>CM076574.1:158007645-158501217 GCA_034641835.2 Pinus albicaulis
AAGGAGACCCTCATAGCTTAGAGACACTCTCAAAGATGCCGAGAAACATATTGCTCCAAGAGGAACATTCCATGAAAGTAAGACGCTGAATAGGTAACAAGGGTACCTAGCAACCATGAGCATTATCGTACAATCTGAGCCTAGAAAGTTTGAAGAAGCTTTGAAGCATCAAGTTTGGAAGGATGTTATGCACAAGGAGTATGAATCAATCATGAAGAATGATGTCTAGGATGTGCTCCCTAGACCGAAGGACAAATCTAGTGTCACCTCGAAATGGCTCTACAAGATCAAGCATGGAACCGATGGAAGTGCTGAAAAGGTCAAGGCAAGATTTGTTGCCCAAGGCTTCTCGCAGAAAGAAGGAATAGATTATGATGAAATATTTGCACCTGTTGCCTGCTACACCACCATCCAATCGATCATTGCTCTTGCTAAATCGCAAGGATGGAGTCAACATCAGATGGATGTGAAGATTGCCTTCTTACATGGCTCAATCAAGGAAGAGGTCTATGTGGAACAACCTCTGGGGTTCGAAGTTCGAGATATAGACACACATGTGTGCAGGTTGAAGAAAGCCCTCTATGGGTTAAAGCAAGCCCCCAGGGCTTCGTATGAGAGGATCGATAGCTACTTGATGAAGTTGGGCTTACCTTTATTTTAAGGTTGATAATGACAAGCCTCTCATTCTGGTTCTCTATGTCGACGATCTCTTCCTGACAGGTGCTGACCCTCTCATTCATCAATGTAAGAGGGAGCTAACTTCTGAGTTCGAGATGGACCTAGGACTGATGCACTATTTCCTAGGCTTGAAGGTCGGGCAAAAGCCAAGTGAGATTTTTCTCTCTCAAGGAAAATATGTTGTGAAGATGTTGGAGAGATTTGGGATGGTGGACTGCAAGTCCGTGACTACTCTGATGGAACTCAACTTTAAGAAGTTGAGTGGAAGTGTTGTTGGGCCTGAGTTGGGAAATCCCACAGAGTATCTTCAACTCGTGGGGGCCTTGATGTTCTTAGTGAACTCACGTCCAGACATATGTTTTGCAGTGAACACATTGAGTCAATACATGGTCAAGTCTCATCACATTCACTGGATTGGTGCCAAGAATCCCTTGAGATATCTTCGGGGCACAATCAACAATGGGCTAAGATACACTGTCGGGAGTATGAGGCTCCATGGATATACCGATGTCGATTGGGCAGGCAGTGTGGTGGATCGTAAAAGCACATTTGGATGTTGCTTCACCCTAGGTTCTGCTTCGATCTCTTGGATGAGCAGGAAGCAGAAATCGAGTTCTTTAAGCACCGTCGACGCTGAATACATTGCAGCAAGTATGGCATGTTGTGAAGTTATTTGGTTGAGAAAGCTCTTTAATGAGATGTTTGGGCATGTGTTGGATACCATCTTGATCCTTTGTGACAACCAAAGTGGGATTCGTCTTTCTGATAATATCGTGTTGCACGACCGATCCAAGCATATTGATATTAGGTACCACTTTGTCCGGGACATGGTACAGCGAGGCGATGTAAGGCTCCATCACATTGGCAATGATGAGCAGGTCATAGATATTCTCACGAAGCCCCTAGGGAAAGTCAAATTCTTAACCTTCTATGAGAAGCTTGGTATCGTGGACAAACCCTATTGTGAGGGTCCCGCTTGAGTTGGACTATGAGCTCTAACAGCTCCAAAGGTCATGGGGATAGCTACGTGGAACTCTAAGCAACCATAGGGCTAGGTTTGCCTTACCTTGTTGGTGTGCTATTTCCCCACCGTTATGATAATGAGTTGGTTCACCCTCTCTTTGATCTATGCCCCACATGCATCCTACCCATGTAGTCCGGGACTCATGGGAAGTACCTCTCATCTGGGCAATGAGTTGAGAAATGAGGATAGAGACCATAGCATCACCGATGGACACATCGTGTATTGTCGTACTCTCTATATCTAGGATGGGATGTGTCCGACAACTTTGTCGTACTCTCTATATCTAGGATGGGATGTGTCCGACAACTTGATCTGGGATCAAGTTTGGTTGAGGTTTTTACCTCGAAACTGACTTCAGGTCAGTGGAGAGTGGTAAGGTCTTTATGACTCACTCTTGATCATATCTTCTTATTATCTCTTCTATGGTAGAGCAGAGCCAGCAAAGCAGAGACAGCAGGATGACACGGGATTGCATGATGATATATGATAGTACATGATGGTATTGGATGACAGGATTGCACAAGTTGACAGATGGATGGTCAGGTGGAGTTCTCCCTAGTTGCGACAGAGTGTTAAATTTGGAAACTAGGGCCAAACTCCATGTTTCATTGCTCATATGATGGAGATGATATTTTTGTTGGATTCCTCTTTCGGAGAAGTGCAAGATTGATCCAAAGATCATCTTATTTGGATGAGCAGAAGTTGTATTTTGAATTTATTTTTCCACACATGTGCAATTTGTCAAGGTCGACCAGAATTGTAATGTAGGCTCACAAGCCCCAAAAGTTGTGTCACACACCCATAGTCATGGATATAAAAAGGAGAGACATGATGCTCATTTCATCATTCATTCATCTCACACATCTCTCTCTCATCTGATTTCCTCGTACAGCCTTAGAGGCTTCTCTCTTCTCCACACGTGTGAAACAGGAAGCTGCAATTTTCAAACAGGTTTAGGGCTTTTCTAGACAACGTTGACTTTGGGTCAACACTCATCTCTTGACTGCGTTTTTGAGGTCATAAATCCAATTTAGAGAGGCTGCAGCTGCACAAAAACTGAGGTCAAATGTTGACTTTAACTGTAGCTCACTGCAGCTTTGACTGTTGTTTTGACCTCTGCGTTGACCAGATTTGTGGATTGTTTTGGGTTGTGTTTGACTTTGATGGAAGGCCGAGTTTGACCGAGCTTGTTTGGAGGCTGAATTGTTGGTTTGGCCAGCGAAGACTTTGTTAGCTAGGGCATCCTGTTGACTGTTGTAAAAGATATTTTCTCTCTCGTTGTTGAATAAGAAGAATTACAATAATATTTGTGTCTCTTGTCTTGGCTTGTCTTCTATCAATTTATTTATGTTCTATCAGCATTTACTGTCAATGGTTATGTGATTGCAAATTGAATTGGGCTAATAAGAAAGGTTGAAGTAAACTACTCTAAGCATAGAACATACCATGGTTAACTAAAATTAACATTTTTGAGTAGAGTATTGCATATGTTATCCAATGTAAGGCATGTAATGAATGTCTTTGATTCTTCATGGAACTCCAATATATCTTGAAGAGGGTAAATGTTTGAAATTGGTACCTAGGGCATCGATTTTGAGCCTCCTAGGAAGACGTTTTATCTTATCTTAAGCATCTCAAGACTCCATTGCCCAAAGCACTAGGCACTAGTCCAATTATTTTAGTGATCAAACTCCTCTTTCTCCATATTTTCTCCTCATAAATTTTGGTCCCCTAAAGGTAGGGTGGAAATCTAGGGCTTGCAGCAAAATTTTAGGGAGGTGATTTTTCAAGAATCCTAGGTGAAAACATCAAGCTCGGGATCTAGGCTACCTATGCTCCAAGTTTTGTGGGCATCCGCCAAAGTTTCATCCATAAAATCACTTGCCTTAGGTGTTGCTCCAAGAGGGAAAACCTAGGTCTTTCTCTCTCACCTTGGGGACTTCCTTGAGGGTTGTATGAGCTTAGCATTCATTGGAATAAATCATAAGATGCCCTTTCTTTTCTCAGGGCTTAACCTTGTGAATAACTATTACCATCGAGAAACGTCAAAACCCTAGGGTCTTGTGCCTTCTTTTCTAGGGTTTTTCTTAGAGAGAGGTTCGCTTATTTGAATCTTGCTGCCTTTGTTGAGCCTCTCTTCGAATGAGCTTTAGCTCCATCACCTTGAACCTTCAAACCTAGAATATCTATTAAAAGTGATCATAATCATACTGAGACTCCTCCCATCGGTGAAAGTCCGTAAAGAGCAGGGGACAATGATTGTGGTGACAATGGGTCATTGTCCCATTGTTAGCACTTGGTCTAGCTCTTTGTCCTATAGGGTTTCTCTTCTTAGGGCCTGCTAGATTGTGTGGTAACAGGGCCATCTAGCTTCGCAAGTTACTTGCAAGATTATTTGATCAAATGTTAGATCCCACGATGATCTACTGTGACAATCAGATTTGTATCAAACTCTCTAAGAATCTAGTACTTCATGACCGGCCCAAGCATATAAAGATCAGGTACCACTTCATTCGAGATAGGATTCAGAACGGAGCAATGAAGCTCCAAAATTATTCCCACCGATTAGCATGTAGCTGATATTCTAACCAAGCCCTTGCGAAAGGGAAGTTTAAAGCATTCGGAGACAGAGTTGTATTGGTACAAAAGTCCTTCCTCATTAAGAGGCAGTATTAAGAAGTATAGCTCAAGCAGGAACTTCTTGCACAAGTTAGGTATGAACGTGCAAGAAGTGATTCAACACAACTTCTAGTGACCAATTAGTAAAAGTGGGAAATAACATCATCTTGTAATTTCACTATTAAATAAAAGTGAGTTTAATTTCCCTAGATCTCTTAAATCTTAGAAATCTAAAGGAAATATTCTAGAGATTTCTAGAATGTTAGTAAGTTTGATTTTAGTCTAAAGCTTAGCCATATATCTCATTGTTGAGATAAGATGGTTAATAATATTGTATATGTTAAATGTGATTTCATCATATTTATATTAATGAAATTATGGACGTATTTTTCTCCGGAAAAAAACATGGATGATAAGATTAATGAGATTAGTTGGAATTAGTTGCTAACATAGGGGAGATTAATTATCTTACTCAAAGCATAAATAGGACAAGATGAGAGAAGTTGTATATATACATATTTTGGACGTCAAGAAGACTCGGAAGATCAAAGAAAGATCAGCTGAGCAGATTCAAAGCACAAGAGAGGAGTGAAGGGTCTGATCAGATCGAACAATGTTGTACAGCAGTTCAGTAAAGTGCAAACCTGAGTATCCAACAGGCAGATCTAGAAAATCTAAACATCCAATAGGTAAATATAACAGATTTGAGTGACCAACAAGCAGACCTAGACCATATTTGAGTGTCAAGCATGTTGAAAACCTCAGTTTTGAGGTGTTCTTGTAAGTTCTGATAGTGAATGATAAGCCGATCTGAAGGACAGAATTTCACGTGTACTTGGAAAATTATTTTGTTTCTACTATTTACGTAATGTTCCCTATGAATTGATTGTCTATGAAGGACAAAATAGCCTATCCGACCCTGTAGGCTAAAGTCATGATAAAGGGGTAAAAATTTTAAAAACCCATTTTTTTCCAATGTTGGGGCAACATTGTGCAAAAGTTGGGTCGGTTGGGGCGAAAAAACCCAAAATTGGGGGTTGCACCCACAACCCCTCACATTTTGGAGCCCATGGAGAAATCTATAAATAGTGAAGAGTTGAGATCAAATCATCATTGAATTGGAATTCGTAATGACCCACCTATAATTACAAATAGAATGTGAATATTAGCATACATACGAGACATGCATATGATAGCTACATATGCACGCATCGCATATATCGCACTAGTATACATACTAGTTGATATTAGAAAATGTCTAAGTATAGAGTAATGAACCAATTATTAATACTAAGTAAATACCTACTTACTAGAACATAAGGAATATGTAAAGTGGGGTACTTGCTAGATCACCCCATAACATGAAACAAATTAAAGTACTATTCAAATATATATATATATACAAAGGGTTAGATAATATAAAAGTGAAAGTTAATTATATAACATTTTTATATTAACTAAAAGAACTATACATTTTATTTTACTGAAAGAAATATAATACATAAACTATATCTAGAAAAGAACTAAGTAATATAATCAAAAAGCATATAACATAAACGTTGCATAATTTCTTAAATAAAAGTATCGACTAAACTAGTTAACACAACCTATCTCCTATAGTAGATAGAAAAGGGAAGGGAAAATATCTCTGCGCGCGTGAGGTCCGTTTGCATCCTGATCTACACAGCTTGGTTGTGTTCCTGAGCAGCGGCCTGCCCTAGGGTTTCGTCTTCATGGAGGCGCAGGGCTCGCCCAAGGAGCCTCCGCCGCCCCCCCCCCCCCCCCTCTCTCCTCCTTCTGTCGTTGACTCCTTCAACCGGCTTCTGGCTGGCCTGCCCCAAAAGAAAAAAAGCAAAGCAGCCAAATTTGTGAAGAAACTTGAAGATATTCCGGAAATTTCTCTGCCTCCAGAGACCCCCATTCAAGTAGCTTTGTCCTTAGTTGATCGTGCCCTCGTTGGCCAATTCACTGGGCTCTGGCCTTCTCCAAAATCTACCGAGAACTGGGTTAACAAGAACTAGGCTCCTCTGATCAAGCATAGCGTTACCTCTTATTTCCTTGGGCGAGGGTTCTTCCTCTTTGAGTTCTCCTCAAAAGATGATAAGGATCTAATCTTCCAGAATGGCCCCTACTTCATGGGTCCTCAAGGCCTCTATCTTAACAAATGAACGCCGGACTTCGATCCTGCTGTCGATGTTCCCACGGCGGTCCCGATGTGGGTTCGGCTCCCAAACCTCCCAGTTCATTGTTGGAACTGGGACTCCTTGAAGCACATCGGCAACGCCCTTGGGAAATTTATAGATCAGGCAAACAACAAAGACCAATATGACTGTGCCAGAATCTGCGTAGAAGTAGATCTAGAGGTGGGCCTCCCGAAGGCCATTAAAATCAATGTTGGCATCTGGTCTCATGTGCAGAAACTTGGATGCCCGTCCAATGTTGAGGCAGAGAAAGGTAAGGAGGAGGGTTGGAACCAAGTCAAGCATCAAAGACTTATCACAAAGCTCAAAAGCCCGGACGCCCTAATGGAAATGGCCCTCCTCAGGCCCACGCTCAGAAGCCCCCTCCCAAAAAGGGGCAAGAAAACAAGTTTGACCCTCTAAGCTAGCAAATAGAGGCTTCTCAGGAGGTCGAGATCCAAAAACCAGTCTCTCCAAACAAAGGCACTCCCTCCTCTTCTCCCAAGGGAACAAGTGCTGCAGAAAGCTCCAAAGGTATCCCACTAGAAGTCGAGGAGGAAGAACAAGAATCCGAAGATTCAGAGGAGGAAGGAGAAATAGGAGAGTCTCAAGCCTCGGTCAGGAGATCCACAAGAGGCCGCAAGACCGATAGGGAAAAAAGAGAGCAGGAAACGTATAAAGAAAATCTCCAGGGCAACCAGCCAACTCTTGAGAAGTTGTTAGCTTCAAAACCGAAGATGGCGAGAAATCAGCGCCAAGGCTCCAAGGGAGCCCATCAGAAGCATAAATAATGAAGATCATCTCCTGGAACTGTAGAGGTATGGGGAGCAGAGCCAAAGAAGAAGCCATTAGAGGCTTAATAAAGATAGAAGTCCCTGACATACTTCTCGTCCAGGAGACCAAATTGGAAGACATAGTCTTCCTGCAAGCAAGTAAGAAACTCTAGAACAGAAGTGAAGCAAAAGAAATCTCTAGCCGTGGGGCCTCGGGAGGGTTGGGCACCCTTTGGAACGCTAGCAAGTTCTCAGTTATTTCTGAAACTCAGAATACTCATTGGCTGCTCTTACAAATGTAGCACCTAGTTACAAAAGAGATTTTCTATCTCTACAACGTGTATGTCCCAGTCAATGCTGGGGAAAAAAAGGCCTGTTGGGATTCTATAAGAAGCCAAGCTGATCTAGCAAACTTGGAAAATATCATCATTGCCAGCGATCTCAATCTCACCCTTCTCTCGTCAGATAAGAGAGGAGGCAGCTTTGTTCGAGATCTGGCAAGGGAATGGGCAGAGGATCTAATGCAGGATTGGGACCTGCTGGACATCAAGCCAATTTCCGGTAAGTACACTTGGTCTAACAAAAGAATAGGTCCAGACCATATTGCCGCCAAACTGGACAGATTCTTCATTCAAAGCTCCTTCCTTTTGCTAGGGTTAGAACCTAGAATGCATATTCTCTCCAGCAGCATCTCAGATCACAAGCCCATCAAACTTGAACTTCAGGCTCACCTTGATCCGGGCCGTATTCCTTTTAGATTCAATCCCCTCTGGGCCAAGGAGCCTGACTTCATGCTTTTAGTCAAGGATAGTTGGAGACTGCCTGTCAAAGGCTCCCCCTTTTTTGTCTGGGAGGAAAAACTCAGAAGAGTGAAAGTGGCCCTGAAACATTGGGCCAAAATGCTGCCCAATCCGGTAACAGAAAGGAAAAAAATTCAAAACATTCTAGAAACCCATCAATTTCAAGTGGAGGATGTTGTTATAACCAAAGAGGTTTTAGACAAAGATGCCCACCTCCAGCAAAATTTCCATAAGGCCTGTTTGGCTGAAGAAGAATACTGGAGGCTAAAGTCTCGAAGCCTTTGGCTTAAAGCAGGGGACAGGAACTCTTCCTTTTTCCACAAGCAAGCTCAGGCCAGGAAATGTTTCAACTCCATCTCCGAGATCAAGGAAGAGAATGTCACTCACAAGGACTTTGAAAACATCAAGAAAGCAGCCTTTTTTCATTTCAAAAGTCTGTATAGCGAGGAAATGGATCCGGACCATCATCCAGATCTGCTTGATGTAGTTCCTCATTCGATTTCAGCCAACATGAATCTTATTCTAGAAGCCAAAGTCACCAAGAATGAAGTCAAAGATGCCCTCTACGCTATGGATCCTGACAAGGCTCCAGGACCGGATGGATTTTCAGCCAGGTTTCTTCAAGTCTGTTGGCCGGTAGTAGAAAAAGATCTCTTCAAAATGGTCCAAAAATCCTAAGAATGCCAGAAAATTGGAGGCAGCACTAACTCTGTGTTTCTTGCCCTCATCCCTAAGGAGAAAGAAGCCAAAACCTTCAACAGATTCCGACCGATCTCCCTTTGCAATATTGGTTATAAGCTAATTACCAAAGTAATTGCGAATCGACTGAAGCTCATCCTCCCCAAAATTATTCCAGAGAATCAAGGAGGATTCATTCATGGCAGGCAGATCATGGACAACTTCACATTAGTCCAAGAGGCAATCCATTCCAGCTTGCATCGCAATGAAAGAGATATGGTTGTCAAACTTGATTTAGCAAATGCATTTGATCAAGTAAGGCATAGTTTTCTGCTTAATGTCTTGAGCAAGTTTGGATTTGGTGTGAGCTTTATAAATTGGATCCGGGCTTGCATCTCGGAGCCCTGGATCGCTCCTTTAGCGAATGGCAGAGCCGCTGACTTCTTTAAAGCCACAAGGGGTCTTAGGCAGGGGTGCCCCCTCTCTCCTCTGCTCTTTGTCCTCCAAGCCTCGGTTCTCATTTTTCTCTCAGACAAGAAGCTGCAAGATCAGGAAATCAATGGGCTTTGCATAGCAAGAGGGATCAAAAATATTAACCATGCCCTATTTGCGAATGACACCTTGTTACTGGGGGTTGCTCTGCTACTGTGCTTTCAACCTCCGGGTTCAAAGTAGTGCTGGATGACTATTGTGAGGCCTCTGGCAGTGTTTTAAACAAGGGAAAATGTCACATTTTCAGTTGGAACACTCCACCCAGCTTGCTTTCCTCTATTGCTAGCTGTTTGGGCTTCGCTACCTCCCATTCCTGGTCTTCCTTCAAGTACCTGTGCCTTCCAATTTTCCTTAAAAGATCCTACAGTAAAGATTGGATTCCACAATTGGAGAACTTCAAGAGCAAGCTCCAAGCCTAGGGCTATTCCTGGCTCAACATTGCGGGCAAGTCTGTTCTTATCAAATCCGTGCTAAGCAGCCTCCCTTTATTTCTTTTCTCAGTTCTTCTTGCTCCTGTTGGCATTCTTAGAAAGATGGAGAAGTACATTCGTCGCTTCTTTTGGAAGGGAGGCAAACAGAGTGAAAACAAGCTGCCTTTAGTCAATTGGGAGACAATTTCCAAACCTCTTTTGGAAGGGGGTTTGAATTTCAAGAACCTCTGTGATCAGAATATTGCTATGGGGGCAAAACTTCTCTGGAAAATCATTGCGCCCAAGCCAGACTGGGCCCAATTAGCACTATGGAGAAAATACTTCAGTGGAAAACGTACTCGCTGTTTGGACAAACCACTTCAGCATCCCAACTCGCCCTTCCTAAATCTATATGCTAAAGCTGAATCTCTTATCACATCACATGCTTTCTGGATTCCCGGAAACGGTAAAAGAATAAACTTATGGACAGACAGAATCATGAACAATGACTCCTTGGCGGATAGCAGTTCTCTCTGTGCGCTGCGCAGTTGGATGGAAGAAGCGGGGTATAAATCCCTGTGGGACATTTATGTTTGGCATGATCCATATTGGGCAGGCTGGAGTCAAATTAATGTGCCACTTGAGCTGCAACATGAATGGCGAACGCTCCTTGACAATCTGCATGGTATGGCGCCCATGCTGGCACGTAAAAAAGACACGAGAGGATGGGGCTCGAATGCTGGGAGGTACTCTGTTGCGATGGGATACGACAAACTGAGGGAGAGGCCTCACGTTCCTCCAAACCTGGAGCCTTGGAAAGGAATATGGAGCTGCCCCTCGTGGCCCAAAATCGACCATTTTTGTTGGCTATTATGCCACAGCAAAATTCTGACAAACGAAAATTTGCAGAAGAGAGGGTTTCACGGACCTTCAAGGTGCACCCTGTGCAAAGAAAAATCAGAAACTGTGATTCATTTGATGCTGGAATGCAGATTCTCGTTGCAAATCTGGATTGACTTGCTGTGCATCTTGAATCCCAATTTCGTTCTCCCAAGTTCCACTCCTGAGCTGTTCACAAAATGGTTGAACAGGTATCTTGGTCCCCCTCCATCAAATAAGGTAATCAAAGTTGCATGGTCCTCTCTTCCCAAAATAATTTGTTGGCAGATCTGGCTCGAACAGAACAAAAGAATCTTCAGAAATATGGAGCAGAACCCCAAATCCGTAGAAGTCAAGATAAAATGCCAATTAAAAGAATGCCTGAGAGATCTAAAAAATGATTCTAGCCTTAGTCATCAAGACATAGACTGGGGCTCTTTCCTTGATCTGCATTTTCAGAAAGTTGTAAGCAATGTCTCCCTTCCCAAAGCTTGGCAAATAAGGGAAACAGAAACAGATTTTCATGACTGGATCACAAATCAATCGAGGCATTCCCTTTTCTTCGATGGGGCAGCAAAGGGCAATCCAGGAAAGGCTGGTGCAGGTGGTGTCATTTTGAAATCAGATGGCAAAAAGGCTCACTCCTTCGCCTTGGGTTTGGGCCACTCATCCAACAACCAAGCTGAGGCATTGGCTCTTTTTCAAGGCCTCAAGCTGCTCAAAGCCTTAAACATCAGGGAAGCAAATGTTTTAGGCGACTCTCAGATCATCATTAATGCTATTGTGTCAAATTCTCCACCACTGGATTTAAGACTGGCAAGGCTGATTACTAGAATCAAAGACTTGGGAAACTCTTTCCAGAAGTTGAATTTCTTCCATGTGTTGAGAATCAATAACAAGGACGCGGATCTAGAAGCCAATAAAGCAGCCCTTCTTTCTGCTGGAGACATGATGACAGATGGAGAAGAAACATGGGAACCTATTCCTTAAATTAACTAGCTGTCATGTTTTACTGTCTTCTTCCAAGTCAGTTCGTTTGTATCCATAAACTTGGAAAAATTTCTGAAATTGATTTCATAGCAGCATCTTTTAAGAGATGGAGGTCAAGCATAAGCCCCATTTTCATCCTGAGTGGTGAGGTACTTTGGGCTATGGCTCTACACTCTGTAAACAGAATTTTGGCATTTAGGCCAAGTCTTCAATAATATTCCATAACCGTTTCTGTAAAAAAAAAAAACACAGCCTATCTCTTAAGATGAAATAAATCAAGTCAACTTAATTATAATGAATAACATTATTTAAATGAAAGGTGACCGCCTCCAAAAACATTTAGGTTCTACGTAACAAGACAGGTGCAAGGAAAATAGAGAGGCGACGACATTGAGACGGTGGGATTTTGGAAATATAAGGAGAAGCGAAGGAAGTGGAAGGGGGGAGAAAATGGCTGAAGGGTTGAAGAGTTAAGTTGAGAGCCGGAAGGACGTACTAGATCAGGAATTACAGAGTCTCCATTGTTCTGAAATTTTGGGCACGGGGTCAAAATCTCTCAAACTGGAGGATTTTGGAACTGAATACTCCAGCAGTATTCAGTTGGCTGGGTGGTTTTGGTATTTTGGAACGAAAATAGGAATAGAGGCAGTGAAGCAAGAGGACGTTACAGCAAAGAAGATCATCACCAAACACAGCAAAGAAAATCAGGTTAGTATCTAAAAATATATTTCATGAATTCTGTTATGAAGGTAAAATATTAGTTAGTTGCTGAATTTCTATTCTGATTGTTAAATTCAGTATTTTTTTTCTGAATTACTGCTTAAATTCTTATTCTGATGATAAAATCAAAATTTTAGTGTTAAATAATTTTCAATGCTTATTGAAAATCCAGACTCACAGATAATTATACATGTTAGAATCTAATGGTGAATTTTAGGAATTTAATTTGAGTAGCAGCAGGAGTCTTAATTAAAATTAGGAATTTAGTGACCTTACAGAATTGAATTGTCTTTGTTTTCTTGCGCCTGAGGCTCTGAGGGTTTTAAGACTGCTTTTCCTTCTACAAATTTCTGTGGTGGAAGATTCCACCCTAGTTAGTAAAACTACCTTTATCTTTTCTATTATGTTCTGGCACAGGGATTTATCCATCTGACGAATAACAAAATTTAGTGGGAGAACTGGGCAAATCAAACCGAAATTCATCTTGAGCTAATGCGAGTTGATCTGAGGCAAGCAGGAATGAATCTCCTATAGAAAGAGCGAGGTTGTCTGAGACTGAGGCATGCGAAATTATTCCGAGGCAAAAACAAAATCAATCCCTCCTGAAATAGATTGAGCCATCCTGAGGCTAAATGAAGATTATCTAATGCTGGGCTAATGTGAGTTGCTTTGAGGCAAGCAGGAACGAATCTCCTAAAGAAGAATGAGTTTACCTAAGACTGAGGACTATAAAATTATCCTGAGGCAAACCAGAGTCAACCTTCCTGACATAGATCAAGACTCCCTGAGGCTAAAGGAAGATTATCTAAGCTGGAATCAAGTCTCCCTGAGGCTGTTCGGAAGGCAAATTTGTATGTGTGGAAGACCCAAGAGATCATGAGGTAGCTGTTAATTTTCCACTGTTTTATGCTTAGCACAATCACTTATTTCAATTCTTCTTCAATCAGCAATCAATTTATCCAATATAAATTCAATCTTCCAGTAAAAATAAACAATTGTAGATATAACAGTAAATCCAATGCACAATAGAAGACAGCCAAGAACAAGAGAGAGACACAGGTATTTGGTCAAAGACCAGGAAAAAACTCCACAAGGGGGAAAACCCTTTCAATGTCTCTCTCTCTTGTCTTTCTCCTTCACTTAGCCTGGCTTTTATAATCTTTAGTTATTGACCGAATCAATTCACCATTAATGATCAAATCTCCATAACCCTAACCTCTCAATGAGATTAACAGCTGAGATTAAGTTATAATCAACAATCTAGATTCATCTAATTCACTAATGTAAAAGCTTTTATATTTCATTAGATTAAACTCACTTTTATAAAAAGCACTTCACTTTAATAATTCCTTTAATTAAAATTTACTAAGGTAAGCACTTTGGACGACTTCCATACATCTTGAAACTTAGACCTGTGTGGAAGTACCTATCCGAACTACAAACATCAACAAGGTCTTCTCTGCCAGGGTCTTTCTGATCTCCTCTCATATTTGTAGTTGAGAGGGCACCAAGCCCACTTCCCACACTTTCTTCCAAGTCACTGTGGCATCAAAATCTCTTGTTGAATCTGCCATAAAAAAGTTATGTTGAACAGGAATGGAGTATCTTCTCATTTTTTTGTAGCTGGAGCCTCAACTTCTCATAAAATTGAGGCTCCTCTCTGCAAAGCTCTTTTTTATGCAGATAAATTGATAATGCCTTCATCAGGAAATTCAACAGGTCTTGGCTGAGCCACAGAACTTTCAGCAGTTCAATCAACCAAAACTGCATCCCTCTCATGTAAGGATCTCTTAAGCATTTCTAAGATTACAAAGGTAGTCTTGTTGAATTTAAGTCATGATACAGAGATCTGCAGTTCTTATGAACAAATACCCTAAGCTAGGAATCTCAAACTCCCTAAACACTCTCCAAACAGCAGACAGTATATATGCTAAAAGTTGGAATGTAGAGTCAAATGGGCAGACACTGCATGTTTAAAAGAAACTGTAGAGTGGACTGTATGTACTAATTCTGCATAAACCAGATTTCTGGAATTTATGACAGCAAACAAAATTGCAGCTTCAATCACATACCTTTTATTAGGTTGAAAGAAGGAAACTACATCAGCTAATCATTAGTAAAAACACCATTCCAAAACTTGAACTATCTCACTCTTAACTTCTTTATCTATGTGATGTATTATCTCACCCCTAACTTCTTTATCTATGTGATGTACCCTGCCTATCTTTTATAGACAGGGAGAACAGAAATACAATGACTGTAGACACCCAGTGATGCACCTTACAATCTAACCCTAAGCACCTAGAAGGCATGTGCTTAGCCTACATGGATATGCTTGCCTAGAATAGAGTGCCCACTAGAAGCAAGGACAAGTACGCACAATTGCATCTCTCTTCCAATCACAATGGGTGGTGAGCTCCGGTAAACAGAAACTCGACCAAGCAGAAGCAATTAGGATTACAGAAGTGCATTGGTGTGGCAAAGGTGTGTTAAGGGACACTGCGAGCTTTGCTACCTAAAAGCTTAAGTGTGACGCATAACAAGAAAACAAGGGGACAACAGGGCCAAAAGAGATAATGCAGATTAAGACAGAGATTGGATCATATGTACGTTTATTTTGGGTACAAGAGAATGAACTACAAGAATAGCAGGGATCGAAGCAATATGAGAAATCACAGTAACTCTTAATTGTCAAAGCAACTGCAACAGAGTTCGATCCTATGACCCAATCAATACAAAACAGTGTAGCTACACTGCAACAGAGTTCGATCCTATGACCCAATCAATACAAAACAGTGTAGCTACAGTGTAACATTGTATGACGAACACTACGATTGCATGATGATTTACAAATGGAGTGTTTCCATAAATAGAATTTGTACAAGAGAACAGATAGAATCTGCCATCAATGCATTGGTTACAAAGTCATCCAGAAGAATAACAAACTCCCAGGATTTCTGTAAACCCATCACCTGAAAGTTACATTGTAGTGGACCGGATCAAATTTGATATGGCAAAGGTATATGGGCACTAACCGATTCAACTGAGAGATTTCAATGATGATGTCAATGAGTCTGGTGTTGAGTTGGCATGGTGTTACGCATGTTAGTTTATTGGTGATGCTACACGGATGGTATGCTGAAGAACGATTTGTGCCGTGCTGAAGATCAAGCATGGATCGTAGTTGAAGTGATCGTGACAACAAACGAGAATGAGTCGAGACGGATCCTGTTGTAAGCACTATTCTAATTGCACTAAAGGTTGAGGAAAGTCAGTCGCAATATAGAGTCATACCTTCACATGAATCAGGGAAACTGGGAAGACAAATGGGAGCGAGAAGAGGACATCAGGGTAGATAATATGCTGCAATACATTAAATTTCTAAACAAGTGGGTCAGAAAAAAAAGGGTATAACATAAATGAATAGAAGAATGGAAGGGCTACAGAAAGAAGGGAAAAGAAGCTGAGGACATGAAGCAGGAATCAGACAATATGGTTATTAAACAAACAAATGAATAAGAAATAAACAGCAAAGATATCCAAACGTAAGAGAAGACAAATTCCAGAATATATGATGACTGGCATCCCAATTGCATTATTATTTTGTATTTTCAATAACAATAACAATTTTTTTTAGTATTGGTCTTCTTGCTCTCAATGGCCTTTGCTAACTCCATCACATAAACCAGTTGCCCTAGTGGACATATAATAAAATCTCTCTCTAGCATTTGAGAGAAAGAGGAGGAACACATCATGATTGACCTGTATTTTTCTTGGCTAGCAGGTCATCTCAATTTTTATGATCTCTACCTACATGACAGTAAATCTCTAACGTAGGGATCTGTACAATCAATTTTTGTATACACAGGTCCCAATGATAAACTAATTCAAACCTGCAATCATTCATAAACTAATTCAACCATCCATTTTCTCTGGCGGTCTATATGTGCACATCCTTCTCCTTGAAAGTACAAATATACACATGAATACTTTAGCTCTGTTTTCTTTTAATTCCTGTCCTAGTGATGGTGTTAATGGGCATACATACCCCTGCAGGCAGAGGAACCATGAGACGATGATGTGGTTGTTGTTGTTGTTGTTGCTGAGGAGGAGAAGGTGCCTTTGCCCACTCGTAGCGAGTGATGCCGAGTCCTCGTTCTCTGAGTCGTTCCCGTCTGAACTTGTCTGCAGATGATAAATTGGACTCTTCCACTCCAGCTCCTGCAGGGGGGTTGACGAGGAGTTCATGCCTGCCACTGGATGGGTGGAATGCATACAGTTTTCTGTAGAGACTGGAATCAGGACTCAGCAGATACGAGATGAGACTGTCGTCCGGTGAGAAGGACACGCACGCTGGTATCACACAACCAGGCAGAGGGTTTTGCGCCACCTCTTCTAGTGGGAACATGTACATTTTCTCTGCCTCGCCCATTCGCGGATTACCACCACTTCCGACTCCCTACCATTTACTTCTCTAAATTCTCTAATACCTTAGCCTTAGCTTTTCCCCTCACTGCAAGCCTCCTTTCTGCCACTTTTCCTCTTTGGCCCTCGGCCCACTGCCAATTGACCCACGTCAATGTAAATTAATAATTATTAAATGGTAACACCAGTGAGCAGCCTCTGGACACCCTTTATGTGTAGCTTTGCGGAACGGCTTAATGCTCTATCAATTCACAATATCTACATTTCACAATATGATATATTCTTTCTTCATATTATTGAAATTTATGATGGCATAATTTAACTCATTAACCTAATATAACCTAATATGTTATGGATTACAGAAGCTTGCACTCTTAATTATTAATTTTATTTGAAAGACCAAATGCATCAAAAAGATATTTATCTAAATTTATTTAATTTAATTAAATTATTTTTTATTATTAAATTTAGTGATATTAATTTTATTTTAATATTAATAATTAAATTGTCAATTAGTTTTGGATAAATGGTGATTGGTGTTTTGTTAAGGTATTACTTGATGTGAAATTACTAGTTCACTAGTTCAATTCCTTGCTAGTGATATATTGGACATATTGAGGATATAGTTCGGCCAAACTTACAAAACAAATATTAAAAAATAAATATTTTTTATTAATAAATTTTATTATATTAATAAATTAATATTAGTATAACATTGTCAATTAAGTTATGTCAAGTGTTAGGAATTCGGCTTCTGTGATCCATAAAATTGTGTATAAAATCTTTCGGCGAAAATCACATTCCAACAATTTTGTCGACGCATTTCGAACCAGCTATTGTGGTTCATCATCGAGATAAGATAAGAAATCTGATCTAGGACACAGTTTAAATAGATAGGAAACTCTGGCTATCTATTTACACTGTGTCCTAGATCAGATTTCTTATCTTGTCCTGATGATGAACTACAATAGCTGGTTCGAAATGCGTCGACAAAATCTGTTGGAATGTGATTTTCGCCGAAAGATTTTATACACAATTATGTCAAGTGATTAAGTAAAAGGGTGGTTATAAATTGAATTTTAGAGAGTGATATAGTGATGAAAAAATATTGTTATTGTAACTAGAAATATTTTGATATTGAAATTTAATTCGAGAGAGTGATGATGATGAAAACGATTGTTATTGTACCTATAAATATTATTATATTTGAATAACATAATAATATATATATATATATAAAAGCATAGTGTTATTTGATAATGAAAAAATAAATAATTTGTTAATGATTTTTTTGAAACATAGAGAAATAATTTAACAACTCAAAGATATTTAATAAAAGTAAATTTCATTTTTATAAGTGATAAACAAATTATTTACCCATAAGGTGTAGATCAATTGATTTGTTTGGTGTTTAGTCACAACAATGACATAGGTTCAAATCTCATGGGAGAGGTTGAGGATGAGAGTGACCTTTGGGGAAATAAAACTATCCCCAAGGGACGACATGATCTTAGTGATAGCATTCCACATTGTGTGATTTTCTTAGTTATAAATTGATAATTAAATTATAATAAATTTTATTAAAAAATATTAATTTATGTAAACATTTATTATCATTATTATCTTATATTATATCATTTTTTATCAAATTTAAAGAATAGAGTATATATAACAAAGTAAATTTAGTGATAAAAAACTTCCGTGAAAAGAATCAATTTTTCCACAAAGTAAAAGCATCATAAATTAGTGTGCTAATATTTTTATTTAAATAAAATATATGCCAGCCTAGATCTATTTTAAGTATGAGGGACGAAATCTTTTGAGATGCAAACAGATTCCTCCAGATCCAAGTTAAGATGGATCCAGACTGGTTTAATTCCCCCTTTAAATAAGTGATATTCCACATGAATACCAAAGTCAATACCATGGGTTCTCATAAGTTACTAGTAACTTTACCAAGTCAAGTTTACCTTAATTACTCAACAAAAATAAAAAACCCTAGAATTTTGATTTTAACAGAGGATTTTTTTTTTTAACTTAGTCTAACCTATAGAGAAAAAGACCTTTTTAAATCAAAATTCGACGTAGATTTTTAAAAACTTGAGTTTAAATTGTTTAATATGCCTAATATGTTTTTTTTTTCAGGGTGTCGAATCTATTTATGCCTTCAAAAATATATTTTAAATAACAACAGAAAATTTGAAATTGTGTTGAATTTTGGTGAATTTTAGTGAAAAAAACTATTTCGTCTACAAGTTAGACTAACCTTCTTCTTTTTTAATTTAATTAAACATATACTAAATATACATTACCTTGCAACATTTTTACAAATAAGTGAAAGAAGTCCTCCGATTAGCATTTTTTCAAATAAATAAATAAAAAATAAAAAATGAAAATAAAAATCAAAACCTCATGTGCATTCATATCACCTCCTGACTTTTTGTAGCACACACGTTTGCAACTTTCCTTCACTTTTTAACTTTTTTATCCATCCACGTAGCATCAAAATAAAAAATTATATGGAAACAAAATCTTCGAAAAAAAATATTTTTTTATTATACTTTGACATGTAATTGTTGAAGAACGAGTCCTTGGTTTTGTAATCATGTAAGTCTTAGCATTGAGTCCTCTTTTGTGTTACCTGAATCATGCTCACAGATGAGTACTGGTGTATTTTAGTAATTTATTTTAAGTAGTTCAAATTTATTTATTTTTAAAATGATATATTAAATATATTATTGTAATAGTCATGAGTTATTTCTTTATTTTTAAAATGATATATTAAATAAATTATTGTAATAGTCATGAGTTTTAAAGAATATTTTATTTTTTCTTACTCAATACGAAATAGAGGATAGGGTGTTTGGTTATATATGAAATTTAAAAAGTTAAAAATTATAATGTAGTTTTGCAAAGCATTGTAGAGATAGCTTGTTTTTAATTTCAATCGAAACTCTTTAAATTAATTCACTTATTATGGTTGTATAAGAGGTAAGGTTAATTGGTTGAAGCATTGATTTAAAAGTGAGATTAATTAATTTAATTAAAATGATAAAGCAATAGTTAATAGTTATTTGTGATGTTTTAAGTTGTTTAAATTTTCAATATGTAAAATTTGATGTTAATTTATAAATTAAATTGCACAACTTTTTTATGTAGAAAAGTTATTTAATTAAAATGTTGTATTTTAATAATTTATTTAGCTAATTAAAACGTTGTATTTTAGTAATTTATTTTATAAATTGGATTTATTTTAAGTGCTCTAAAGAAATAATTGTTATTTTTTACTATATTTTAATTTTTGTAAAATGATATATTAAGTTTATATTGAATATATTATTGTGATAGTCTTCAGTCTTAAATAATATTTTTCTCTTTTTTTTATGAACTAGAGGATGAGGTGATTGGTTACATGGAATTAAAAAAATTAAAAAAACTCATATTAAGATTATAATGTAGCTTTGCCAAGCATGGTAGAGGCAGTTTGTTTTTAATTTCAATCCAAGTTTTTTTTCTATATTGTGAAATTGGTTCATTTATTGTGATTGCTTAAGAGGTGAGGGTTATTCCTTAAAGCATTGATTTGAAGGTGAGTTTAAAGAAAAAGGACCTAAGATTAATTGACTTGATTAAAATGACAAAGCAATTGATTATGGGTTATTTGTGATATTTGAAGTTGTCTAAGCTTTCAACACTTGAAATTTGATGTTCATTACTAATTAATGTTCGATTGTGTGTGTGTGCTCATTTCTAATCAACATGTGTACTATTTCACTATTTCATTTATTGAAGGAAACCCTTGTGGACTTTCCCACATTTCAGGGATGGTACTCAACATAAATCCTTCATCATTGATTATGGCACATAGCCATTAGGAAAATCGAGTGAGGCATGCAAAAAATGCAACCAACTTAAGGGATCAACCCCAAGACCTCTTACATGAAGCTCAAAGCACTTAATGACACAAGTTATCCCACCGCACGCACACACACATATGGACATGGATCGCTCTCACTGCTCCATGCCTCGACATCCCATCTCCAATGGAATCCCAGGGGCCTCATATTTTCATATTTCATCCCCTAGAGCTTCAATGTCAACTTTCTTATATATGGGTGATGATACTTTCAAGGGACATGTTTTCAAGTCTCGCATAGTTTGTGCTCATGTTCTTCCCAATGCTCCTAAATTATTTGACTTCAACTTGTTTTTTACAACCCTCTTAAAAGCCAGTAGCTCCCTGACCATATCCTTAGGGGCACAGGGAATCATTTCCTCATCTCCCACATTCATTCACGTGGCCTTAGTAATCAAGTATTCCTCTTAACCACATTGAGAGCAACTAAGAAGGGTGCTACTTTGGTGGCAACTGTGGCTCTCCAAATTTTATTCATGTCCTTGTTGGTTGGTCACTCTCATTACTCATAACCCCCTCAAAATCAATTACTTCTCTTGTGGAGTGCATCCAAACTCTAGAGGGGACTTCATCCTCATTGCAACAATTGATCTTTGTTGGTAAGCAACTAGACCCATTTTCACTCCTCTCATATTTTGACCGAGGATGCTACTTTGTTCTTGGTTTTTTATTTAAAGTGAGGTGCAAAGACCTTAGGTCCTTCCACCTCATCCAAAGAAATGGCTCAGGGCACATGGTCTTTTTTTGGTTGAAAATGCAACAAGAAAGTCTCAATTTTGATTTTGCCTTGATTAAATTGAGAAAATTCAAAATTCCATGTTAGCGGACAACTTGGAGGAGTTAATTAGGGTGACATGCCTCTTGTCACTCAGTTAACAACACTCAATTAGAGTTAATAAGTTGAATTTCAGTTTCGATGTGTTGATTACTATTTTATAGGATTTTAGCTCAGTTAATTTGAGTTAGGGGCATGAATTTTAGTTGTATGTAGTGATTCTTAAATTTTAGGAGCCTAAGTTGAGTTAATTTTAGTTGTAATCAGTTAAACTAGTTCTAATTGTTAATAGAACTAGTTGGTGGTCAGTTAGGTAGTGGGACATCAGTATAACTCATAGATCATCTGATTAACTGATCAATCAACTAATAAGTAGCTTTGCAGGCAAAGAATACGAGTTTCCCAACTATGGTGGAGATTCCAAGGAAGTGTACAATTAATTATATACTAGATTGAATGTATAGTTCATTGTATTGGTCAGTTGATCAATCCTAGGAATTGCAAAATCCATTTTGGAGGAAATTCCTAAATAATAGGAGCCTAATTCCTCAAGGAACAACATAAGGAAGTAGGGGCTCAAGCAGAGGCAGAAATTGTCTAAGTCTGGATCAGAGCTTCTGATTGAGCAGAGAGATATGTTATCCACTTGCAGGTCGTGCACAGTTGAGGGAAATTGTAATACATCTTTATTCTTCATATTAATGCAAGAAGGCATTGGAGCTTTTAGCAGATTGCTTTCCCCATATAAAAATACTTGTTGCATGTGTGTTATTTCTTCGTGCATGTCTGAATTTTTTGTTCTAAATTGTGAAATAATGTCTGCATAATAGTAGAGTAGGTTTGTGTCTTGTGATTTTGGTTAAAACTTCATGAGCAGTTGCAAATATACAACATAATTTTTGTTGACACCTAATCATAAGGGATTGGGTGAGATTATATATTATTGTAAAATAGAAAATAAGGAAGGCTAAGAGACATTGGGAAATGTATCCCAATAGTCTCACCTCCACGTATAAATTCATGCACACCCTCCATCTAATTCATATTCTAATTTGCGAAGTTACCTCCTGGCCCAACATGGTATCAGAGCCAACTATATTTCTGGCGTCCCTGCCCATGCTGCCTCTCCCTCCTTGGTCGTCGGCCCTTCCCCTCCGCTCTTTACACTCTCGGCCTCCCTTCCCCACTTCTGCCCTCCCTCAGATAATCCCTCCCCCACTTTGGCCCTCCCTCAAATAATCCCCCCCCCCCCAAAAAAAAAAAAAAACCCTCCCTCAGATAATAACTCCCCCAAATAAGCCCTCTACATTTTTTTTACCAAAAAAAAATAAAAATTACACAAAATAAAATAAAATTGAAGTGTTGAATTTAATTTCTCTTAGCACCAGAATTGAGTATTCCTTTTTTATAGTGGTAGCAAAGTGATTTTTTTAAAAGAATGCATTCTCTAATATCTATTGTGGGAGTTTTTCTCTCCGGCAAGGAGAACTATCCTAAATGGTCTCGCAAAATCAAACACACTCTCATTTTTAATGAGTTGTGGAGAAGAATTTGTGAAGCAGAAGGAGACCATTCATCAGCAAAGTCCACCTCAGACAAGGAGATCATCGTTTGGGAAACAATAATTCCAAGGCCTGTGCCTTGATTGTAGCTTTTGTAAATGAAGAGGTGAGTTGCCATATTATAACATTTTCAAATGCCTATGAAGCCTTGAGCAAATTAAAATAACTCTGTGACTCACATTCATAACTTGAAATTGTTCAACTAATGATTAAGATGTTCATCCTTGAATTGAAAAATGATGACCCTCTTTCTTTAGCATCAAAAGTAAG
This sequence comes from Pinus albicaulis, assembly GCA_034641835.2. Taxonomy (NCBI): domain Eukaryota; kingdom Viridiplantae; phylum Streptophyta; class Pinopsida; order Pinales; family Pinaceae; genus Pinus; species Pinus albicaulis. Next base: position 158,030,837 of record CM076574.1, read on the forward strand.
ATCTATCATGCATGACATTAAGAATACTGGTGTAGAAGTTGACATACCTCTCATAGCTTATGTTAAGGCATTGTATCCCACTTACTCGCATTACCTAGAGTCATTGCAAGCAAGTGGAAACCTCATGAAAATCACCTTTGATTCCGTTGAGAAAAAGTTTACAGAAAGAGAGAAGGCTTTTGGAAAGATGACAACCCCTCTGTCTTCTAAAGAGGTTGTATGTTTCACACATAGAGAGAAGAGGCGTGCTCAAGATTCTTCTAGAGAAAGAGGTGGCCGAAGAGGAAGAGGAAAAGGAACTTCAGAGGAAGGGGGGGCAGACAAACTCAAACTGGAAAATCTGATCTTCATTGCATACGCTGAAATAAATATTGGCATGATGCATCTACATGTAAGTTTCCTTGGGATAAAATTGAGCAGCAAAGAAATCAAGAAAAAGGTAAAACTCATGACAGAGACAAAGGTAAATCACTTGAATCCACTCATTATGTTGTAGCACATTGTAACAATGGAGTAACTGAAGACTTGCTTGATGTTTCATTTACTTCTTGGAGAAATGATTGGTTGCTAGATTCAGGAGCAACATGTCACGTGACTTTAGAAAATAATTTTTTGAAGAATTTACTGACAAAGTTGGTGGAGCAGTATACTTCGCAGATAAATCCAAACTCAAGCCATCAGGGCTTGGCACAATTAGTCTTAAGTTTCCTGGTCTTCCAGATCATCTTCTACATGAGGTTCTATACCTCCCCGAGTTGAGGAGAAACTTGTTCTCCTTGGTTCACATCCACCAACAAGGACACTCCATTCACATGTTTGATGGCAAGGTTGAGGTCAGAAAAGCATCAAATCTCCCATTTGTCATGGAAGGAATAGAAGAAGGAAGACACCTAAAGCTGCAAGGTTCCTCTGCTCATGCACAAAACTTTTCATTTAGTTCTCATCATTATGAAGGTACATTCCCATCAAGCTTTTATGGCATGCTAGATCTGGACACTTAAACTATGACAACCTTCGATTTTTGAAGAAAAATGGTGTTACTGAATTGCTTACAATTCCTAGGAAACTTAAGCAATGTGATGCTTTCATTCTAGGAAAGCATAGCAAACAACCCTTTCGCGATTCACATTCCAGAGCACATATAAAACTTGACCTTATTCATTCAGATTTATGTGGCCACATGCATGTTTCTTCTGTAAATGGAAAGAAATATATGATGAAATTTATTGATGATTACACCAGAATGTGTTGGGCTTACTTATTGAAGAACAAATCTGATGTTTTTCAAACATTCAAGAATTTTCATGCATGGATTGAAAATGATGCACAAACTCATATTGGCTCTTTGCACACTGATAATGGAAAATAATACACTTCAAATGAATTTGAAAACTATCTTCACCAACATGGGATCAAACATCAAACAACTATGCCCTATAATCCCCAACAGAATGATGTAGCTGAAAAATGAACAAGACAATTTTAAATATGGTTCGCTTCATGGTGTTTTTTAAGAATGTAAAATTGATGTTTTGGGCTGATGCAGTTCTATGTGTTGTATACATAAAGAATAGGTGTCCTTCAAATTCAGTCAGAAACAAAACTCCTTATGAAATGTGGCATGGCCACATTCCTTCAATAAAGCATTTTAGGGTTTTTGGTTCCACTTGTTATGCTTTTATACCTATGGTACAAAGGAATAAACTTGGTGCTAGAAGTCAAAAATGTATCTTCTTGGGGTATTCCAATACCTCCAAAGGATATTGTCTCTATGATGAAGTCAATAAGAAGTTTGTAGTAGCCAGATATGTCATATTCCTTGAATCTTCCAAAACTGACAATGTTTTTTAGCAGCAACTTGATCGCTTGGATAGATTCACACATGCAAATTCTTTTCAAGATTTGATAATCAGATTCCAAATCTTGAAGGGGGCATTCCTATACTGAATCAATTTGTGGATTCATCTTCCGAAACACTCTCTCCTCCACATGAAGAACCAACCACGGATGACACCTTGAATGATGTGATTGACAGAATTGGGAGATTGAACCTTGATTCAATTCCAACTCAGTCAAATGAGTAGCTTGGGGCATCTCATAAATGTCCCCCAAAATGGCTATCAAAGACACTAGAAAACTTTCTTCCCAATGAGGTTGGAAAGACATGAACCAAAAGTTCCACCAGAAAAAATGGAGGTGACATAGATAATTCTGATTCACTTACTGATATGGATATTGCTTATAACTGTGAACTGAATTTGTCTACAGATCTTGAACCAAATTCCTTCAAAGAATTCGCTTCTCATGTTGAATGGAATGAAGCGATGCAAAAGGAGTATGATTCCTTGATAAAGGATGGAACTTGGAAGCTGGTTGATCCTCCTTTGGGAACTAAACCAATTGGCTGCAAGTGGGTCTACAAGAACAAGTAAAAATCAAACGGCTCACTTGAAAATCACAAATCCAGGCTTGTGGCAAAAAATTTTGCACTGAAAGAAGGGATCGATTATGAGGAAACTTTTTCCCCCACAACAAAATGGGCCACCATCTGGAGACTCTTTGCCCTAGCTCAGAAGGAATGGAAAGTACATTAGATGGATGTAAAAACCACCTTTTTGAATGGATATCTAAAGGAGAAGGTTTTTATGTCCACGCCATAAGGATTTGTTGTGAAGGGCCAAGAGCACAAAGTATGCAAGCTTATAAAATCCTTGTATGGCCTCAAGCAAGCACCACGAGCCTGGTATGAGAAATTAACTGAGCATCTTCTGAAACTTAACTTCAAACATTTTGATCTTGATGATGCAAATTTGTTTGTTAAGAAAGTTGGGAAAACAATTATATATCTTGTGGTGTATGTAGGTGATATTTTGATTATAGGGAACAATGAGAGTTATATTGCATCCATAAAGAAAGAATTGAAGAAAGGTTTTGAAATGACCGATTTAGGCTATGTTCACTACTATCTGGGTATTGAAGTAACTCAACATTCCAAATTTATATTCCTTTCTCAAAAGAAGTACAATGGGGATCTTTTGAACAAGTTTGGCATGGATGAATGCAATCCCTTAACCACTCCAATGGAACAAAACTTGAAGCTCGCATCCATTGAAGAGAAGGAATTCGAGAATGCAACGAAGTATAGACAGCTTGTAGGAAGTCTCATCTACCTGAATACTACCAGACCAAACATCTCATTTGATGTTGGAATCCTCTCTAGGTTTATGCAAAAACCTTTGTGAAGGACATTGATCTGCTGCAAAAAGAGTTCTAAAGTACTTGAAGGAGACTCAAGACTTTGGACTCAAATATACACAGGTGGGCGACTTCAACTTGATCGGATACTCTGATTTAGACTCTTATGGGTACAAAGAAACTGGGGTATCTACTTCAGGTTATACCATGAGTCTTGGATCGGGAATTGTCTCATGGAGATCACACAAACATTCAGTTCTAGCAGATTCCACAATTGAGGCAGAATATGTGGCAACAGATGAAGCAACAAAGGAAACTGTGTGGCTTAGGAAAATCCTAGAAGATTTGCAGATGAAACAAATGCATTCAAATCCACTGATGATCGACAACACATTTGCAATAAAGTTGGCCAAGAACCCAAAGTTCCAGGATCGAATAAAGCATATCAATACAAAATACCATCTGATTCGACATCATGTTGAGGCCAAAACTATCCATCTACGTCATTGTTCCGCAAATGAGTAGACTGCAGACATCTTCACCAAAGCGCTTGGAAGAGAAAAGTTTGAAATATTCATAATGATGCTTGGACTCACCAACATCCCTTCATATTAAAGGGGGGGAATGTTGACACCTAATCTTAAGGGATTGGGTGAGATTGTGTATTATTGTAAAATAGGAAATAAGGAAGGCTAAGAGACATTGGGAAATGTATCCCAACAGTCTCACCTCCATGTATAAATTCATGCGCACCCTCCATCTAATTAATATTCTAATTTGCGGAGTTACCTCCTGAGCTGACAATTTCTACTTGGTATCAAAGTTGGATTCACATAAGAGGAGAAATTCGAAGTTGTTTCTTAGAGGTTCAAATTTGGATATAATTGTTGCGGGTTTTCTTTAGTACTGAGAAGATGGATTTCAATGGACTAAGGCTAAAGTATGCCTTGGAAGGCACCTCTAATTTTTTTGCATGGAAGGTTCACATGGAGGCGGTATTGGATGATAATGGATTGTTAGAATACATCAGTCAGATGTTGCAAAACCACAAGCATTTGATGTCCAGAACCTTGTTGAGTGGAAGAAATATGTAGCCAAAGTGAGGAGAATCATATTGGAGGGAGTACAAGATCATATAGTCTCAAATATCTACAAAAATGAAACTTCGTTTGCGATATGGAAAGTAGTCATAGAATTGTTCGAGAATAATAGTGACCATAGGAAGTTGGCGCTTAAGGATAAACTTTAAAGTATCAAGATGCAAAAAAATGACACAATTTTGTTGTATTGGAGAAATTTCACACAGTGTCGTGATGAACTTAGCAAGTTCGGTGTTAACGTCCCTTAAGAAGACTTGGTGAACCTCGCCCTTCTGGTCCTTCCCAAGAGTTGGCACAACTATCAAGATTTGGTAATGGGAGGGAGAAACTACTGAATTGGGAGTGCTTATGGTTTGATTTGGTACAAGAGGAAATAAGGCGGAATACGAGAGATGGGACCTCATCCAAAGAAGAGGAAGAGAACTTTTCTCTAGTTAGAAAAGGAATGAAGGCCAAGAAGAAATATTTATTAAAAATCAAATGCTTCCATTGTCATGGATTTGAACACTATGTCACGGATTGTCCACGTAAGAAGTTTAACAAGAAGGAGTCTGTAGTAGCAGCAACAGGTGAATCTTTGGCTTCACAGTTCAAGATTGATGTTACCCTCATTGCATGCATGTCCAACATAGTGATGGGAAGCGTGTAGTACTTGGACTCGGGTGCCTCATTCCACATGACAGGGAATAGAGAATTTTTCAGTGACCTGAAGGAGAAATATCTCCAAATGAATATTGAGTTTGAATACGATGAAAAGTACAACATGACTGAGATTGGTACAATCACCTTTCAAAGGGAGTTGGGATCCCCTCTCAGACTCAAGGATTTCATGTTCTTTCCAGGCCTAAAGAAAAATATTGTCTATGCTGCAGTTTTTGAAGACCGTGGTTATGATCTGATCTTCAGCAAAGGAAAGGAATTCCTGAGACACATAGCCACAAGACAGGTGAAGCATATCGGGGTTCGAGTCGAGAACATGTATGCACTTGAGATAGAATATGCATGCACAACCTTGAGGAGCAAGGCAGAGACTAGAGATATGGTGGTTGAGAGAGAGAGCATGTTAGACCTCTCAACATGTAGCCTCAGAAGGAGCCTCAAGAAGTTGTGTAGAAACCAAAAATAGAGATGTAGAGAGGAGGTGGAGTGGAGACATCCACTAAAGCAGAGACCTCTAGTAGGAGGAAAGTTTGAGCCAAGTGGGCAGAGGGAGCACATGCAACTATACCTCCAGGAGTGAGGTGGAGTGATGTAGATCCTTAGTCCAAGAGTTGCAAAAAGTTGGACAGGGTCCATTTAGGAATTCTCCTCATGGATCATTACGTTGATACAGGGCCCACAATATTCAGTAGCAGGAGGATCAATGTTAGGTAGATATCAAGAAGTGCATAGGAGTGTTGACAAGAAATCAGGGGACTCAGTAGCAAATTCAACATCAGCATAATTTTCCCAGTAAACAATGGCAAACATAGTTGTTTCAATGTTTTTTGGGATGCTTCTAAGTTGCAGATGTTGCAGTAGCACCAACAACAGTGAGAGGTGTTGCATGCATTACATTCCATAGATGCATGATAGGGGTGGTTGATAATACCTTTCTTGTTGAGAGGGAGGGTTGAAATGCAACAAGAAAGTCTCAGTTTTGATTTTTCCTTATTTAAATTGATAAAACTCAAAATTCCACATCAGTAGACAACTTGGAGGAGTTAATTGAGGTGACATGGCTCTTGTCACTCAGTTAATAACACTCAAATCAAGTTAATAAGTTGAAGTTCAGTTTGCATGTGTTGCTTAGTTATTTTGGGTTAGGGGCATGAAGTTTAGTTGTATGTAGCGATTCATAAATTTTACGAGCCTAGGTTGAGTTGATTTTAGTTATAATCAGTTAAACTAGTTTTGATTGTTAATAGAACTAGTTGGTGGTAAGTTAAGTAGTGGGACATCAGTCTAACTCAAAGATCATCTAGTTAACTGATCAATCAACTAATAATTAGCTCATGCATGCAAAGAATACAAGTTGCCCAGTTGTGGTGGAGAATCCAAGGCAATGTACAATTAATTATATACTAGATTGAGTGTATAGTTCATTGTATTGGTCAAGTGATCAATCCTAGGAATTGCACGATCCATTTTGAAGGAAATTCCTAAATAATAGGAGCCTAATTCCTTAATAAACAGTGCATGGAAGTAGGGGCTGAAGTAGAGACAAAAATTAGTTAAGTTTGGGTCAGAGCTTCTTAGTGAGCAGAGATGTGGGTTATGCACTTGCAGGTTGTGCTCAGTTGAGCAAAGCAATTGTAATACATCTCTATTCTTTTGATTAATGCAAGCAGGCATTGGGGTTTTTAGAAAATTGCTTTAACTAGATAAAAATAGTTGTTGCATGTGTGTTATTTCTTCGTGCATGTCTGAAATTTTTGTTCTAAATTGTTAAATCATGTCAGCAAAATAGTAGAGTAGGTTTGTTTGTTGTGATTTTGGTTAAAACTTCATGAGCACTTGAAAATTTTCAACATAATTTCTACATATTTCAAAGTCTCATTTTTCATTTCAAAAGTGAAGGATTTTATCTTGTAGCCTTTATTTTTGAAGCTCAAACTACCTTAGGAAAGGGCCCTTCACTCTATGTGGAGACAATTACAAAGGAATCTATAATTTAGATCAATCTTATGATAGTGGGGGATTTTGAAGATATTTTCTTGAATCGTGAGTTGATTTGTAGATTTCATGGCATCTAGCCATTAGAAAAATGGCTAGATGCTTGGATCAAGACGACACGGGGACATATATTGGTCGATCCAGTTAAAATATAACTTTTGGAAAGGTGTTTTTTTTGGAGTTTATAGATGGAATGATTGTGATATTATTAATAGGTAAGGGCCTTGGGCATGTGGAAAATTTATATATTTATGAATCAATGACAAAAAAGGAACCATTTGGGTTAGTGAAATTTCGTTTTATTTTTTATTCCTAACCCAGCAGTTATGAACATAAATTTCAATAAATGGGCCCGTACCGATTAGCATCAACGGTTAAACACCATGTGGTTTCGACAGCAGATCGGGGTTAGTTAGTTTGCAACATCATCTTATGCAAACGTGTCGCACCAAATAGCACAGTCATTAAGTTGAAAGGGGGACGACGCAACACGAGATTGTAATCATTTCGATCAGTCGATGAAGGGGTATGATCAACTGCACCACCCCGATTCATTTTTTATGAAACCATGAGCGGGAGTAGTGCGGGGCAATAAAAAACTTTGCAAAACCGCCCCCTATTTCTGGTATGTGGCCTCTCCATCTGCCAAGCGAGCGTGCCAAGAGACGCTGCCTGCCACCTCACTCTACCACATCAAATTCACTCCTCCACCTACCTCATCACCTATGTAACTTCATTTTTGCGTCATTACACATGCCCTATGTACATTCTATCCGATTTCCCACCCTCACCAAACACAAAAGAGTAAAAGGGTTTGTTTGTAAATTTATTTGTTCCCCGTCTCTTTCAATCTGCAAACAACCCTGCTTCTAGCGTCTAAGTTAGCTCACAAACAACAGAGTCTAACTTCCACCACTCTCCTCTGGTTTTAGGTACTTATACATCTAACTAACCCAATTATAATCATGTTGAAGTTCAACAAGTCTTAGAAAGACACCCCAAATCCAACAACCTCTAACCCCTCCATTCAAGAACCCTTGATGGATACTAAAGTAGAAATACATGAACTTTGGTGTCCTTTGGACTTCGACTAGTTCCGTTTTGACTCTTAGGGAATTTTTTTGAGCAAACAATATTATTTTAGTGTAGTGAAATCTAGATTGTAATATGCATTAACCCCATCCACCTACCACTTTCCTGTAATCATAACTTGGTTGGCTTCTGCATATGTTCCTAAGAGAGGTTATTCTTGAAGTCATATCTGACTTCATTCACAAGGCTTTATGTTTCCCTGATCTCTAAAACCCAAAGCCCTTCAATGAAGACTCATTGACTATAAAATTCACTCAATTGTTAGAAGAGAATAAAATGGCCTTGTTTGCAATTTTTTTACCTCTCGGGATACCAACTCCTCAACCAGCCGAGACCTACCCTATATATATATTTTATCAAGATTCTGAGAAGGTCTTAGCCTCAATTTTGGTACTACTTGGGGAATATGGAACCACCAATGTAACTAAATCATCCTTAGGGTTTTTGAGTCACATGTTAGACCATGTTGATCATTTAGACAAACATGCATACCTAGCTAAATTGATTAATAAATAGTTTGAGAATTTCCATATTGCCCATATTTTCAGATATCCCTCTATCCTGGTCTACTTATTCATGTATGTTCATATTGATAAATTTGAGTACCTATGTCTAAGCAATTTAAATTCTAAAACCAGAGGAAATTCGTGATTGAATGGACAAGTATAGTAAAGATAAAGTATGAAAATCAGGGTTTTCTGACTTTCTGTCCACTTTTATGGCCATCGTCTTAACTATCATGAATGATGCACCACCCCCAAGGGTCCTCCCACAAAAAAAATCAGTTATTACAACTAATTAAGGATGCAAAAGTGGGGGATTGGTATTTGTTTGAGGATTTTACTAAGATTAGGTTGTATGGATTTAAAGAGAAACCCTATAGACTGCTAATATTTATGCCCATGAGAGATTTGTCTCTGGAATTTATCAAACAAAGCTTATATGTGGACCAATTCCACTTTCTTTCTAAGCGTATAGCATACATGTTCAAGTTAGGAAATAGTGGGTCAATTCATTTTAAAATCTAGATAAGCTCTAACTCATGTTGAAGACAAAATAAAATTGTTCCATTTTGAGTTGGGAGAGAGATGGAAATATGACCCCCATCATATTATTTCCGACAAGAGAAAGAGCATCAACTCGTCCCAATACGCCCATGAAATCAGGCTTGAAATAGAGTGGAAGGTAAACCAAGGGGGCCGACCTATCAGCTAAAAATTGGAGGTTGAGACCCCCATAGCTAAAGAGAAAACTTAAAAAATAAATACTCCTAAAGCAATGGATATAAATGTGGAGGGGGCACATATATCAAAGAAGGCTTGGACATAACCTGAGGACGAGGAGGAAATGTAGGTGAAATTAATAGAAAGTAATTCTCATCAACCAAGTTTTCAGATGAGCCTGGAAAATCTGGAGCAGATTGTACCATCCAACTCCGGAGATCTAAAAGTGCCCATAGTGGAAGAAATTCCTTCTGTTTTAGATGTAGCATTAAAATATTATCATAAAATTGAAGAAAATAGTCAAAGAGTAAAAGGAGAGATGATGTCTCAGCTAATCAAATAAGTATCATCTTCTTCCAAGACCATATTGCTTTCAGCAATGGACCTCGAGCAGAATCAACTCAAACTCTCCTTATTGCATCCTATCGCTCAATTACTCCCCAGAAGAAGAAAAAATTAAAACTATGGAATTATCCCTCAATACTGTAGAGGTCCCTTTGCATGATGAGATTTATTTACATAAGCAAGTTGGTGAGATGATATACCATGATTTGAGTAAGTCCTCATTGTCAATCAACAAATCAAAGAAACTTCTAGAAAAGGCCTCTAACATAATCAAGCAGGAAAAGGCACATTCTATGGCCTTGTATGTACAGAATGAAGGCTTCAAAGGGTTCACCATCAAGTTGGGTGTTAACCCAGAGGATAGAGAGGTAATCAAAGCCCTAATATAAGGAATAAAATGTGAAGTCCAGTCATTGAAACATAAGCTAAATATGCCTACAGAAAATCATGTGCACACCGTTGAAGTAGTCTATATAGAGAAAGAGAAGGAACAAATAATCATTCAGTTGATTGATAGGATAAAAGAGGTAGCATCCTTGAAGGAGAGAGTTAAAGACCTAAAACACACTATTAGAGATCATGTTTGCGTAGTTGTAGTTCCTTCCACATCAGATAATACTTCGTAAAAGAAAACAAAGGTGATGACCGAGCTCACTATTTATGAGGCAAAAATGAAAAAACTTCAAGATCAAATCACATTGCTTCAAGAAGAGCTGCCTATTAAAGACAAGCAATTAAAACCAACTAAGTTGGAGGCAGAACAAACTTCTAAAAAGTACAGTACAGCTCAGGAGAAGGTAAAGGAATTAAAGAGTAGGTTGAAAGGGAAAATGTCCCTAATTGATGCTAGATAGGTCATTTGGGACGATATCATCCAACAAGTACGGGCTACATGGAAATTATTCCAGGTTGTCACAAAAGAAAGAGCAGTAGTTTCTATTGGTACTGAAGTTTTGGATACGTGCAATAAAGAAACTCCAAGAGAAGCATAAAGAGCCATACAAATTATCAATTTCTAGAATGAAATATCTCCAACAAGCTTAGAGGCAATGCACATTGTTGATATAGTTGGGGTAATTTTAGAGATAAATAAATCTATTAATGAGAATCAATTGTGTGTTCAAGCTAAGAATAGACTGGAGGTATTAAATAGTTTTGTAGCCACTTTTGATTTTATCAAAGGCAGAGAGTTGGATTACCGACTTGTTGGGGTATAGATGGAAGTTTGTTTTCCTAGGAAGCTTATGAGGAGGATTTAATGGCATCAAAGTGTAGAATGGACACATCTTTGTAGAATATTGTGGTATTGAAAGGCAATAAAATAGTTAACTTCTTGCATAGGGATTTCCAATTATTATGGTTAATAAAAACTTTGTTTGAGTCCACTCCAAACTACACCAAAGTGTCAGAGTTATAGGTGGATTTCCACATAATGTCTCAATGCCAAACTCCAGATAAAATTCTATGGGACAGATGCGAAACTCTCCTTCAACAAGTTACAGTCGAGCCTTAATACCTTAGTGTTGGGCCCCAGGGGCCAAGTTCCTATGCCCATGTGAATATTTAAGCATGTGGCATTTTATTTTGTTATGATGTATTCGTTTTAGTTAAGAAATAGTTATAACAACGGGATAATAGGACAAATTTCTAAACATACAATTGTATCTTTTGACACGTGTGTGTGTGACCATTCTTGAACATCATCCTCTTCTTTAAAAAGGTTATAGGAGAGCTCATTTGGGCATTCGAAATTTTGGCTTCAGAGATGAGTTATAGCTAATATTGCTTTATGATGTGCCAAAACCCTTTTAGGAAGTTAATGGAAAGGTTCCAAATGATTCCAAGTATCAGATGCTTACAATATGTGTTCTTTCTCTTTGTGACATTTGCATTTGTGCCATTCTTCTTTTGATACTTGTGTAATGAAGTTGTTTGTTTCTTCCATCAACAGATTTATCAATGTTGTGCTAATTGCTAAGATACCTGTAACTTTTATTTAAGAAACCTTAACGAAGCTCTCCACAGTTTCTACACCTTATCTTCTTTCATTTCATGTTTTATGTTGAAGATCTAATGCATAGGATTTTGTTTAGCCTTGTGCTTTAAATCTTGAATTCCTTATTGTTCTTCTCTCTATACCGCAACATCAATTTTAAAGGTTGTAATAAAAAATCTATAGGAAAGTTGAATTTATTCATTAATTTCCCCAAAAAATAGCTGACAATGCATATAGAGGTTCTTCTATGGGCAAAGATATTGTCCAAATGTATAAATATCAGTTTAATTTTGAGTAGAGCGTACACATGTTTCAAGTAATTATACAAATGTCTTAGGCACTGACCTCTTTTAAGACTAGGGGTTGTCTCTAGGAGCTACAACATCTTTTGGCGCAGTTTTCGAGGATGAAATTTGAATAATTTTCCTAGGTTTTTAAATCTTTCAACAATTTCTTTGAATTGGTGAGCAAAGAAAGTTTGGGATGAGATCACACACAAAAAGGGAGTTAAATACCTATAAATTTGGCTTTTTAGAGGCCTCATACTCGCTATTCCATCTCCCAACAATATATTGCATATGTGTTTGATCTAATTAAGCTTATTTCTAAGAAATTTTGGAGAGAAAGGCCTCCAAAAACCCCCAATCATACCGCACCTCCTTTAGAAGTTTCAACTTCTAGTTCTCAAAAGGCTGAGGTAAATATCCTTCAATCTTCATCAAAGTTTTTCAACTTTTCATAAGAGGAAGTTATTTCTCCTGATTTCACTCTCTCTACATTTAAATCGAAAGGCAAATATTATGAATCAAGTTATTTTTATTTCCTAGTCTTCCTATAAAAAAGAATACGATAAAGACATTCACATACCTAATACTTCTCCAGAGCTTATAGTTGTTTCACAATCAGTTCTAACAATTACAGTCCCTCATTCTTCATCTTCATCTCAAACTATAAACCTCCCTCCTCCTCTGTTTCAAAACATGGTTATACATAGGTTTTTTCTCAATAGGTATTCTCCTTTGAATCTACCCCAACCAATGAATCCTATGCCACAAGATTATTTGAAGCTTTTGCCTCCATTCACTAAAGATGATGAGATAACAACTCAGAAACATGTGGAAACATTCTGCTCATTTGCTAATAACCTTAATATTGAATACCTAGATGTAGTCATGATATTGTTCATGCAATCACTAGATAGAGAGGCAAGTAAGTGGTTTAAAACCCTCTCTCCAAACTCAATTAATATTTAGGAGGAATTAGAGAATATTTTCATGAAAAAATGGGGGGGAAAGAAACACCATAGATACTTTTTACAAAATTTTAAATGGGATAAAGAAAAATGGTAATGAAGATGTGGTTGAGTTTATAAAAATAGTTAATGAGCTTACAACAATTTAGCACCAGAAATTAAACCTCCATTAACAACAACAAAGGTAGTCTTTGCAAGGCCATTTGACTATGATTTTGGTTTTACCCTAAGAGAAAGGAAATCACCTACCCTTGATCAGATCCAGATTGATGCCTTAGAAGTGGAAGAAAATATGGAAACAACAAGGAAGTTGAAAAGAATGTCTAAACATATTGATGGGAGGAAGGGAAAAGAAGAATCCGGCCCTTCATGTCAGCTCAAGGATATGCAGGAGAAAAAGTTAGATGAAATAATTAAGGTAATTATAAACCTTTCCAATAAGTTGGTGAATTTGGAACTGGAAAATAATAAAACTCCTAGACCAATCCAACAAGCCCCAAACAAAAAATTCAATCCTCGGTTTTGGAGGCCCCCTTTACAGATCTTACAAAGGGAGAGAAAAGACTGGCATGACCAAGTCCAACCACCTTTATATATATAAGATGAACTAGAGGAGGCACTCAAGTTCCATGAAGTTCCATGAAAATCAGTGCTCCACACTATCAGATGGATAAGAAGAAGAAGAAGAGGCGTAGGGATAAGATGCAAATATGGATGCCCCTTTGGATGATGAAGAGATTGATACCTAATATAAGAAGTTTTTAGATTTCATGTGAGGCGAATTGAAAAAAATATATGATCTTAGATCTAGGAAACGGTCGAGAGTTCGGGACCAAAGTGATGGCCAAGCCCAACAAAGTACACTAAAGAATAATGAAAAAGGGAATAAACCCGTTCACACCGCCCCATTAGCAAGGGGAGAGTCATCACAATATCAACCAACTAAACGAAACCAATTAGATTTTCCTCAACAACACTCCCATCCCAAAACATAAAACCAAGAAACCAAGGAATCTGATGAACAAATAGAGATGGATACTAGCATACATACCTTTAACCTTGAAAAAGAGTTAGAAAAGGTGAACATCTTTGTACCATTGACAAAATTTGCAAGGCAGTATGCATACAAGAAGAAGATTGTTGATTTCATAAATTTCACACCAATAACTACAATTCAAGATAATGTCAATTTGCAGGAAGAAAAACCAGTAGTAATGTTTAGGCCACATGTAGAAGAGCATGATTCTACTACCCCTCATTTTTATATTACATAGATAATTCATGATTTCATGCCACATAATTGTACTATTGATTCAGTTGCCTCTCATAATCTTGTGCCCCTGATAGTTATGGAGCAGCTAGGATTACAAATCACAAAACCATATAAGGATGTATACTCTTTTGATTAAAAAAGAGTAAAATATTTTCGTGTTATTAAGGACCTAGTGGTCACTTTGCCATAAAGTAATGTCACAAGCATATTAATAGATATTGTTGTTTTTAATATCCCAACACGGTTTGGTATGTTGCTTTCAAGGTCTCGGGGAATGAAACTTGGAGGGTTTATTAAGTTGGATCTTACATACGCCACCATCCCAATTTTTGGTGGTGAGGAAAGAAGATTGTACATGAATATAATTTTTCAAGACTATTACTAAGGTTTTCAATCCTAATAATTCCCTGGTATATAGTCAAGAAAATGTTTTTTCCTGATTTTTGTTGGAAGTAGATGTTACGATGGTTGAAGGCGTTCTGGTTGAGATCTCAATAGTTGTACAAAAATTTGAAGTTATGCATAACTATGTTTGGAAGATGTATTTCGATGGGGCATACTCTAGAGAACGAAATGGTGCAGGAGTTCTGTTGGTGTCTCTAAAAGGGGAGATGACCCCTATCTCATATAAGTTATCCTTCGACATGAAGCATTAATTTTGGGATTACAGGTTGGAAAGAACCTAAAAATATATTTTTTATCAGTATTCAGAAATTTTTAGTTGGTCATCAGGCAAGTAAAAGGCCAATGTCATACCAAACACCCAAGGCTCGAGTCATATTTAAATGAAGCTTGGCATTTGATTGAAAAATTATTTTCACCCTTTAACTTACAATTTTTTCCAAGGGAAAAGAATGTCTTGGCAGACTATTTAGTTGTGGAAGTTAATACTTTTAAACCCCCACAAAACCATCGCTTGAGATACAAAGTTGAAATCAGGTATAGATCCTCAATACCTGATAATGTGAAATGTTGATAGGTTTTTGAGGATGAAGAACAAATCAACTACTTTTTGGAGGTTGCAAGGGAATTCTTGGCTTCCAAGATTGATCAAGAAGAAGAAGATGTATATGAACAAGAATGAGTCAAAGAAGAGTTTCCTTGGAAGGGTTTTATGGCAGATAAAAGGATCCTACAGTTGAAAGAAAATATACTCCCAAGAGGGCTTGTACCTTTAGAAATGCAGTTTGATGCAAATGATGTTCAAAATAAAGTAAACATACATAGTTGGGAAGAATATATTGAATATTGCAGCATCTGTATAAAGCAACAGCCCAAAATGATCAAATTGGCAGAGGGGATTGATGAAGATTATAAATAAAGGTATACATATTTGTTTAAGAAATTTTATTATATTTTTGCTTGGTCATATGATAACTTGAAGACATACAATACAAGCATTATTCAACATAAATTACCATTGAAACCAGGATTGAAACCTTATAAGCATAAGATTAGGCAATTGAATCCTCTTTTACTTCCTTTGATAGAGAAAGAAATTAAGAAGCTACTTCAAGCCAAGATTATCGTTCCTTTTAGATACTTTGAGTGGATGGAAAACCTTGTTGTAGTGAGAAAAAAGAGTGGATAAATAAGATTGTGTGTAGATTTCAAGAACCTGAATAGAGCTTCTTTGAAGGGCAACTACCCCTTACCCAATATGGATTACATTTTACACAAGGTAGTGGTATCCTCAATATTTTCGATGATAGATTGTTTCTCTAGGTACAATAAAATTGCAGTCCATCCAGATGACCAAAAGAAAACAACTTTCACAACACAATGTGGCACTTTCATGTATGCCAAGATTCCATTCGGCCCCATGAATGCAGGTGCTACATTTCAAAGGGCCATGGATATAAATTTCATTGGAGAGGAAGAAAAATTTGTGGTGATCTATCTTGATGACATAACTGTTATTTCAAGGTCTAATGACGAGCATTTAGAGCATTTGCTGCTAAATTTTGAGAAATGCAGGAAATATGGGTTGTCCTTGAATCCAAATAAATCACAATTTTCTCTTGGGGAAGGAATAATGTTGGGCCATGAGTAAAAATAGATCCTAAGAGTGTAGAGGCTATCAACAATATTTCACTGCCCATGAATAAAAAGGAGATTCAGGCTATTCTTGGGAGGATCAATTTATTGAGAATATTTGTTCACAATTATGAAAAATTTGTAAAGGAAATTACTGATATGTTGAGAAAGGATAAAGAGGTCAAATGGAATCTTGAAACCTGAAGTTCATTTTCAAGGATTAAGAAAGCTTTTGGGGAGGTTGCTATCTTGGTTAGTCCAAATTATTATAATCATGTTCTCATATTTTCTTTTGCATTACCAACAGTTATTGTATTTGTTCTCTTACAAAAGAATAATGATGAGAATGAGTGGTCAGGTTCTAAGGGATGTCGAGTGGAAATATAATATTTTTGAGAAACATGCCTACGCCTTGGTTAAGGCATTAAAGGCATTTTGAATCTATGTACCGCAATCCAGAATAATAATTGTTTTTTTTTTTTCATATTAGAAAACTTCAAGTAGAAATGACATTATATTTTTTGAGTTTGTGAAAATTTCAAGCTGAAATAATACTGTAGTGATTGATTTATTTCGCCTACTTATTTATGGTAAGTTATTTACAAATACTTCCGATAAATTTTGAAATAAACACAACAGTAATATTCACTTAATCATAAGCAGAAAATCAAATAGAATGCATATAACACAATAGAAACAATCACATGAACATAGTTATTTTTTGGAAATTGTCCCTAGAAAAACCTAATGTGGGAAATCCGGTGCAGCATATAAGGGTTTGTATTATTCTTCAACAGTGAAATAATTTACAAAAATTTGATGAGAAGATGTCTAGAATACACTTGAGATCATTTTTCCAAACCCTTTGGAAAAATTTCTGACACATGGGAGGCACCCTTTCTCCCTCTGCGTCACTCTACGTGGTCTTCTGCGTAGTCATTGCGTTGGACTGCGTCACTCTGCATGGAGTACCAGTGCTATTGCTTAGCGTTGTCCCCTCCGCGTCCTTATCCTACCTTATTCTTCCTTTGCTGACTTCCCCTTCCTCCTTCTGCTTCTGCAACTCCGCCTCTACAACCTCTCCCTCTAAAATCAAATTCTATTCCTTCATAATCGATTTCCTTTGGGTACTGAGTGTGTGCCCGACTTTCTTTCCAAATGACCCTCAAGCCTTCTCTTATAATCTTCTTGTTGATGAATCAATGACCCAGATTAGATCTCTAATCAATGGTTGAGATTAAAACATGAACTGATCTTTGTTTCTAGAAGATTCAAACTTTGCTTTATTAATACCGCTTAATTATTTAATTTCCCTGAGTTTAGACTTAGGGATCACTTTAAAATAATTAATTATTTTAATAAAGCATGAACCGAGTGTAATTTCCACAAACAGTTTATTGGTTCTTTGGAATACTGATGTTCGACCCCCCTCGCAAAATATGATACTTGGAACACTTTCCAATGCTACAAAATCAACACTCCATCTTAGCGAGGAAAGTGTTCAAGAAAAATACCAACTACATCTGCTCTAACCTGAAGCATCCACAACGCTACTGATGTCTTGGTCGTTGCCCCTCACATCTGCACTGCTACCCTCTATACTGCTGCTCGTGACACCATATCTGCCACTGACTCATTCGTAATGCAGCTCCTTTTGAATCTCAAGTCCACCCATTCCTCTACTGGAATGGGTTCTTGACCATCCCCATCTTTTCCCTAAAGTAAGTAAACTTAATCTTACCCAGAGTTTTCGTGAGAATATCTGCCACCTATTCCGTTGTAGGAATGTGCTTCAACTGCACAACTCCCCGTTGGACATAGTCTCTGTTTAAGTGGCACCTAATGTCAATGTGCTTTGAGTAATCATGAAACATAGGATTCTCAAAGTGCTTGATGCAACTCGGATTATCACACAAAGTTATGGTCGGTTCCATCCTCTTCTTGAGCAAGTTCATGAGAAAATTATGAAGCCATATGGCCTCACACAAAACTGTGCTAGCTGCCATATATTCAGCCTCGGCTGAGCTTAGTGCCATAGATTTATGTTTCCTACTGCAACAGGAAGTCATTCTTGATCCGATACTGAAATAGTACCCACTGGTACTTTTCCGATATATTGTGCTTCCGGCCCAGTCTGTGTCAATTAACCCACTCAACTGGATTTCATTGCCATTGGTGTACTTCAACCCAAACTCGACTGTCCCCTTCAAGTATCTGAGAACATGTTTGGTTGCTGCCCAGTGAGCCCTCCTTGGTTCTACCATGAACTGAATAAGGGTATTCACGACATAACAGATGTCTGGTCTAGTGTTGACCAAGTACATCAATGATCCTATGAGCTACCTACACAAGGTAGGGTCAGCCTCATCATCCTCAGACGTGTCGATCTTCTTCCAGTTTGTGATAATTGGTGTAGCCATGGGTCTACAGTCCTCCATCTGAAATATCTTCAGGATCTCTGTAGTATGTCTTCCTCGCCCAAGGAATATTTATCCCTTCTACTGTCATACCTCCAAACCAAGAAAATAGTGCATCTGCCCTAGATCCTTCATGTCAAATTCTGCAGCCAGATTTTCCTTGCAGTATTTGATGAGCTCAGATGATCCATTCAAGAAAAAATCATCTACATATAATACCAGAATTAGCGGCTCATCCCATACTCTTAGATAGTATAGGTTGGGATCTGCAAGTAGTTATCAATTCTCCCATACCATGCTCTAGGGTCTTGCTTCAATCCATACAAGGCTTTCTTAATCTTACACACATGAGTCTTTTTCTCATGCGTCTTAAATCCCTTGTATGTTCTATGTACACTTCCTCTTCTATCACCCATTCAAGAACGTTGTCTTGACATCCATCTGGTGAATTTCCCATCCCATCTACGCTGCAAGAGAGATGACCGATCTGATCGAAGTGTACCGACCTACAGGGGTGAAGGTTTCTTCATAATCGATCCCTTCCTTCTGTGCATACCCCTTAGCCACAAACCTGGCTTTGAATTTCTCTATGTTGCCATTTGCATCATACTTGATCTTGTAGATCCACCTTGATCCTATAACCGATATGTTTTGAGGTCTAGGGACTACTTCCCATACATAATTTGTCATGATGGAGTTGTACTCCTCCACCATAGCATCTACCCACACCTGATGTTGAGCTGCCTTTCGAAAACTAGAGGGTTCTCCAACCTGTGCCACCAGTGCCTGGTACCTGTCTAGCTGCTTATGTTCCCTCTTCTCATTTCTAGGGGCTCTAATAAATTCCTCTACATCCTTTAGAGTCTATTGGATTTATGTGTTCGTCCTTCCACTAGTGGTGGGTGGATTCACCTTCTCTTCTTCTTGCACTTCCTCGGAAGAACTTCCCTTAGGATCCTTGTGCCGTGGAGAGGCACTATAGCCATCTTCTACAGGCCTCTATGGTTGAACCAATGTATCCTCCTCAGACTGCGTAGCTGTAGACATCTCTTGAGATCTCCTGAAGGCTCTCTCCTCCATGAATATCACATCCCGTCTTACTACGATCTTCCTACTCTCGAGAATATAGATGTGATATGCCTTCACATTTTCACTATATCCCACAAGGTATCCTTTCTTTGCAGTCTGATCTAAATTCTTCCTCTTGTCATCGGGTATATGGCAATACACTATATTGCAAATATCCTAAAGTGGCTCACCTCAAGCTTGCTACCAGTAAACACACTCTCAGGAGTAACCTTACCCAATGCTCTATGAGGCACCTTGTTCTGCACATACACTGTTGTATTGCAAGCTTCATCCCACGGAAATTTGGGCATGTCTTGATCATACAACATTTCCCTTGCAACTTCCACAATGGTCCTATTCTTCATCTCTACAACTCCATTCTAGTCGGATTATATGGAGATGTCCATTCTCTCTTGATGCCTTCCTTTGTGCAGAACCTCGTGAAGTCCTTATCAATATACTCTCCACCATTGTCTGATCGCAATTTCTTGATCCGCTTTCCGGTTATATTTTCTACCAAAGCCTTCAATTCTTTGAATCGCTCAAAGACCTCATATTTCATATTCAGAAAGGATATCCTTGTCTTTCGGGAATGGTCATCATTAAAGGTGACAAAACACTTTTCACCACTGAGAGAATTTGTGGACATTGGTCCGTAGATGTCTGAGTGTATCAATCCCAACACACTTTTTGCCCTACTGCTGCTTCTTGAAAATGTTGCCTTGGCATACTTCCCTAATACGCATCCCCTACAGACATCATCTTTCTTGGTGCTAAGTTCTGGAGCTCCTGTGAGAGTCTTCTTAAGGATCCTCAAGGCTCCATGATGTAGATGCCCCATTCTTCCGTGCCATAATTCATTCAAATCTCTTTCATCAGTACTGCCTATCAGTGCCATTGGAGACTCGATCTGTAACTTATACAGTTTATGGCTCCTTACTCTAATTTGTGTCTTCCTTTTCCGGCTAGGGCATTTGAAATAAACATTGTTGCCAATAAAGTATACATCGTAACCATTGTTCTGAAGTTGAGACACCGAGAGCAAGTTCATCCCCAATCTTGGTACATGCAATACGTTGGTGGCTCGAAGCTTGTTACCATCTTCTATTTGGAATATTATGGTTCCTCTTCTAATAGGGGTACACTTGGCCTTGTTTCCCATGCTGATCTGAAAATTCAAGTGCTCTTCTTGGTAGCTCGAGAAACATTCTCGAACTCCCATCATGTGAGCAGATGCTCCACTGTCAATATACCAAACCCCTGGAGAGGCCATGCTTGACACACAAGAAAAATCCTCTTCTAGTCTGGACGCCAAAACTGAAACGCCATGATCCCTCTGTTCCTCCATGCGTTCTGGAGGACTGTGTGAACCCTTCCAAGCTGATGCTGCATCGTAGTCGGACCTTTGTTCCATTACATAACCTCCTCTTCTGTTTCTTGTCTTTTTCTCTGATACCATGTGACATTTTCAAGCTAAAATACTACCGCAATGATTGATTTATTTCGCCTCCTTATTTATGATAAGTTATTTACAGATACTTTTAGTTAATTCTGAAATAAACACAATTGAAGTATTCACTTAATCATAAGCAAAAAATCAAATAGAACGCATATAACACAATAAAAACAATCACATGACCACAATTATTTTTGGACAACTGTCCCTGGAAAAACCCAATGTGGGAAAACCAGTGCAGCAGATGAGGGTTTGTATTATTATTCAGTAGTGGAAATCATTTACAGAAATTTTACGAGCAGATGTCTAGAATACACCTGGGATAATTTTCCAAACCCTTCAGAAGAATTTCTGACACACGGGAGGCACCCTTTCTCCCTGTGCATCACTCTGCGTGGTTTTCTACGCAATCACTACATTGGACTGTGTCACTCTATGTGGAGGACCAGTGCTGCTGCTCAGCATTGTCCCCTCTGTGTCCTTCTCATGCCTTCTTATTCCTATGTTGACTTACCCTTCCTCCTTCTACCTCTACAACTCCGCTTCTACAACCTCTCCCTCTGAGATTGAATTCTATTCCTTCAGAATCGATTTCCTTCGAGTATTGAGTGTGTGCCCGACTTGCTTTCCAAATGACCCTCAAGCCTTCTCTTATAATATTCTTGTTGATGAATCAACAACCTGGATTAGATCTCTAATAAATGGCTAAGATTAAAACATGACTTGATCTTTGTTTTTTAGAAGATTCACACTCTACTTTATTAATACCCTTTAATTATTTAATTTTCCTAAGTTTAGACTTAGTGATCACTTTACAATAATTAATTATTTTAATAAAGCATGAACCGAGTGGAATTTCCACAAACAGTTATGGGTTCTCTGGAATACTGATGTCCAAACTCCCTCCCAAAATATAAGACTCGGAACACTTTCTAATGCTACAAAATCAACAGAGTCTACATGTTTCAAACCACCCACTGTGGTTCATCATGAGGACTAAGATGAGAGTCTCATCCAGGCATAAGAATATATAATGAAAGTGAAGATGAAAAATCATTCAAACATTTAGAATAAATAATGTTCATATGTTGACTAAAAAATAGTAAATAATTATTCATAAAATAACGTTAAAAAATATAAATGTAATAAATGAATAGCTAATGTTTCATAATAATCCAATATTAAAATTAAAAACAAAAATAACAAAATAATAATAAAGAAAACTATATTATTAAAAGCAAATCTAACAGTAGAATCATAAAGACAAAATTAATTACAAATATAGTGGCAGTTAAAGATGTTTTGACACGAGGAGATAGTGAAGATAAAAGAGGGAAGTGGATTGTTAAAATACAAGAATATGACATGGAAATAAAGCCAACAAATCTCATTAAATGGAAAGGACTAGCTAAAATATTGTGTGAAACTAATTGTCAAGCATCGGGCATTAATTTACTAGCTAATGATATTGGCCTAAATGCAAAAAATGGGAAGGATAAACCCAAAGAAGGGAGTGATACGATCGCATATAAATACCTATGTTCGTAGTGGTACAAGTGCATTTCCCATTACTTATTGTCTCTTTAATGTCCTCGAGGTTTGGACATGGCTAAATGAAAAGATTTAAGGTTGCAGGCTCAAAATTCTGTCATATCCAATGGCCAATTATATTGGAAGGACCCTATTGGAGTATTACTATTGTGTTTGACAAAGGAAGAGATTCCAAAAATCATAAATGAGTCCCATTGATGTGCTTGAGGTGAACACTATAGTTAGAAGGTGACAACTCATAAGATTTTGAAAGTTGGTTTTTAATGGCCTAAAATGTTCTCTGATGTGTATAAATTAGTAAGAGCTTGTAGGGAATGCCAAATATTTATTGAAAAACAAAATTTAGCGCCTTTAACTTTGATTCCAGTTTTTTGTAGAAGAGCCTTTCAGGAAGTGGGTATTGGATTCCATAGGGGAGATCCACCCAACCTTTCGTGGACATAATAAATGGATTTTAACTGCTATAGATAATTTCACTAAGTGGGTGGAGGTCATCCCTACTAGGACATCAGCTGACTTAGTGGTAATCAATTTTATTGAAGAAAATATTATGGCAAGATTTGGATCCCGAAGAAAATAGGGACTGATAATGTTGAGGTATTCAAATCTTCCAAACTTATCAATTTATGTTAGGATTATAACAATACACTCAACCATTCCACTACGTGTTACCCACAAGCAAATGGAGTGGTTGAGTCTTCCAACAAAATTTTGGTTAGGGTCCTAAAGAAGATGATTGAAAAAAGCAAAAAGAATTGGGATTCTCAGCTAAAGTTTTCCCTCTGGGAAAACCAGGTGAAAACCAAGACATCCACTGGAAAATCTCCTTTTGAGCTGGTGTATGGGACTACAACTCTATTTCCTAGTCAATTAGCTATGCTTGTGGCCAAATTAATACAATATGCAGAATAAGATCCTAACCCATTGAATAGAAGGATCAATAATCTAGTGGAATTAAATGAGAACAAAGAAAAGGTATCGCAAAATCTAATCAACTACCAAGAGAAGATGAAAATTGTATTTGATATGAGTGCTAAAGACAAAATGTTCCAGGTAAGAGACATTGTCCTCAGATGTGATGTTAGACGAGAAGATACATGGAAAGCTGGAAAAATTGATGATCTTTGGTTCGGGCCCTTCAAAATAACCTTTGTTCAAGGTAACAACGCCTTTATTTTGGAAAAATTTCAATGGCGAACAATTGCAACTACCTATCAATGGGCAGTATCTCAATCACTATTTTCAACAATGAAACATACTGGTATGTTTTATTTTGTTGATTAGTTTTACTTGTGAATTTGAATCCATGCCGAAATAATAAGGATTTGGTCTGCAGTTCTTAGCGTTTTCTCCCAAAACTGTTATCCCTAGAAGGAGATAGTGTTGTACTTAAGTTTTTGAGTCTTTCCAAAACCCTATGTTAAAAAAAAAAATAGTATAAAATGAAACAAAATAGGAATAATTTAAGTTAGTGTAATTTCATTTTACTTGTTATTCCTAACCCAACATACCTAAGCACAAATTTCAAGAAATGGGTCCGCACCAATTATAAGCGCCATTGGTTAAACACCATGTGGTTTTGATGACAGATCAAGGTTATTCAGTTGGCAGCAACATCTTATGCTAATGTTCCACACAAAATAGCATGGGATTTAAGTTTAAACGGGTGTGGTGCAATGCGGGATTGTAATCTTGCCGATTAGTCGATCAATGACTATGATCAATTGTGCCACCCTGACTCATTTTTTTAGAAAACAATGAGTAGGGTTAGTGCAAGGCGATAAAAAAATTTGAAAAAATGCCTCTGACTTCTGACATGTGGCCTATCCATCTACCAAGCGAGTCTGCCTACCTCCTCACTCTGCTACATCAGCCCCACTCCACCTCCCGAGTCATCTACCTACCTCATCACCTATGTAACTTCCATGTCGCATCATTACACTTGCACTATGTACATTCCATCCAATTTCCCACCCTCACCAATCTCAAAAAGAGTAAAATGGTTTATTTATAATATTTTTCCATTCCTCATCTTTTTTAGTCTGTAAACAACCCTCCTCCTGGTACCCAGGTTAGCTCGCGAACATCACAGTTTGAATTCCACCACTCTCCTCTAGTTTTAGGTACTTATACATTTGAATAGACCAAATTATCATCGAGTTGAATTTAAATAAGTCTCATAAACCCACCCAAAATCCTACAACATATAACCCATCAACTCAATAACTCCTGATGGATATTGAGCAGAGATACATGATCCGTGGTGTCCCTTGGACTTTGACCAGTTCCATTTTGACTACTAGGGAAATTTTATGAGTAAACAATATTATTTTAGCGTAATGAATTCTAGCGTTCACTATGCGTTAACCCCAACCACCTACCACTTTCCCACGTTCATAGCTTGGATGGCTTCTGTATATGTTCCTCAGAGAAACTGTGTTGCATCTTCCATAGGAGAGGTTATTCTTGGAGTCACATCCGACCTAATTCACAAGGATTTTTTTTCCCTGATCTCCAAAACCTATTCGAAGACTCATTGACTATAAACTTCACTCAATTGTTAGAAGAGAATAAATTGGCCTTGTTTGCAATGATTTCACCTCGAGGGATACCAACTCCTCAACCAATCGAGACCAACCCCATGTATATCCTTTCTCAAGATGCCCAGAATGTCTTAGCCTCAATTTTTGGGAAGATGAAATCACCAATGTAACTAAATCAACATTAGGGTTTCTGAGTCACATGTTATACCACACTGATTATTTAAACATACTTGCATACTTAGGTAAATCCATTAATCTCTAGTTTTATAAGTTCCACATTGCCCATATTTTCAGATATCCCTCCATCTTGGTATACTTATTCTTGTATGTTCATATTGACAAGTTTGAGTACCTAGGTCTAAGCACTTTTGATTCTAGAAACCAGAGGAAATTCATTATTGAATGAACAAGTATAGTTAAGAGAACGTAATAAAATCAAGGGTATTCTAAACTTTTGTCCACTTTTATGGCCACCGTCTACACTATCTTGATTGGTGCATCACCCCCAAGGGTCCTCCCATAACAAAGTCAATTACTACAACTGAGTAAGGATTCCATAGTGGGGGATTGGTATTTGTAATTAGGTTGTATGGATTTGATATGAAACCCTATAGATTGCCAATATATATGCCCATTAGGGTTTTCTCTTTGGAATTTATTAAACAAAACTTACATGTGGACCAAGTCCACTTTATTCTTAGGCATAGAGGATACATGTTCAAGTTAGGAAATATTGTGGGTCCATTCATTGTAAATTATAGACAAGCTCTAACTCATGTTGAAGAAAAATAAAAGAGTTCCATTTTGTTTTGAGAGAGAGATGGAAATATGCCCCCCATCATATTGTTTATAATAGGAGAAAGAGTGTCAACTCAACCCCATACACCCATGAAATCAGGCCTGAAATAAAGTGGAAGGAAAACCAAGGGGCCTGGCGTATTGGTTCAAAAGTAGAGGTTGAGACTCCCACAACTGAAGAGAAAACTTTAAAAATAAATACTCCTAAAGCAATGGATGTAGATGTGGAGGAGGCACGAATATCAAAGAAGGATAGGATATATTCTGGGGATAAGGAGAAAATAGAGGTGAAATTAACATAAAGTAACTCTGATAAAATAGGTTTTTAGATGAGCCTAGAAATTCTCGAGCAAATTATATCATCCAACTCCACAGATTTGAAAGTGCCCACAGTGGAAGGAAGTCCTTCTGTTTTATATGCAACATTAAAATATTATAATAAAATTGAAGAAAACAGTGAAAGAGTAAAATTAGAGATAATGGCTTAGGTATTCAAACATGTATCATCGTCTTCCTATAACATATTTCTTACAGCAATGGACCTCGAGAATAATCAACTCAGAGTCTCCTTATTACATTCTACTGCTCAGTTACTTCCCACAGGAACCGAATTTAAAACTATGGACTTATCGCTTAGCATTGCAAATGTCCCTTTGCATGACAAGATTAATTTACATAGGAAAGATGGTGAGATGATATACCATGATTTGAGAAAGGTGTCATTGTCAATTAGCAAAGCAACGAAACTTCTATAAAAGGCCTCTAACATAATCAAGTAGGAAAACACACATTATAGGGCCCTATATGTACATAATGAGTTTATCATAAAGTTGGGTGTTGACCCATAGGAAAAAGAGGTAATTAAAGCACTAATACAAGGAACAAAAGCTAAATTCTGGTCATTAAAATAAAAGCTAAAGATGCCTACAACAGAGCTTGTTGACACGGTTGAAGTAGCCTATGTGGAGAAAGAGAAGGAACAAATAACCATTCGTCTCATTGATAGGAACAAAGAGGTAGCATCCTTGAAGGAGAGAGTTCAAGACCTAGAATTTACTATTAGAGATCATGTTTGCACACATGTAGTTCCCACCAAATCATATGATCCTTCATAAAAGTTGACAAAGGTGATGGCCGAGATCACCATTTCTAAGGCAGAAATGAAAAAAACTTCATGATCAAATCACCTTGCTTCAAGGAGGGTTTGCTACTAAATACAAGCAATTGAAATCAACTATGTTGGAGGTAGAACAAACTTCTAAAAAGTATAACACAACCCATGAGGAGGTAAAGGAATTAACGAGTAGGATTAAAGGGAAAATGTTTCTAATTGATGCCAGACAAGTCATTTGGGACGCTATCATCCAACAAGTATGGGCTACATGGAAATTATTCTAGGTTGTTGTAGAAGAAAGAGCAGTAGCTGCTAGTGACAATGAAGTTTTGGCTGCATGCAAGAAAGAAACTCAAAGAGAAGCACAAAGAGCTAGAAAAATTAATAAATTCTTGAATGAAAAATCTCCAACTGCTTAAAGGAAATGCACATTGTTGATAGAGTTTGGGTAGTTTTAGAGATAAACAAAGATATTGAGAGGAATCAACTGTGTGCTCAAGCTGAGAATGAACTAGAGGTATTTAATAGTTCTGTAGCCACTTTTGATTCCAAATTTGATGAAAGGCGGAGAGTTGGATTACCAACCTGCTTGGGTTTTTGAACTTCAAAATTGTCCTTTCTTTGACATCCTTTTTAATCACTTCTCCCTACATTTTCATAAATCCATAAATCCAATGAATGATAAATGAATGCATTTAAATGGTCTCTATTTTATATTTTGATGTTTCTTGTTATTTAAATGAATTTTTGTAACTCAACCAAAGAACACATGCTATTCTGGAGTTAATTGTTGTTTCCGTAGCTACTTTAATGGTTTGACAGGTTCTGAGGAGCGAATGAAGGAATGAGTCACATGGGCATCTTTGGAATGATCCACACATGGATCCCATCCTATCCATCTGTTTGAATTCGATAGAAAAAGGTGCCTATGTTCGTGGTCAAAGTTCAGTCAAAGGACGTGATCCGAGAATGAAAGACTCTCAATTTTCTATGACGTAGAAAATCGAGAGTTAGCTACTTAGATTTTTCTTCTATGTTTCAGTCATAATTTCCATTTGTAGGTGGAAATACCTCAAGAAAGTTACATATTTTTTAAGGAGCTTTCCGGATTATCCACAGTGCTAGAGAACGAGTGTCGACGTTTCGAATCCCAACAGGGATCCATCATCAGGACAATTTTTTAAATATCGGTCGTTTTGAAACCAGAAAACAGTCTTATTATTGTGTGTTGGAATCACGATTGCCGTTAGACCAAAACTCGCAGGAATTAGTCTCCGCTACAATCATTAGAGTTAGGATCCACGAGAGGCGGTTAGTCCATGTCGCGAAACACACGGGGAGCGTTGAACAAAATGTCCAACAATCTCCCCCCTAATGCGAGCTGGGTGAGTTTCGAACTCGAGACCTGTCGCTTTGATACCACTTGTTGGAATCACGATTGCCGTTAGACCAAAACCCGTAGGCATTAGTCTCCGCTACAATTGTCAGAGTTAGGATCCACGAGAGGCGGTTAGTCCATGTCGCGAAACACACGGGGAGCGTTGAACCCAATGTCCAACATTGTGAATGTTGTGT
This sequence comes from Pinus albicaulis, assembly GCA_034641835.2. Lineage (NCBI taxonomy): Eukaryota > Viridiplantae > Streptophyta > Pinopsida > Pinales > Pinaceae > Pinus > Pinus albicaulis. The sequence continues at coordinate 158,059,527 of CM076574.1, forward strand.
ACGCCTTAAAACTCTCTTTTTGATAATACGAAGACCATGTTTGTTTGTTCCAGATCCTTCTTGATGTGCGCATAGTCTGCTAGGATTTCAACTTGTTCTGTTGCAGAGGGCCCCTGCATAGAAAGGAGGTTTCATTATTTGTTTTTAGTTTAATTTTAATTAGCTCTGTCTTGTTAATTTGTAGTTAGATTTACATTGCTTTACAATTGGTTCTTAGATTAGATTGCTTACTGTTTCATAGATTAAATTCATGAATGCCTTCTTAGAATTAGTTTTAGAATAACTGTGTAATCTTATGCTGATCAAAGAATCTCAAGAAAGTAGTTCTTCTATTTTCCAAAATTGGATTGTGTTTGAAGCATTAGAGCATACGATTATCTTAGTTTTCCTTTACATGTTTTTATAATGTTTTCCTAGGTTAAATTCTCACTTAAATGTATAATCAGATGCTTGCTAAATCATATCAAGAAGATGACTTTGTCATTTTCCAAAATTGAATGATATTTGAGTACTTGGTCATACATTAGTTGAGTTTCCTTTATTACATGCTTTTTAATTGTTTTCCTAGATTAAGTTTACGTGTATAATCAGATGCTTGCTAAATCATATCAAGAAGATGAATTTGTCATTTTCCAAAATTGAATGATATTTGAGTACTTGGTCATACATTAGTTGCATTTCCTTTATTATATGCTTTTTAATTGTTTTCCTAGATTAAGTTTAAATGTGTAATAAGATGTTCGTTAAATCATATCAAGGAGATGACTTTGTCATTCTTCCAAAATTGAACGGTATTTGAGTATTTGGTGATACAATATTTTAGTTTCCTTTTACATGCTTTTCAACTGCTTTCTTAGATTAAGTTTACAGTTTAAATGTATAATCACATGCTTGATTAATCATCTCAAGAAGGTGGTTTTTATCATCTTCCAATTGAATGATATATGGAGTATTTGATCATGAAGTGAATCATAGTTGCATTTCAATTACTTTGAATTTGCTTTCCATTTAAATTAGCATTGACATTTCAATTTCGTTTATGCTTTCAATCCATGGAGTAAAATTAGATTAAGATATAATAGAATTTAGCTTTAATTCCAAAAGATCAAAGTCATTAGACTAAATGCTCTATTTTCAGATCAAATTCTAACCATTTAAAGTTTGATTCATTTTTATGCAATTTAGAATAGTTAAAGAACATTTCCTTTTCTTCCTTCTTTCAAAATTAGTAACTTCGTTAAATTTAGTTGATCAATTTCATAGTTTTCATTTCTTAAGATTAACTCCTTTATACATAAAAGAACAAAACCCCCAAAACAATATAAAAACATACACAACGAAGTAAGAGAGAAGGTTAACTAAGCATATATAGTGCACCACACTTCATCAGATTACTAACCTCGGTTGATGATTTATGATAAGCAATTTAAGGCATTAAATTGACTAAACATTTTGGCGCCGTTGTCGGGGAATTGTAATTAGGAAACCTTATTTCTTACATCTAAAAAATGACATGTGTAGAGAAAGAGATGCTAGGGGTAGATTCATAGCTAGAGGCAGGAGTTTGATTCCAACAACACCACTCACCTCACCTAGACCACGTAGTGCTACACCACCATCTCAAACTCATATTCCATATTTCACCAAAAATAGACTCCCGGAAGTATTAAGGTCAGAAATACAAACAGGAGGATCTCCAACTTCATCCACTGAGGCAATCTTAAAGGAAGAAGATCCTAGATCTCCAAAAGAAGGAGTAAAATTTTTCACCTCTACAATAGAACACATTCTAGCTGAAGAGTTAGAAATTCCTATTGAGGAGGAAGAAGAATAAAATTTCTTCAATATCCCATTGATAGAAGAACTAGAGGAAGAACAATTAACTTTACAGTCAGAACCTTATATTAGCTCTGAGGAATCTACAATGGCAGGAGAAGGAGAAGGAGAAATTATACATGGAGAAAATATAAGAATTGGAGGAGGAAGAGGTGAAGGTCGAGGTGAGGGAACAGAGGAGTAGGTGAAGAAAATAGAAGAAATAGGTAATATGACAATTCTTTTGGATTTCCTGTAGTTGATGAGGATACAAATGCCACAATGAAAAATATTTCACCTTCCATTCTTCCAAATTTCCATGGATTAAAGAATGAAGATCCTGAAACCTTTTTGTTTGAATTTGAAGTTTTGTGTAGATCTTATGACTACTTACAAGACTCTAAAAAACTGAAGCTATTTCCTGCAACACTCAAAGGAGCAACTTTAAAATGGTTCATGGGTTTAATCACACAATCTATTAGGACATGGAATGATATGAGAAGTGCATTTTTACAAAGATATTTGGATTATTGCATACCCATTAATCGGAATGATGAAGTATTCAAGATGATGCAAAAAGAGGATGAGAACCTAGAAGATCTAATTGAAAGATTCAATTGCAACATAAAAAGAGCTAGAATGGAAAACTTAGATTAAAATACTTTAAAAGTTCTCTTGTTAAAAGCCATTAGAGATGAATGGATAAACATTCTCAACATGATGGGGATGGGAGATATCTCTCAACTCACATTACCTGAAATTCATGAATTATGCATTCATCTCTCAAGAGGAAAATCAAGAACTGGGAAAAATACAAGAGATCCTATTCTCTCTAGAGTGAATAAATCTGCAACTGGAACAGTAAGTAGGGTAGAAATTGGAAATATGCTTGATGAATTTAAAACAAATATCTTAGGGAGTCTTAGTCAACAGATAGACACCCTTAAATTACAAAACAAGCAGAAAGCCGAAACTGATGCCTTAGCTATTTTTCTGTCCTAAATGCAAAAAGAAGCACACCTTAAGAGAATGCCCTCTTGATTTAAAATTCATAGAGACCTGTGTTATTTGCTTAGAAAATCATGAAACTAAGAGTTGCCCTTCTGTTCTAGGTCTTAGCGTTGTTTTTCAGGAAGAAGTAACTTCAAATCCAGTAGAACCTCTTTGCTTTATCTATAGAGACCATGGCAGGGGCCACAAACTCAAGGTTTTAATAACCAAATGTATACTCAGCCCCCACCAAATAATTGGAATTCTTGGCAACAACCCTAGTCCCAACCTCAATCTTGGACACAAGGAATGCAAAATACCTATGGTAGATATTCTCAATACTACCAATATCCTCCATCCTATCTAAACCATCCTCCCCAACAATTTCCACAACAAAATCAACAACCCCAACTCCAAAATAAAAACCCACAACTTTCATTACCATTTCCACAAAGACCAAACCAACTACCTACCCAGCCATTGCTAAACCCAAATAATAAAAATTCTCAAAATTCTTACACCATAGAAGGACATCAATTTCCAACTTACATTATTACTCCACTAGATCTTAATGATGTTTAACTTAGATTTGGTAGAATATTAGAAAGGAAAAAACCTTCTGTTGTTATTTAAGAACAAGATAATTTTGATGAAGAAATTTCTCTACAACAAAATAAAAGTTCTAAAGAAGGAATATCTCTTCAACAGAACCATAATTATGAAAATTAAAAACAAGAAAAACCAATAAAATCAACTCCTATCACAGAGCAACCATCAATATCTATTTCGAGCCCTCCTTTTCCTGAAATATTACAAGTTGATAGAGGGGTAGAAAAACAAATAATGCTGCCCAATTATGATTTTCTAGTTTGAAAAATGTCTGTATCAAAATTCCTTTACTACAGGGCATTAAAGATATTCCAATTCTAGCCAAAACAATAAGAGAGCCGAGCATGAAGAAATCAGGGAGAAAAATAAAAGAAATAAAAAAAATTCAGTTAGTAGGGAAAATTGCAGACATTATAATAGGAAAAATTGCCGTACAAAAATATTTAGATCCAGGAAGTCTAGTTGTAAAAACGCACATCAATGGTATTGAAATTCTAAATACATTGATTGATTTAGGATAGCCATAAACATCATGAGCAAACAAACCATGAAACAACTCAAGCTTCCAAACCTTCAGTATACACCTACATTACTACAACTAGTAGACAGATTAGTAATCAAGCCAGATGTTGTATTAAAGGACATTTCAGTATCCTTAGACTCTTGGGAGTATCTGGTTGATTTTATGATTTTAACTCCCAAGAATAATCTAGGAGGACATCGACTAATATTAGGAATACCTTGGTTGGCTACAATTGATGCTTTCATTAGTTGTAGATCTGGTGACATGTACAAATTTGATGGTAATTCAACAAAGAAATTCATGTTATATCCTCCAACAAGAACAATAAAAAAAATAGAAAATGAAGAATGGATTGATGATGACAATGATATACAACCTCTCTTTACTATTTCATGTATTAGTGAACATAGTCAAATCTTAAATTCGATAGAAAACTTTGAATCATCCTCAAAATATGAACATGATCATAGTTTTCAAGAATAATGCAATATTGAATACTTGTCATCTAGGCAGATGTCTTTATATTCTAAGGAAGACTTTGGTAAGTCTACGGTTGAAATCTTTCCGAGAAAATATTTGAACATAAACAAAAATTTGGAAAAATTGCAAGAAGAAAAGTTAATCAAAACATTACAACAACATTCTTTTGCATATGCATGGGAATACACTGACATGAAAGGAATTAGTCCTAATACTTGTATACATCATATCTACATTGAGGAAAATTTTAAACCTATCATACAACCTCAAAGAAGGATGAATCCAAATCTTAGGGAAATTTTGAAAGAAGAATTGCAAAATTTGCTAAATTTAAACTTCATTTACCCAATTTCAGATAGCCAGTGGGTTTCTCCCTTGGTGATTGTACCTAAAAATAATGGTAAATGGAGGGTATGCATTGATTATCGAGAATCGAATAAAGATACTCTAAAATGTCATTTTCCATTACCTTTCATAGATCAAGTATTGGATATATTAGTAGGAAATAAGTATTTCTCATTATTGGATGGTTTTAGTGGTTACAATCAAATTCAGGTAGCCCCTGAAGATCAAGATAACACCACATTCACCTGTCCATGGGGAACCTATGCCTATCGAGTACTTTCTTCTGGTTTGTGCAATGCACCTACAACATTCCAAAGGGAAATATTAGGAATTTTCTTTGATCTGATACATGATTGTGTGGAAGTATATATGGATGATTTTACAGTTTATGGGAATTCAATTGAAGAAGATCTAGAAAATTTGGAAAATGTTCTTAAAAGATGTAAAGAAGAAAATATTTCATTAAGTCATGAAAAATGTTTTATGATGTTTACCAAAGGAATTATTTTAGGACATCATATCTCAGTAGATGGAATTAAAGTTGATTCATCTAAGGTTGAAGTCATCTCCAAATTATCAGTTCCAAGTTTTCAAAAGGATGTTAGAAGTTTTCTAGGATTCACAGGGTATTATATAAGATTTATAGAAAAGTTCACTAAAATGGCATCCCCACTCTTCAAATTTATTACCAAATATTGTGAATTCAATTGGAATCCTGATTGCCAATTGGCTTTTGAAACTTAAAAAAAATAAAAATTCTAGCACCCATCTTAAGAGGTCCAAACTGGAAACTATATTTTCACATTTCAGTAGATGCTTCAGATACGGTTCTGGGACCTGTATTAAGACAAAAATATTTAATCCCCTATTCCATCTATTATACAAGAAAAAATTTGACTCCTGCTGAGTTAAATTACAAAGTCAATGAAAAAGAATTTCTAGATGTTGTTCATGCTATTAACAAGTTTAGATATTACATCACCGGCTATGAAACCTTTATTCATACAAATCATTCTGCAATTATATATTTAATGAATAAATATATTACTAATGGAAAAATCATAACATGGTTATTACTCCTGCAAGAATTCAATATCACCATTCTAGACTGACCTGGAAAACAAAACACAGTTGCTGATTTCTTGTCAATTCAAAATAATAAAAATGATACTCCAGTAGAAGATAATTTTCCCGATGAATATCTCTTTGAAATATCTACTAAATCTCATTGGTGTGTAGATATTTCTTAGCTACAGGAAAGTTACCTGCATACTTGTTTCCTAGAGAGAAAAGAAAAACTATTCAAACAAGTGCATTGTACTCATGGGTTAATGATGAATTGTATAAAACAGGTTGAGATCTCATCATCAGAAGGTGTGTTTGAGAAGATGAAATGCCTGATATTCTCAAGGCATGTCACAATGAACCCTGTGGTGGACACTTTGCTGATAAGAGGACTGCCTATAAAATCCTTCATTTAGGATATTATTGGCCATCCATCTTTAAAGATGCCAAGGAGTATGTCAAAAGGTGTGACAACTGTCAAAGAATATGAAAACTTGTTTCTACAGATGAAAAGCCCTTAAAACCTCAGGTACTCATTGAACCATTTGAAAAATGGGCCCTGGATTTTGTTGGAACAATCAATCCACCATATAATCAAAAGAAATATATTCTGGTTTGTACTGATTATGTCACTAAATAGGTAGTGGCTAAAGCACTTTATTTAGTTAATGAAAAAGCTGTAGATAATTTTATCTTTGAGGATATTTTAACTCGTTTTGGTGTTCTAAGAGAAATTGTGAAAGATTAGGGATCTCAATTTACATCCAATTTGGTGTAGAGGCTTGTGGATGATTACAAGATCAAACATAAAAAATCCCCTCCACATCATCCACAAGAAAATGGTCAACTGGAGTCTACCAATAAGGCGATCAAAGGAATTCTCACAAATATTGTACTTCTACATAGGAAGGATTGGGAAGATAGGCTTCCTAAAGCCTTATGGGCCTACCAGACTACATGGAGGAATACAACAGGACATACTCCCTATGAACTTGTTTATGGGAAGCAAGTGTTATTTCCTATATAATTTTAGATTAAAACCTTCAAGATGGCAGTCCAATTGGGGCTTGACTTATCAGAATCCCAGAAGCACAGATTGGAGCAACTTAATGAGCTTGATGAGATTAGGCAAGATGCAGTTCAAAGAACTAGTCTAGTCCAACAACAAAGGTCCAAATAGCATGATAATTATATAAAGCAAATAAAGTTTCAAGCAGGAGATTGGGAATTTTGTTCGATTCAAAGTTCAAAGAATTTCAAGGAAAGTTTCAGACTCATTGGCTTGGGCCTTATGAGATTGAAAAAGTCTTTGACAATGGAGCAGTCAGGATAAAGACAATTGATGAAGAAAAGGTATCTCTTCTTGTGAATGGACATCGATTAAAAGTCTATCATAAGCCAATTACAAAGGAGGAGTTTATCAAAATTTTCCAAAATAATACTAATATGAAGTTAGTGAAGAGGAATCCTTCTTCTTCCCCAACTTAGTCTTCTTTTTATTTTTCATATCTAAAAAAAATATATATATATATATATATATATATATATATATATATATATATATATATATATATATATATATATATATATATATATATATATATATATATCGTTTATGTGAAAACCAATCAATTATCAAGCACCCTTATAGAAAATAAGAGTTTTGAAATCTTATATTTTCTAGTCCATTCTAAAAATCCTAAATATATATATATATATATATATATATATATATATATATATATATATATATATATATATATATATATATATATATATATCTATATATATATATATATTGTTTAAGTGTGAAAACCAATCAATTATTGGCACCCTTATAGAAAATAAGAGTTTTGAAATCTTATATTTTCTAGTCCATTCTAAAAATCCCAAAAATCTTTGTTCCCTTTCTTTTTTTGAAGCAATAAAAGAAGTAGATATAGAACTACTCCCATTCTACAACTGTCATTCTATTCTGCAGTTGATACCACATTCTACAGCTTTGTTATATTTTCTTACAGCCTACTAAAGCAAACATACTAAGCAAAAGAAATTGAGAAACCATTAGAAGATCATGCTGAAGGATACCTGAAGAATCAACAATCAAGGAAACATCAACAAAAGGTTAGTTCTAAAAGTATGTTACATAAATTTGTTTAAATAACAAGATCAAAACATTAGCATATATAATGTAGGTGATCACATGCTGCCTCAATATGTCATCATTTGATTTGATTTGGACTCACATCATCTCATAAATTGACCACATCATTCGCATCATATCTCATAACGATCCATAACAGATTTTCCCATTTATGATTAAACGGTCATATCCTACTTCCGCAATCCATTCATCCACATTTCTTAAAACCCCATCAGTATTCATTTCACTCATATTTCCCTACAGACCCTCGACATCCTTAACCAAATCCGCAACCCGATTCATTTTACACAGAGAAGAAAAATTCTGAAGGCAGGGCTCTTCACGACATAACACATGGGTTTGATAGTCAGGACTGAACCATTGGGAGCTAAATTCATGGAGGGTTATCCTCATATCAAAGAGATGTTGCATAAGGTTAAGTGGCTCATTGTTTATATAAAAATTTGACGGGTTCCATAAGGAGATCACTAAGTCTTTTGCGAGGTCTTTCGACGGAACAAAGGTCGAAATAGGAGACATAAAATTTTCAGTGACCGAGGCCTTCATAGATAAAGCTACAAAGCTCCCAAGAGTTGGTGAGAGATGGTTTAAAAACAAATAATTTCATGGTAAAGCATGGAGATTTTTCCTCAAGAATCCAGTATGGATGCTTCTATTTACAAGAAAGGTATTCCTAGCTCAACACTCAAGAACAAATGGAAAAATATGCTTTTAAATTTAAGAATTTTGTCACTTGTGAAGGTAGATTTGGCTGAATGTTTGTTTATCATGTTCGGTTGTTGATGAATTTTTTTGAGGATGGAGAAATAAACCTCCCTATCATTCTACTAAATAGTTTAAAAATAATGTCCACAAATGTACATAAAAGAATTCAGTTTATAGACAACACTATGCACCATCATGGGTTGGTAAAAATACTTCTTGAATTTCATTTAAAAAGTATAGGAGTCTCTTGGGATAGTTTCCTAATCAGAAACCATTTCCAGATGAGCCAAAGCAGCCTAAGGAAGACAAGACTATAAAAAGTAGAAGAAGAAAGGTTGATACAAGAACTGAGGACAAACCTTCACCTCCACTACATCAAGATGAAGAGGAAATCACCCTTGCGGAGTTGATGAAAAATAAGAAACAAGGTGGATTCAAGTCAAGAGGTAAAACATGGAATAAGAGCAAGGTTACAAGTGAAGAAAACTTAAACCCTCCACAGCCAAGGAGAAGCTCTATACTCCGAAATTCCATGAAAAGACACCATCACAAGGAACCGAGTTTGTGAACTTAGATGAGGAACCTCAAGTCCCATCACCCATCAATATCTCTCCTCCACATAGTCCTACACATTATCTTGTACATAATTTTGAAGGCAACCCAAGCAGAAGATCTCTAGGCATTGACCCAGTACAACAAGAGATATATGACTATATTAAGTCATTAGAGAAAATAAATGTAGCGGTGAATCCAGGTATGCAAGAACAACCTATCAGTCCAAAATAACCTTTGGTTAACACCCTCAAGCTATAAATATATGAGCTAGAGTAACTGAATAGGCACATTAAACAGGAAAATGAAGTTTTAAAACAACAGAACCAATTGGAGGAAGTCATCAGTGATAACACCATACTACATTTGGGACTGTGGTACAAAAAGAATAGGAAGCTAAAAAGAAAGAACAAATCTCTGAACATGACAACCATCAACCTCAAGTAGAAACTCCTTATGAGGAAGGCCAGGATGGCAGTCACCTCAATGAAAAGAAAGAAGAGAAAACTGGATGTATTAGCAGAGGTATTTGAACAAATTCAATAGGAGAATAAGTTCACATTTTTGGTAATTGCATGAGAACATGCAATGGCCTCTTAGTGGGGGTATGTTGAATCTCAAAAATTTTCTTTCTCTGACATCCTTTTTCATCACTTCTTCCTACCTTTTCATAAACCCATAAATCCAATCAATGATAAATGACATATTTCATCTCAGAGAATGCATTTGAATGGTCTCTATTTTATATTTTGATGTTTCTTGTTATTTAAATGAATTTTTGTAACTCATCTACACAACGCATGCTATTCTGCAGCTAATTGTTGTTTCTGCTGCTACTTTAATGGTTTGACAAATTCTGAGGAGTGAATGAAGGAATGAGTCACTTGGGAATCTTTGGAATGATCCACATGTGGATCCCATCCTATCCACCTATTTGAATTCGACATAAAAATGTGCCTATGCTCATGGTCAAAGTTCAGTTAAAGGATGTGACCGAGAACAAAAGACTCGATTTGCTCTGACGTAGCAAATCGAGAGTTAGTTACTTAGATTTTGTTTCTATGTTTCAGTCATAATTGCCATGTGTAGGTGGAAATACCTCAAGACAGTTACATTAATTTTTTTTTTTTTTAAATATTGGTCGTTTTGAAACCGGAAAACAGTCTTATTATTGTGAATGTTGTGTACGCCTTAAAACTTTGTTTTTGATAATACAAAGACCATGTTCATTTGTTCCAGATCCTTTTTGATGTGCACATAGTCTGTTAGGATTTAACCTTGTTCTGTTGTAGAGGGCCCCTGCACAGAAAGGAGGTTTCGTTAGTTGTTTTCAGTTTAATTTTAATTAGCTATGTTTTGTCAATTCGTAGTTAGATTTACATTGCTTTACAGTTGATTCTTATATTAGATTGCTTACTTTTTCATAGATTAAATTCATGAATGATTTATTAGAATTAGTTTTAGAATAACTGTATAATCTTATGCTTATCAAAGCATCTCAATAAAGTAGTTCTTCTATTTTCCAAAATTGGATTGTGTTTGAAGCATTGGAGCATACAATTATCTTAGTTTTCCTTTACATGTTTTTATAATGTTTTCCTAGATTAAATTCTCAGTTAAATGTATAATCAGATGCTTGCTAAATCATATCAAGAAGATGACTTTGTCATTTTCCAAAATTGAATGATATTTGAGTACTTGGTCATACATTAGTTGAGTTTCCTTTATTACATGCCTTTTGATTGTTTTCCTAGATTAAGTTTAAATGTATAATCAGATGCTTGCTAAATCATATCAAGAAGATGACTTTGTAAATTGAATGATATTTGAGTACTTGGTCATACATTAGTTAAGTTTCCTTTATTACATGCTTTTTAATTGTTTTCCTAGATTAAGTTTAAATGTGTAATCAGATGCTTGTTAAATCATACAATAGTTTAGTATCCTTTTACATGCTTTTCAACTGCTTTCTTAGATTAAGTTTACAGTTTAAATTTATAATCACATGTTTGATTAATCATCTCAAGAAGATGGTTTTTATCATCTTCCAATTGAATGATATATGGATTATTTGATCATGCGGTGAATCATAGTTGCCTTTCAATTACTTTGAATTTGCTTTCCATTTAGATTAGCATTGAAATTTCAATTTCGTTTATGCTTTCACTCCATGGAGTAAAATTAGATTAAGATATAATAGAATTTAACTTTAATTACATAAGATCAAAGTCATTAGAATAAATGCTCTATTTTTAGATGATATTCTAACCATTTAAAGTTTGATTCATTTTTATGCAATTTAGAATAGTTAAAGAACATTACCTTTTCTTCCTTCTTTCAATATTAGTTTTCAACATTAAATGTCATTAGATTTAGTTGATCAATTTCATAGTTTTCATTTCTTAAGATTAACTCCTTCAGACATAAAATAACAAAACCCCCAAAAAAATATAAAAACATACACAACGAAGTAAGAGAGAATGTTAACTAAGCATATATAGTGCACCACAATTCATCATATTACTAACCTCGATTGATGATTTATGATAAGAAATTTAAGACATTAAATTGACTAAAAATTTTGGCGCCGTTGTCGGGGAAGTTTAATTAGGAAACCTTATTTCTTACATCTAAAAAATGACATGCGTAGAGAAAGAGATTCTAGGGGTAGATCCATAGCTAGAGGCAGGAGTTTGATTCCAACAACACCACTCACCCCACTAGACCACATAGTGCTACACCACCATCTCAAACTCATATTCCATATTTCACCAGACATAGAATCCCTGAAGTCTTAAGGTTAGAAATCCAACCAAAAGGATCTCCAACTTCATCCACTGAGGCAGTATTAGAGGAAGAATATTCTAGATCACCAACAGAAGGAGTAACCTTTTTCACCTCTACAGGAGAACACATTCTAGCTGAAGAGCTAGAAATTACTATTGAGGAAGAATAAGAAGAAACTTTCTTCAATATCTCATTGATAGAAGAATCAGAGGAAGAGCAATGAACTTTACATTTAGAACCTTATATTAGCTTTGAGGAATCTACAATGGCAGGAGAAGGAGAAGGAGAAATTATACATGGAGAAAATGTAAGAATTGGAGGAGGAAGAGGTGGAGGACAAGGTAGAGGGAACAAAGGAGGAGGTGAAGAAAATAGAATAAATAGGGAATTTGTTAATTCTTTTGAATTTCCCATAGTTGATGATGATACAAATGCCACAATGAAAAATATTTCACATTCCATTCTTCCAAATTTCCATGGATTAAAGAATGAAGATCCTGAAACCTTTTTGTTTGAATTTGAAGTTTTGTGTAGATCTTATGACTACTTACAAGACTATAAAAAATAAAGCTATTTCTTGCAACACTTAAAGGAGCAGCTTTAAAATGGTTCATGGGTTTAATCACACAATCTATTAGGACATGGAATGATATGAAAAGTGAATTTTTACAAAGATATTTGGATTAATGCATACCCATTAATCAGAAGGATGAAGTATTCAAGATGATGCAAAAATATGATGAGAACCTAGAAGATCTAATTGAAAGATTCAATTACAACATAAAAAGAGCTAGAATGGAAAACTTAGATCAAGATACTTTAAAATCTCTCTTGTTAAAATCCATTAGAGATGAATGGATAAACATTCTCAACATGATGGGGATGGGAGATATCTCTCAACTGACATCACCTGAAATTTGTGAATTATGCATTCATCTCTCAAGAGGAAAATCAAGAACTAGGAAAAATACAAGAGATCCTATTCTCTCTTGAGTGAATAAATCTGAAACTGGAACAGTAAGTAGGGCAGGAATTGGAAATATGCTTGATGAATTTAAAACAGTTATCTGAGGAAGTCTTAGAGAACAGATAGACACCCTTAAATTACAAAACAAGCAGAAAGCTGAAACTGATGTCTTAACTGTTTTATGTCATAAATGCAGAAAGCAACATGCCTTAAGAGAATGTCCTCTTGATTTAAAATTCATAGACACCTGTGTTATTTGCTCAGAAAATCATGAAACTAAGAGTTTCCCTTCTATTACAGGTCTTAAGGCTATTTTTCAGGAAGAAGTAACTTCAAATGTAGTAGAACCTCTTTGCTTTATCTCTAGAAGACCATGGCAGGGGCCACAAAATCAAGGTTTTAATAACCAAATGTATACTCAGCCCCCACCAAATAATTGGACTTCATGGCAACAACCTTGGTCCCAACTTCAATATTGGACACAAGGAATGCAAAATCACTATGGTAGACATTATCAATATTACCAATATCCTCCATCCTATCCAAACTATCCTCCCCAACAATTTCCACAACAAAATCAACAACCCCAACTCCAAAACCAAAACCCACAACTTTCATTGCCATTTCCACAAAGACCAAACCAACTACCTGCCTAGCCATTGCCAAACCCAAATAATAAAAAATCTTAAAATGCTTACACCGTAGAAGGACAACAATTTCCAACTTACATTATTACTCCACTAGATCTTAATGGTGTTCAACTTAGATCTTGTAGAATATTAGAAAGGAAAAAGCCTTCTGTTGTTATTCAAGAAGAAGATAATTTTGATGAATAAATTTCTCTACAGCAAAATAAAAGTTTTGAAGAAGGAACATCTCTTCAACAGAACTAGAATTCTGAAAATGAAAAACAGGAAAAAACCAATAAACTCAACTCTTATCATAGAGAAACCATCAATATCTATTTCTAACCCTCCTTTTCCTGAAAGATTACAAGTTTATAGAGGGGTAGAAAAACAAATAATGTTTCCCAATTATGATTTTCTAGATGAATTAAAAAATGTCTGTATCAAAATTCCTTTGCTACATGCCATTAAAGAGATTCCAATTCTAGCCAAAAAAATAATAGAGTTGAGCATAAAGAAATCAGGGAGAAAAACAAAATAAATTAAAAGAATTCAGTTAGTAGGGAAAATTGCAGACATTATGATGGGAAAAGTTGTCGTACAAAAATATTTAGATCCAGGAAGTCCAGTTGTAAAAACACACATCAATGGTATCTAAATTCCAAATACATTGATTGATTTGGGAGAAGCCATAAACATCATGAGCAAACAAACCATGGAATAACTCAATCTTCCAAACCTTCAATATACACATACATTACTGCAACTAGCAGATAGATCAGTAATCAAGCCAGATGGTGTATTAGAGGACATTTCAATATCCTTAGACTCTTGGGAGTATCCGGTTGATTTTATGATTTTAACTCCTGAGAACAATCTAGGAGGACATCCACAAATATTAACAAGACCTTGGCTGGCTACAAATGATGCTTTAATTAGTTGTAGATCTAGTGACATGTACATATCTGATGGTAATTCAACAAAACAATTCACTTTATTTCCTCGAGCAAGAACAATCACGGAAATAGAAGATGAAGAATCGATTGATGATGACAATGATATACAACCTCTCTTTACTATTTCTTGTATTAGTGAAGATAGTGAAATCTTAAATTCGATAGAAAAATTTGAATCATCCTTAGAATATGAACATGATCATAGTTTTCAAGAACAATGCAATATTGAATACTTGTCATCTAGGCAAATGTGTTTATATTCTATGGAAGAATTTGGTAACTCTATGGTTGAAATATTTTCGGGAAAATATTTTAACATAAACGAAAACTTGGAAAAATTACAACAAGAAAAGTTAATCAAAACATTACAACAACATTTTTCTGCATATGCATGGGAATACACTGACATGAAAGGAATTATTCCTAATACTTGTATACATCATATCTACATTGAGTAAAATTTTAAACCTATCAGACAACCTCAAAGAAGGATGAATCCAAATCTTACGGAAATTTTGAAAGAAGAATTGAAAAAATTGTTGAATGTAAACTTCATTTACCCAATTTTAGACAATTAGTGGGTTTCTCCCTTGGTGATTGTACCTAAAAAGAATGGTAAATGGAGGGTATACATTGATTATCGAGAATTGAATAAAGCTACTCTAAAAGATCATTTTCCATTACCTTTCATAGATCAAATATTGGATACATTAGCAGGAAATAAGTATTTCTCATTCTTGGATGGTTTTATTGGTTACAATCAAATTCAGGCAACCCCTGAAGATCAAGATAAAACCACATTCACCTGTCCATGGGGAACCTATGCCTATCAAATACTTCCTTTTGCTTTGTGCAATGAACCTGCAATATTCCAAAGGGCAGTATTAGGAATTTTCTCTGATCTAATACATGATTTTGTGGAAGTATATATGGATGATTTTACAGTTTATGGGAATTCATTTGAAGAAGCTCTAGAAAATTTGCAAAAGGTTCTTAAAATATGTAAAGAAGCAAATATTTCATTAAGTCATGATTTTTTTTTATGATGTTTACTGAAGGAATTGTTTTAGGACATCATATGTCGGGAGATGGAATTAAAGTTGATTCATCTAAGGTTGAAGTCATCTCCAAATTATCAGTTCCAAGCTGTCAAAAGGATGTTGGAAGTTTTCTAGGATTCACAGAGTATTATAGAATATTTATATAAAACTTCACTAAAATAACATCCCCACTCTTCAAATTTCTTACCAAAGATTTTGAATTCAGTTGGAATCCTGATTGCCAATTGGCATTTGAAACTTTAAAAACAAAATTTTTTGAAGCACCCATCTTAAAAGGTCCAAATTGGAAACTACCTTTTCACATTTCAACAGATGCTTCAAATACAACTCCAGGAGCTGTATTAGGACAAAAATATTTAATCCCCTATCTCATCTATTACACAAGCAAAAAATCGACTCTTGCTCAGTTAAATTACAATGTAACTAAAAAATAATTTCTAACTGTTGTTCACGCTATTAACAAGTTTAGACATTACATCACCTGTTATAAAACCTTTATTCATACAAATCATTCTACAATTAGATATTTACTGAATAAATATATTACTAATGGTAGAATCACAATATGGTTATTACTCCTGCAAGAATTCAATATCACCACTCTAGATCGACTTGGAAAACAAAACAAAGTTGCTGATTTCTTGTCTAGAATTCAAAATAATAAAAATGATACTCCAGTAGAAGATAATTTTCCTGATGAATATCTCTTTGCAATATCTACTAAATATCCTTGGTTTGCAGATATTGCCAATTACTTAGCTACATGAAAGTTACCTGCATGCTTGTTTCCTTGAGAGAAAAGAAATTATTCAAACAAGTGCATTGTACTCATGGGTTAATGATGAATTGTATAAACCAGGTCCAGATATCATCATTAGAAGGTGTGTTTAAGAAGATGAAATGCCTGAGATTCTCAAGGCATGTCACGATGACCGTTGTGGTGGAAACTTTGCTGATAAGAGCATTGCCTATAAAATCCTTCATTTAGGATATTATTGGCCATCCATATTTAAATATGCCAAATTAGTATGTCAAAAGGTGTGACAGTTCTCAAGGAACAGGGAAACCTGTTTCTACAGATGAAATGCCCTTACAACCTCAGGTACCCATCAAACCATTTGAAAAATGGGCCCTATATTTTGTTAGACCAATCAATCCACCATCTAATCAAAAGAAATATATTCTGGTTTGTACTGATTATGTCACTAAATGGGTAGAGGCTAAAGAACTTTCTTTAGATAATGAAAAATCTGTAGTTAATTTTCTCTTCGAGGATATTTTCACTCATTTTGGTGTTCCAAGAGAAATTGTGACATATCAGGGATCTTAGTTTACATCCAAGTTGGTGCAGAGGCTTGTGGAGGATTACAAGATCAAACATAGAAAATCCCCTCCATATCATCCACAAGAAAATGGTCAAGGGGAGTCTACCAATAAGTTGATCGAAGGAATCCTCACAAAGACTATACATATACATAGGAAGGATTGGGCAGTAGGCTTCCTGAAGCCTGATGGGAATACTAGACTACATAGAGGAATACAACATGACATACTCCGTATGAACTTGTTTATGGGAATCAAGTCCTATTTCCTGTAGAATTATAGATTAAAACCTTCAAGATGGCAGTCCAATTGGGGCTTGACTTATCAGAAGCCCAAAAGCACAGATTGGAGCAACTTAATGAGCTTGATGAGATCAAGCAAGATGCAGTTCAAAGAACTAGTCTAGTCCAACAACAAAGGTTCAAATGGCATGATAAATATATAAAGGAAAGAAAGTTTCAAGCAGGAGATTGGGAACTTTTTTTTTTTTCGATTGAAAGTTAAAAAACTTTCAAGGAAAGTTTCAGATTCATTGGCTTGGGCCTTACGATATTGAAAAATTCTTTGACAATGAAGCAGTCAGGATAAGGACAATTGATGAAGAAAAGGTATCTCTTTTTGTGAATGGACATCGATTAAAAGTCTATCATAAGCCAATTACAAAGGAGGAGTTTATTAACATTTTCCAAGATAATACTGATATGAAGTTGGTGAAGAATAATCCTTCTTCTTCCCAACTTAGTCCTCTTTTTATTTTTCACACACACACACACACACACACACACACACACATATAATTGTGAAAACCAATCAATTATTCGCACCCTTATACAGAAAATATAGGATGAAAATTAGAGTTCTGACATCTTATATTTTTTATTCCATTTTAAAAATCCCAAAAATATTTGTTCCCTTTATTTTTCTGAAGCAACAAAAGAAGTAGCTACATAACTACTTCCATTTTGCAGCTGTCATTATATTGTGCTGTTGTCATTCAATTTTGCAGCTGATACCACATTATGTAGCTCTGTTACATTTTCTTAAAACCTACTGAAGTAAGCATACTGAGCACAAGAAATTGAGAACTCCATTTGAAGATCATGCTGAAGGATACCTGAAGAATCAAAAATTAAGGAAATAGAAACAAAAGGTTACTTCGAAAGATATGTTACATAAATTTGTTAAAATAACAAGATCAAAACATTAGCATATATAATGTATGTGTTCACATGCTGCCTCAATATGTCATCATTTGATTTGATTTGGACTCACATCATGTCATAAATCGACCACATCATCTGCATCATATCTCATAACGATCCATAACGGATATTCCCATTTATGATTAAACAATCATATCCTACTTCCGTAACCCATTCATCCACGTTTCTTAAAACCCCATCAATATTCATTTCAATCATATTTCCCTACAAACCCTCGATGTCCTTAACCAAATCCACAACCTGATTCATTTTACACAGAGAAGAACAATTATGAATGCAAGACTCTTCATGACATAAGACATGGGTTTGATAGTCAGGACTGAACCAATGGGAGATAAATTCATGGAGGATTATCCTCAGATCAAAGAGATGTTGCAGAAGATTAAGTGGCTTAGGTTTATAGAAATATTTGACGGGTTCCATAAGGAGATCACTAAGTCTTTTGCGAGGTCTTTCGACAAAACATAGGTCAAAATAGGAGACATAAAATTTTCAGTGACCGAGGCCTTCATAGTTAAAGCTATAGAGCCCCCAAGAGTTGGTGAGAGATGGTTTAAAAACAAAGAATTTCACAGTGAAGCATGGACAATTTTCCTCAAGAATCCAGGTATGGATACTTCTGTTTACAAGAAAGATATTCCTAGATCAACATTCAAGAACAAATGGAGACATATGCTTTTAATTTTACAGAATTTTATTACTTGTGAAGGAATGAAGGAATGAGTCACATGGGAATCTTTGGAATGATCAACACATGGATCCCATCCTATCCACCTATTTGAATTCAACATAAAAAGGTGCCTATGCACGTGGTCAAAGTTCAGTCAAAGGACGTGATCTGAGAACAAAAGACTCTTGATTTGCTCTGACGTAGAAAATCGAGAGTTAGCTACTTAGATTTTGCTTCTATGTTTAAGTCATAATTTCCATCTGTAAGCAGAAATACCTCAAGAAATTTACATTAAAATTTATTTAAGTATCAGTCGTTTTGAAACCGGAAAATAATATTATTATTATGAATGATGTGTATGCCTTAAAACTCTCTTTTTGATAATACTAAGACCATGTTCGTTTGTTCTAGATCCTTCTTGAAGCATGCATAGTTTGCTAGGATTTCAACACGTTCTGTTGCAGAGGGCCCCTGCAAAGAAAGGAGGTTTCATTAGTTGTTTTTAGTTTAATTTTAATTAGCTCTGTTTTGTCAATTCATAGTTAGACTTACATTGCTTTACAGTTTATTCTTAGATTAGATTGCTTATTGTTTCATAGATTAAATTCATGAATGCTTTCTTAGAATTAGTTTTATAATAACTGTGTAATATTATGCTTATCAAAGCATCTCATGATAGTAGTTCTTCTATTTTCTAAAATTGGATTGTGTTTTAAGCATTGGAGCATACATTTATCTTAGTTTTCCTTTACATGTTTTTATAATGTTTTCCTAGATTAAATTCTCACTTAAATGTATAATCAGATGCTTGCTAAATCATATCAAGAAGATGACTTTGTAATTTTCCAAAATTGAATGATATTTGAGTACTTGGTCATACATTAGTTGAGTTTCCTTTATTACATGCTTTTTAATTGTTTTCCTAGATTGAGTTTAAATGTATAATCATATGCTTGCTAAATCATATCAAGAAGATGAGTTTGTCATTTTCCAAAATGGAATGATATTTGAGTACTTGGTCATACATTAGTTGCATTTCCTTTATTTCATGTTTTTTAATTGTTTTCCTAGATTAAGTTTAAATGTGTAATCAAATGCTTGTTAAATCATATCAAGAAGATGACTTTGTCATTCTTCCAAAATTGAATGGTATTTGAGTATTTGATCATATAGTAGTTTAGTTTCCTTTTACATGCTTTTCAACTGCTTTCTTAGATTAAGTTTACCGTTTAAATGTATAATCACATGCTTGATTAATCATCTCAAGAAGGTGGTTTTTATCATCTTCCAATTGAATGATATATGGAGTATTTGATCATGTGGTAAATCATAGTTGCCGTTCAATTACTTTGAATTTGCTTTCCTTTTAGATTAGCATTGTCATTTCAATTTAGTTTATGCTTTCAATCCATGGATTAAAATTAGATTAAGATAGAATAAAATTATCTTTAATTCCATAAGATCAAAGTCATTAGAATAAATGTTTTATTTTTAGATTAGATTCTAACCATTTAAAGTTTGATTCAGTTTTATGAAATTTAGAGTAGTTAAAGAACATTTCCTTTTCTTCCTTCTTTCAACATTAAACTTCATTAGATTTAGTTGGTCAATTTCATAGTTTTCATTTCTTAATATTAACTCCTTTAGAAATAAAAGAACAAAACCCCCAAAACAATATAAAAACATACACAACGAAGTAAGAGAGAAGGTTAACTAAGCATATATAGTGCACCACACTTCATCATATTACTAACATCGGTTTATGATTTATGATAAGAAATTTAAGACATTAAATTGACTAAACATGGGTATAGATGGAAGTCTATTTTCTTGGGAGCTTATGAGAAGGAGTTAACAACAATTAAGTGTATACTGGACACCTCTTTGGTGAAGATTGTGGTATTGAAAGAAAAGACAATAGTTAACTTCTTGCAGAGGGATTTACAATTATTGTGGTCATTAAAAACTTTGTTTGAGTCCACTGCAAACTAAATCAAACTATGAGTGCTATAGGTGGCTTTCCACAGAATGTCTCAATGCCCAAATCCAGATAAAATTTTGTGGGATAGATGAAAAATTTTGCTTCAACAAGCTGCATTCGAGCCTAAAGACCCTAATGGTAGGCTCCAGGGGCCAAGTTCTTCTGCTCATTCGAATATTTAAGCACGTGGCCTTTTATTTTTTTATGAGGTATCTATTTTAGTTAAGAGATAGTTAGAATAATTGGATAATAGGACAACTAGATAAATAGACAACTGTATCTTTTGAAATGTGTTTGTAACTATTCTTGAACATGATCCTTTTCTTTAAAAAGGTAATAGGAAAACTCACTTGGGTGTTCAAAATTTTGGCTTCAGAGACAAGTTATAGCTAATCTTACATTGTGATGCACCGAAACCATCTTGGGAAGTTAATCAACAAGTTTAAAATGCTTCCAATTATCTTATGCTTACAATATGTGTTCTTTCTCTTTGTGACCTTTGCATTTGTGTCATTCTTATTTTGAGAATTGTTTAATGAAGTTGTTGGTTTCTTTCTTTAATGGATTTATCAAAGTTGTGCTAGTAGCTAATACACTTGTAAATTTTATTTAAGAAATATTAATGAAGTGCTCCACAATTTTTGCACCTCATCTTCTTTCATTTCATGTGTCATGTTGAAGATCTAATGCATAGAATTATGTTTAGCCCTATGCTTTAAATATTTAATTCCTTAATTTTATTCTCCCTTTATTACAATGTCAATTTTAAAGGATGCAATCACAAATTCGTAAGCCAATTGAATTTATTTGTTAATTTCCCCAAAAATTAGCTCATATTGCATCTATAGGTTATTTTATGGGAAAATATATCGTCCAAATGGATAAATCTCAGTTTGATTTTTAGTAGAGCGTACAATTATTT
The DNA here is from genome assembly GCA_034641835.2 of Pinus albicaulis. NCBI lineage: Eukaryota > Viridiplantae > Streptophyta > Pinopsida > Pinales > Pinaceae > Pinus > Pinus albicaulis. Next base: position 158,081,291 of record CM076574.1, read on the forward strand.
CAAGGAATTATACATATGTCCTAGGCACTAACCTCTTTTTAGCATAGGGGTTTTCTCTACGAGCTACAACATCTTTTGTTATCGTCTCCAGGGACAAAATTTGAATATTTTCCGTGGGTTTTTAAATCTTTCAATAATTTCTTTGAATTGGTGAGTTAATAAAGTATGGTCTGAGATTACATACCAAAAGGGAGTTAAAGACAAATAAATCTAGCTTTTCAGAGGCCTCATTCTCACTCTGAAACCTACCAACAATATACTTTAGATGTTTTTGATCCAAAGAATCTTCTTTATAATATAAAATTTGGAGAGAAGTACCTTCTAAAACCCCTAATCATACCACACCTCCCCTGAAAGTTTCAACTCCTAGTTCTCAAAACGTTGAGGTAAATATCCTTCAATATTCATCAAATGTTTTGGACTTCGCATAAGAGAAATTTCTTTCTCCCGATTTCCCTCTCTCTACACCTAAATCGGAAGGAACATCTTTTGAATCAAGTTATTTTTCGTTCCTAGTCTTCCTAGAAAAAATAGAAGATGTTGAAGAAATTCACACACCCATTGCTTCTCCATATCTTACAGTTGTTTCATAACTAGTTCTAACAATTACAGTTCCTCGTTCTTCATCCACATCTCAAAATATAAACCTCCCTCCTCCTTTGTTTCAAAACATGGCTATAACTAGGTTTTTTCTCAATAGGTATGCTCCTTTGAATCTACCACAACCAATGAATCATATGCCACAGGACTATTTGAAAATTTTGCCTCGATTCACTAGAGAGGATGAGATAACAACTCAGAAACATGTGGAAACATTATGCACATTTTCCAAGAACCTTAATATTGAATACCTAGATGTAGTCATGAGAATGGCCGTGCAATATCTAGATGGAGAAGGATGGAAGTGGTTTAAAACCCTCCTTGCAAACTCAATTAATACTTGGGAGGAATTAGAGAATATTTTCATGCAAAAATGGGGGGGGGGGGGGAGAAAGAAATACCATGGTTACTTTTTAACATAGTTTAATGGCATAAAGATAAAGGGCAACGAATATATGGCTGAGTTTATAAAAATATTTAATAAGCTTTAATACAATATATCGCTAGAAATTAAACCTCCACTGACAACAACAAAGGTATTATTTGCAGAGGCATTTGAATCTGATTACTATTTTACCCTAAGAGAAAGAAAATCACCTACCCTTGATCAGATCTAGACTGATGCCTTTGAAATGGAAGAAAATTTGGCAACAACGGGGAAGTTGAAAACAAAGCTTGAACATGTTGACAAGAGGAAGGGGAAAGAAGAAGTCGACCCTTCAGGTCAACAGAAAAATAAAAAATTATATGAAATCATTAAGGTAATTAGAAACCTTTCCAATAAGCTGGTGAATTTGGAATTGGAAAATAAGAACCCTCCTAGGAAAATCCAACAAGCCCCAAACAAAAATTTCAATCTTGAATTTGGGAACCCACCTTTATAGATATTACGAAGGGAGAGAAAGGACCAGCAATACCAATTCCAACCACCTTTATATAGAAGATGAGTCATTGCAATATCAATGAACTAAACCAAAACAAGTAGATGTTCCTCAACAACACTCCCAACCCAAAACAAAAAATCAAGAAACCAAGAAATTTGATGAGCATATACATATGGATAAAAGCATACATACCTTCAACCTTGAAAAGGAGTTCGAAAATGTTAAGATCTATGTCCCATTGACATAATTGGAAAGGAAACCTGTATACAAGAATCAGATTGTTGATTTCATGAATTTCACACCAATAACTGCAACTTAAGATAATGTCAATTTGCAGGAAGAAAAAACAATTGTAATGTTTGGGCCATATATAGAAGAGTAGGATTCTAATACCCCTCCTTTTTATATTACATTGATAATTCATGATTTCATGTTACATAATTTCATGCTCGATTCAAGTGCCTCTCATAATCTTATGCCCATGATGGTTATGGGCAAACTCAGCTTACAAATCACAAATCCATATAAGTACTTGTACTCTTTTGATTCAAAAAGAGTAAAATGTCTAGTATTAGGAAGGACCTAGTGGTCACTCTGGCACAAATTCCTGTCAAGAGCATAATAATGGATATTGTTGTTGCAGATATCCCAACACGGTTTGGTATGTTGCTTTCAAGGTCCTAGGGAATGAAACTTGTTGGGTCTATTAAGTTGGATCTTACATATACCACTATCCCAAATTTTGGTGGAAAGGAAAGAAGATTGTACATGGAATCTAGGCTTGTCAAGTAAAATTACTAAGGAAGGAAATCCTAATAATTCCCTGGTATAGAGTTAGGAAAAGGAATTTTATTTATTTTTGCTAGAGGTAGATAATAAGATATATGAAGACGTTCAGGTTGAGATGCCAGCAGTTGTACCAAAACCTGTATGTAGAACTCTGTTTGGAAGATGTGTTTCGATGGGGCTATGGGCATACTCTAGAGAAGGAAATGGTGCAAGAGTTATATTGGTGTTTCCAAAAGGGGAGATGATAATTGTCTACTATAAGTTAGCCTTCGACACAACCAATAATATCTTTGAGTATGAAGCATTGATTTTGGGATTATATTCTGCCAATAACATCAAAATAGATTGTTTATCAGTATTTGGAGATTCTGAGTTGGTCATCAGGCAAGTAAAAGGCCAATGTAAAACCAAACATCCAAGGCTCAGGTCATATAGAAATGACGCTTGGGATTTGATTAAAAATTTCATTTCAACCTTTAACTCACAGTTTTTTCCAAGGGAAAAGAATGGACTGGCAGACTCTTTAGTTGTGGAAGTTAGTACTTTCAAACCCCCACAAAACCATAACTTGAGATACAAAGTTGAAATCAAGTATAGACACTCAGTACCTGAAAATTTGAAATGCTAACAGATTTTTGAGGATGAAGAACAAATCAAGCACTTTTTGGAGGTTGTAGGGGAATTATCTGGTTCAAAGATTGATCAAGGAGAAGAAGATGTAGATGAAGAAGAAGGAGCCAAAGAATAGTTTCCTTGGAATGATTCTATGGAATATTAAAGGATTCTACAATTGAAAGGAAATATAATCCCAAGTGGGATCATACCTTTATAAAGGTTTTTTGATGCAAATGACGTCCTAACTAAATTAAACATACAAAGTTGGGAAGAATATATTGAAGATTGTAACATCAGTACAAAGCAGCAACCAAAAATGATCAAATTGGAAAAGGGCATTGCTAAATATTATAAATAGAGATATACAATTTTGTTTAACAAATATTCTAATAGGTTTCCTTGGTCATATGATAAATTGAAGACATATAATACATACATTATTCAACATAAAATCCCATTGAAACCATGTGTGAAACCTTATAAGCAGAAAATTATTCAATTGAATCTTTTGTTACTTCCTTCGATAGAGAAAGAAATTAAGAAGTTACTTCAAGCCAAGATTTTGTTCCTTTGAGATACTCTTATTAGGTGGAAAACCTTATTTCAATGAGACAAAATAATGGAGAAAAAGATTGTGTGTAGATTACAAGAACCTAAACAAAGCTTCTCTAAAGGACAACTACCCCTTACCCAAGATGGATTACATTTGCAGAAGGTAGTGGGATCCTCAATATTGTTGATGATATTTGGTTTCTTTAGGTATAATCAAATTGAATTCCATCTAGATGACTAGAAGAAGACAACTTTCACAATGCCACGGGGAACTTTCATGTATGCTAAGATGCAATTTGGCCTCATGAATGCAAGTGCTACATTTCAAAGGGCCATGGATATAACTTTTGTTGGAGAGAAAGACAATTTTTTTGTGATTTAACTTGATGACATAACAGTTTTTTCAAAGTATGATAATGAACATTTAGATCATTTGCAACTAATTTTTGAGAAGTGCAGGAAATATGGGTTGCTCTTGAATCCTAATAAATCATAGTTTTCTCTCAGGGAAGGAAAACTGTGTTGGACATTGGTTTCAACGCTCCCCGTGTGTTTCGCGACATGGACTAACCGCCTCTCATGGATCCTAACTTTGGCGATTGTAGCGGAGACTAACGCCTGCTGGTTTTGGTCTAATGGCAATCATGATTCCAACAAGTGGTATCAGAGTGACATGTCTCGAGTTCGAAACTCACCCGGCTCGCGTTGGGGGGGGAGATTGTTGGACATTGGGTTCAACGCTCCCCATGTGCGCGACATGGACTAACCGCCTCTCGTAGATCCTAACTTTGGCGATTGTAGTAGAGACTAATGCTTGCAGGTTTTGGTCTAATAATAGTCGTGATTACAACAAACTGTTGGGGAATATAGTTGAAAAATAAGGAGTAAAAATAGATCCTAAGAGGGTAGAGGCTATCTGCAATATTTCACTGTCGAGGAATAAAAAAGAGATTCAAGTTTTCTTGGGAGTATCAATTTCTTGAGAAGATTTGTTCCCAGTTATGAAAAAACTGTAAAGGAAATTACTGATATGTTGAGAAAGGATAAAGAGGTCAAATGGACTCCTGAAGCCCAAATTTCATTTTTAAGAATGAAGAAAGATTTTGGGGAAGCTCCTATCTTGGTTAGTCCAAATTATGAAAATCCTTTCCTCATATTTTCTTTTGTTTCATAAACCACTATTGCAGTTATGTTATTATAGAAGAATGATGATGATAAGTAGTAGCTTGTTGCATTCTTTAGTGATGTTTTAAGGGATTTTGAGATGAAATATAATATTATGGAGAAACAGGGCTACGCCTTGGTCAAGGTATTCCAAACCTATGTTTTGTAATCCAAAATAATAGCTTATGTTCCTACAGTGGTAGTTAAAGATGTTTTGTCGTAGGGAGATAGTGAAGGTAAAAGAGGGAAGTTGATTCCTAAAGTACATGAGTATGACATGGACATAAGCTAACAAATCTCATTAAAGGGCAAGGCCTAGCTAAAATCTTGTCTGAAACTAATTGTCAAGCATTGGGAATTAATTTACTAGCTAATGATATTGGCCTAAATGCAGAAATTGGGAAGGATAAATCCAAAGAAGGGCATGATAATATTGCATATAAATACTTGTGTTTGGATTAGTACAAATACATTGTCCATTACTTATTTTTTCTTTATTGTCCTCCACGTCTGGACAAGGATAAATACAAAGCTTTAACGTTGCAGGCCCAAAAGTTTGTCATATCCAATGACCACTTATATTGGAAGGAACCTGTTGGAGTATTATTGTTATGTTTGACAGAGGAAGAGATTACAAAAATCATAAATGATTTCCATGGATGTGCTTGTGGTGAAAATTATAGTCAGAAGGTTACAACTCACAAGATTTTTAATATTGGTTATTACTGGTCAAAAATGTTCTGAGGTGTATAAATTGGTAAGAGCTTGTAGGGAATACCAAATATATGTTAAAAAATAGAAGCTAGCCCCTTTACCTTCGATTCCTGTTTTTGTAGAAGAGCCTTTCAGGCAGTGGGGATTGGATTTCATAGGGGAGATCCACCCACCCTCTAGTAGACAAAATTATAAATGGATTTTAACTGCTACATATTATTTCACGAAGTGGGTGGATTCCATCCCTACTAGGACAACAACTAACTCAATGGTAATCAAGCTTATTGAAGAAAATATTATGGCAAGGTTTGGCTTCCCAAAGAAAATAATGATAGATAATGCTCAAGTATTCAAATCTGCCAAAATTATCAATTTATGTCAGAATTATAAAATTACACTCAACCATTCCACTACCTATTACCCACAAGGAAATGGATTGGCTGAGTCTTCCAAAAAAAGTTTTGTTACGGTCTTAAAGAATATCATTGTGAAAAACAAAAATAATTGGGATTCTCAACTAATGTTTCCCTTTGGTAAAACTGGGTGACAACCAATATATCCACTCGAAAAGCTCCTTTTGAACTGGTGCATGGGATTACAAATCTTTCCTAGTTTATTAGCTATACCCATGGCCAAATTAATTCAAGATTCAGAAGAATATCCTAACCCATTGACTAGAAGGATCAATCAGCTAGTGGAATTAAATGAGAACAAATAATAGGTATCATAAAATCTAATCAGTTACCAAGAGAAGATGAAAATTGTATTTGATAGGAAGGCCAAAGAAAAAATGTTCAAGGTAGGAGACCTTATCCTCAGATGGGATGTTAAACAAGAAGATAAAGGGAAACCTGGAAAAATTTATGCTCTTTGGTTCAAGCCCTTCAAAATAACTTTAGTTCAAGGTACCAAACCTTTCTTTTGGAAAATTTCGATGGCGAACAACTGCAACTTCCTGTCAATGAGCAGTATCTCAAGCATTATTTTCCATACTAAAATAATCCATCCATTTACATTGTAAATACTAGTGAGCACACTATAAATACTGGTATGTTTTATTTGCTTATTAGTTTTTCTTGTGAATTTGACTCCATGCCCAATGAATAAGGCTCTATTCTGCAGTTCTTAGCATTTTTTTCCCAAAACCGCTATCCCCAGGAAGAGCCAGTGTTGTACTTAAGTTTTTGAGTCTTTCCAAAAACCTATATTCAAAAAAAGGAAAAGAAAAAAAACATATAAAATGAAAACATAAAAGAAATAATTTAGGTTAGTGCAATTCCATTTTACTTTCTATTCTAACCTAGTAGAACCGAGAACAAATTTCAAGAAATAGGCCCACACTAATTAGCACAAATGGTTAAACACCTTGCGGTTTCAACGATAGATCAGGGTTAGTCCATTGAAAACAACATCTTACGCAGATATGCCACACCAGATATCACAAGCCTTAAGTTGAAAGCGGGCTCTGCAACGCGGGATTGTAATCCCATTGATTAGCCGATCAACGATGATGATCAATTGCACCACCCCGACTCATTTTTTTAGAAAAACGTGAGTGTGGGTAGCACAAGGTGATAAATAGCTTCGTAAAAACACCCCCAACTTTTGGCATGTGGCCTCTCCATTTACCAAGCGAGTGTGCCAAGCAATCCTACCTTCCTCCTCACTGTGCCACATCAACCCCACTCGACTTCTTGAGTCATTTTCCAACCTTATCACCTATGTCACTTCCTTGTCTCATCATTACACCTTCCCTACATACATTCCATCCAATTTCCCACTTTCACTAAACTCACAAGAGAAAAAAGGGTCTGTTTGTACATTTTTCATACCCCATCTCTTTCAATCTGTAAACAATTCTGCTTCCAGCATCCAGGTCAGCTCGCAAACAACACATTCTGACTTCCACCACTCTCCTTCGGTTTTAGGTAGTTATACATATGATTAGACCCAAATATCATCATGTTTAATTTAAATAACTCTCAAAAACCTGCCCAAAACCTACAACCTCTAACACCTCCACTCAAGAACCCCTGATGGATACTTAAGCAAAGATACATGACTTGTGGTGTCCTTTGGGCTTCGACCAGTTCCATTTTGACACTTCGGGAATTTTTTTGAGAAAACAAGACTATTTTAGCATAGTGAATTCTATCGTGTACTATGCATTAACCCAAACCACCTACCACTTTCCTATATTCATAACTCGGTTGGCCTTTGCATATGTTCCTGAGAGAAATTGTGTTGCACCTTCCATAGGAGAGGTTATTCTTGAAGTCACATCTGACCTCATTCACAAGGCTTTCAGTTTCTGTGATCTCCAAAACCTAAAGCCCTTAAATGCAGATTCATTGACTATAGAAATCACTCAATTGTCAAAAGAGAATAAACTGGCCTTATTTGCAATGATTTCACCTAGAGGGATACCAACTCCTCAACCAGCCGAGACCTACATTATGTATATATTTTCTCAAGATACCCAAAATGACTTAACCTAAAATTTGGCACTACTTGGAGAATATGAAACCACCAATGTAACTAAATCAGCCTTAGGGTTTCTAAGTTATATGTTAGACCACACTGATTATTTAGACATACTTGTATACCTAGCTAAATCCATTAATCTGTAGTTTGAGAAGTTCCACATTTCCCATCTTTTTGGATATCCCTCCATCCTAGTCTACTTATTCTTGTATGTTCATATTGATAAGTTTGAGTACTTAGGTCTAAGCACTTTTGCTTCTAAAAACCAGAGGAAGTTTGTGATTGAATGCAAAAGTATAGTCAAGAGAAAGAATAAAAAACAAGGGTCTTATGCCTTTATTTCCACTTTTATGGCCACCATCTACATTATCTTGAATGGTGCACCACTCCAAATGGTCCTCCCACAATAAAAGAAACTACTACAATTGATAAAGGATTCCAAAGTGGTGGGTTGGTATCTTTTTTAGGATTTTACTGAGATCAAACTATATGGATTTGATTAGAAACCCATTATATTTCCAATATTTATGCCCATAAGGGTTTTCTATTTCGAATTTATCAGATGGAGCTTATATGTGGACCAATTCCACTTTCTTCCTAGGCATAAAGGATACATGTTCAGGTCAGGAAATAATATGAGTCCATTCATTCTAAATTCTAGACAAGCTCTAACTCATGTTGAAGACATAATAAAAGAGTTCCATTTTTAGTTGGGAGAGGGATGTAAATATGACCCCCATCATATTTTTTCTGATAGGATAAAGAGCATCAAATCATCCCCATACACCCATGAAAGCAGACTTGAAATAGGGTGGAAGGCAAACCAAGGGGTCTGGCCTATCCGTTCAAAACTAGAGGTTGAGATCCTTGCATCTAAAGAGAAAAATTTAAAAATAAATACGCCTGAAGCAATGAATAGAGATGTGAGGAGGCACAAATATCAAACAAGGCTAGGTTAAAGCCCAAGGATGAGGAGGAAATACAAGTGAAGCTAATAGAAATTAAATCTGATCAACCAGGTTTTGAGATGAGCTTGGAAAATCCATAGCATATTGTACCATCTAGCTCCACAGATGTGAAAGTTCCCATAATGGAAGGAAGTCCTTTTGTTTTATATGCAAAACTAAAATTTTATCATAAAAATGAAGAAAATAGTCAAAGAGTAAAAGGAGAGATAATGGACCAGCTAGTCAAACAAGCATAATCTTCTTCCCACACCAGATTTCTTTCAGCAATGGACCTCCAAAAGAATCAACTCAGACTCTCCTTATTACATCCTACCACTCAATTACTCCCCATAGGAACTGAATTTAAAATTGTGGACTTATCCATCAATGTTGCAAATGTCCCTTTACATGAAAATATTAATTTACATATGTAGGTTGGTGAGATGATATACCATGATTTAAGTAACACCTCATTGTCTATCAACAAAGCAAGGAAAATTCTAGAAAAAGGCTCTAACATAATCAAGAAGGTAAAAGCACATTCTAGGGCCCTATATGTACATAATGAAGGCTTCAAAGAGTTGATCATCAAGTCGGGCATTAACCTAGAGGACATAGAGGTAATTAAATCTCTAATACAAGGAACAAAAGCTAAAGTCTAGTCATTAGAATAGAAGTTAAAGATACCTACAACAAATATTGTTGACACTGCTAAAGTAGCCTATGTGGAGAAAGAGAAGGAAAAAATAACCATTCAACTGAATGATAGTAACATAGAGGCAACATCCTTAAAGGAGAGAGTTCAAGACCTAGAACATACTATTAGAGATCATGTTTGCACAGTTGTAGTTCCTACCGAATCTTATGATCCTTTAGAAAAGATTACAATGGTGGTGACCGAGATCACCATTTAGGAGGAATAAATGAAAACACTTCAAGATCAAATCACCTTGCTTCAATTAGAGCTAGCTACAAAAGACATGCAATTGAAATAATCTACATTGGAGGTAGAACAAACTTCTAAAAAATATAAGGCAACTCAGGAGGAGGTAAAGCAATTAGCGAGTAGGTTGAAAGGGAAATTGTCTCAAATTGATTCCAGACAGGTCATTTGGGATGATATCTGTTTAGTCAATTTAATGTTCTTAAGCTTCAAGCATAAATTATTTACGATAGTCAGTAAACTGATGAAGTGCAAGTGCACTATATGTGCTAGAAGTCTCTATCGTTAAACTGAGAGTTGAAATCAAAGTTTTGTTAATTTTTGAACTTTATGGATCGGTGATGTTTTTAAAGCAATTTATCATCTATGTTAGATTTTATTTATATGGTTATTTTCAATTGAATTGAGTTTACAAATAGTTTGTGAGATTACTCCTTTCAAAAGAAATGATTAATTTTGTTTTTATCAAGTTAATTTTGGAATTTTTATGCTGCAACGAACAATGAAATAATTCTAAATTACGAAAGCATTAGATATGATACAGTTCTAGCTTTATGAAAACATGAAAATCAAAGTTCTATGAAGACATAGTTTTCTATCTACTACAAAATCTAGTCTAGAATGTAAATGAAAAATAAATAAGCTAAACTATATGAAATATAGAAAAATGGATTCAAGCAATTATTCTACGAAATAAACACAACCAAAGCACTGAACTATTGAAACCGATATTTGAAAATAAAGAAGGAATCAAAAGCATTTATCAAATTATGAAATAGTAATGCGGTTGAGATGCATAAAAATTGAAAGTAAAATGACATAGTCTGCTTGAAGGGGCCCTTCGCAACGCAGTAGTTTTTGTTTTGTTTTGTTGGTAAGTTAGGCTAAACTATATTAGATCAAAAGATAACTTTACATAAACGTTGGGCTGAGATGGTAAGCAGTGCTTAACCAATCCCAGCCTTAGAGCCTTTCAAAATAACGCAAGTTTGGGGCTGCCTCCTAGGAGGAAACCAACCCCTTAATAGCATCAAATAATCAATATTTACAAAGTGTGCCGTGACACATATAACAAAAGATCTATAGTATGTGCTAAAATAAAATAAAACATAAAAGAGTTGATCAGCCGTGTAGTCATAGTGTTCCTTCATCATCCTCTATAGCAGGTTCCTCCTCCTTGATGCGACATCCATATTTTTGCACAATGGCCTCTTCCTCAGCGGAAGGCACGTGCGGGGGCTTTGTTGCAGCTACGTAGAGGATGGGAGTGACTAGGTACTCAGTGTAAAAAACACGCATCCAAAATCCGTCCGAGTCCATGATCCATACAACTGTTTCCTCTCCCGTGGCCTCTTGAACTGGGAGAGGCTCGGATTTGCGAGGATTCGACTACTCAGAGTGCACAATGGTTGACTTCTTGGGGCCTCTTCAGCCCCTCTGATTTTTACTGGGCTAAGTCGATCTCCTCTTGGGTGCGCTCAGACTAATGTGGTGCTTCCATGTCATGGCTGCCAAAAGAGGAGCCCTCAATGGATTCCAAATGATTATACTGATCACATTGATAGCAACTCGAGAACGCACCTCTTTGGCTACCCTTGATGGTTTTTTGGCATTGACATGGAGCCATGGGGAGGTAAACCGACATAGAGGGAGAGGTTGGTCCAAGAGCGGTGATGTGCTCAAAAAGGGAGTGTGATGCAGAAGAACAGCAGGGGGGTGCTCAAAAGGGAGTTATGCAACAAGGGGCCGTGAAAAAGGGGGCACACAGTGAGGGATCCTGCCTCAGAAAGCGCACAACGAGGTGAATTTAAAGAAGCGAGGAATTCCTGAGGGGGGCGCGTAGCCAACGGGGAATTCCTGAGGGGAGCGTGCAACCTGAAGGGAAACAATGGGAGAGGCTCCCAGCAGGCTAGAACCAGAATGCTAGCATGCAGGAGGGAGAGCACGTAGCTGGAGGAGCACGTGGTGAGACTGAGGTAGCAGCAAAATGGCAAGGGAGGAGGTTAAGATGGCTCTGGAGGCCAACTGGAGAAGCATAGCGATGAAAGAATGAGGAAAGATCGTGCCTTTTGAAGACCTATGGCATAAGCGCAGATGTTGTACGATTTTGTGACACACTCTCATATGCGAGTTGGGACAATTCACATGGGGTTGCATGTGATTCAGTGCATGTCATAAGATCAGGTGCATCAGGGTGCTCATGTGAATGATTGCTGAGAGGAGGTTCCGCATTAGGTTAGAGCTGGTAGTGTAGGACTTCTTCAGCCTGTGCATGTGAAGAACTATCTTCGAACGTTCATGTCATGTCACCCGCATTCAGGGAAAGCAGTAGGTTATTAACACTATCAACACATCAAATTGCACGGAAGGTAACTTCAAATTAACATAAAAATATTCAAACAAAATGTTCAGGAAATAAAAGTTGGCGCCTCGAATGCACAATGTTTCTATGATTTTATAGAGTGCATTCAACTAAACATGAACTCTAAGCCTATAGATCTCTATTATAATCCTTATTCAATTTAAAATCATAAACGAAATATTGCCTATCTATCGATTTGCTATTAGGAAAGAAAATCGATGCAGTCGTGCCATTTCCAGGCTTTATTCTTGGACGCTGGAACGTGTTGACTGCAATATTTTACTGAGGGAATGCATGATCTTATTGGTGAATAGGCTCGGATTAGTAGGAGGAAATCCATGAGGGTATCATCCTATATCTACCCATATACTCCTTTGCTGAGTTGATGCACCTGAACCTTGCTAACAATGAAGGTAGTCGCGGATCTGTGGAATAGCTGCGAGATTGTATCAATTTTGTAGCTGAATGTAATTTAACAAAACAATAGGGTATATTAGAAAATATGAAGAATAGGACACACAAATACTTTACCTTGTCAAAACATGTGTTTTCTACGTTATTAGGTTGATAGTGATAGGAAAAGAAGGAAAATATGGATGCAAAAAGGGTGTCAAAACAAAACAATTCTAGGACTCTACAATATCATCCAACACATACGGGCTACATGGAATTTCTTCAAGGTTGTTGTAGAAGAAAGGGTAGTAGCTGCTACTGTTACTGAATTTTGGGCTACATGCAAGAAATAAACTCAAAGAGAAGCACAAAGAGCTAGAAAAATTATCAAATTCTTGAATGAAAAATCTCCAACATACTTAAAGGAAATGCACATTGTTGATAGAGTCGAGGTAATTTTAGAGATAAACAAAGCTATTGAGAAGAACCAGTTGCATGTTCAAGCTGAGAATAAAATATAGGTATTGAATATTTATGTAGCCAATTTTCATTCCAAATTTGATCGAAGGCAGAGAGCTAGATTACCAACTTGTTGAGCTATAGGTGGAAATTTATTTTCTTGGGATGCTTATGAGTAGAAGTTAATAACAATGAAGTATATATTGGACACCTCTTTGAATAATACTATGGTATTTGAATGAAATAAAATAGTTAACTTCTTGTAGAGGTATTTCCAATTATTGTGGTTAATAAAAACTTTGTTTTATTCTACTCCAGGATACACCAAACCGTCAAAGCTACATGTGGCTTTCCAAAAAAATGTCTCAATGCAAATTCCAGATAAAATTTTGTGGGACAAATGTGAGACTCTCCTTCAACAAGCTGCAACCAAGCCTAAAGACCCTAGTGCTGGGCCCCATGGGCCAAGTTTCTCCGCCCATGCGGATATTTAAGCATGTGGCCTTTTATTTTGTTATGGTGTATCTATTTTAGTTAGGAGATATTTAAAACAACTAGATAATAGGGCAAATGGGTAAATAAAAAATTATATTTTTTAACATGTGTTTGTAATTGTTCTTGAACATGATCCTTTTCTTTAAAAATGTTATTGGATAACTCATTTGGGGGTTCAAAATTTTGGCTTCAGAGATGAGTTCTAGCTAGTCTTGCTTTGTGATGTGTTGAAACCCTTTTGGGATGTTAATGCACAAGTTTCAAATGATTCCAAGTATATGATTGTTACAATATGTTTTTTTTTCTCTTTATGACCTTTGCATTTTTGTCATTCTTCTTTTGAGACTTGGGTTATGAAGTTGTTGGTTTCTTTCATTAACATATCTATCAATGAAGCGCTCCACAATTTTTGCACCTCATCATGTTGCATTTCATGTTTTCTACTAAATATCTAATGCATAGGATTATGTTTAGCCCTACGATTTAAAACTTGAATTCCTTAATGTTCTTATCTCTATACTACAACGTCAATTTTAAAGGTTTTAATCACAAATATGTAGGCCAGTTGAATTTGTTCACTAATTTTCTAAAAAAAAAGCTCACATTGCATACAGAGGTTCTTCTCTGGGAAAATATATCGTCCAAATGTAATATCAATTTAATTTTGATTAGAGCGTACAAATATTTCAAGAAATTATACAAATGTCCTAGGCACTAACCTCTTTTAAGCATGGGGGTTGTCTCTAGGAGCTACAACATTGTCTTTTGTAAAAAAATTGCTTATCGAGCAAAATACTGCAAAGCGTTTAGGGATAATCACCAAAATAATATTGTTGACATTTAAAGGCAAGATGAAATCAAAACTTATAATTCCTTTGATCCTCTTTTAAAGTATAGTCTAGAATGTTATAGATGCAACAATCTAGGCCATGAAGAAAAATAATTCCCACTAAAGCCGTGAGAAAGAATTTGGAGAAAGAAGGTTGAAGAATTTGCCCCTGAGAAATGCTATCTAGTTATGTATGCTTAGAATAAGGAAATCCAATGGTTTGTAGATAGTGGATGTTTTGGGCACATTACAAGTGACCATAAAAAGTTCATCTAAATAAGCAAAGAAAAGGATGGAAATGTGACCTTTGGAAATAATGAATCTGCTAAAATTGTTTGAGTAGGCACAATGAGTCTCAACAATGGTAAGGGAAAAGCACACAATGTGCTATAGGTTTAAGGCCTCAAACATAATCTTCCGAATGTTAGCCAAATATGCGATCAAGGACATGATATCATTTTTCGTACTAAATACTGTGAAATAAGGAGATAATCTCTAGGGAAACTAGCAAGAAAAGGAGTGAGAACAACATATAATGTATACATTCTCAATGAAATTCAAGAAGAAATATGTTACATGGGTCAATCAAATGAAAGTTTGCTATGGGATAAACGTCTATGATATTTAAGCTTTGATAATTTGATGAATATCAACAAAACTCAAGCAGTAAGAGATATCCCCAAAATCTCAAAACCGATAAATGTTATTTGTATACCATGTCAGCATGGAAAGGAAACTAGGACCAACTTCAAATCAATGGACTGTTAAAGTTTGATGTCTCTGGAAATCGTTCATATAGATCCGTGTGATCCAACCAAAATTCCAACACTATAAGGAGAAATGTACTTTATGTAATTTATAGATGAATATACTAGAATGATTTGGGTATCTTTTCTTAAATGAAAGTGAATTGAAGATCAAATGCTTAATATCAAATAGAAGTGGAGAATTTACTTCAGGAGAATTCAATGATTTCTGTGAAAAACATGGAATCAAGAGGCAACTTTCCATTTCTAGGACTCTACAAAAAATTGGAGTTGTAGAAAGAAAGAATAGATCTATACGGAAACTGCAAGAACAATGTTATTGGAAGCTAACTTATCTGTTAAAGTCTAGAAGGAGGCAGTTGGGGCAACAATATATATAATAAATAGGGCACATATTTGTGTATATAGTGATAAAAATCCATACAAGCTATGGAAAGGAAGACTTGCTTCTATAAAACATTCTAGAATATAGGGAAGCAAATTCTTTATGAAGATAAATGAAAATTCAATAGGAAAGTTTGATTTTGGCATTGATGAAGGAATTTTTATTGGATATTCATTGAAAATAAAGGCCTACAATTGCTACAAAAATGTCTTCAGAAGGTGGTAGAAAGCATTGATGTAAAGATAGATGAGACTCTTCCCAAAAAAGAAGCAAATCTAACAAATGAAGAATACCATATCATTATAGATTAGGAAGAAGGTGTAGCAAATGAAGAGTAGGAGTGAGAAGATCAAAATGAGGAACAAATTCAAACACCATCAAAGACTTCTTTCCAGTTTGTACTAAAACATCATCCAAAAGACCATATTATAGGATATATGGATACAAGAATACAAAGAAGAATAAGGATTACAAGCACACCAAAACTGAGTGATATGGCCTTGTTGTCCCAAATATAATCAAAGGATTCTCTCAAGCAAGTATCCACACTGGATAAAAGAAATGGAAGTGGAGATGAACCAAATTGAAATAATGGAACATGGGAACTTGTATCCTGTCCAAAGGATAAGAATGTCATATGAACCAAGTGGGTGTTCAAAAAAAAGAAGAATGAATTTTGGAAAAATCATTAGAAATAAGGAAAGATTGGTGTGTAAGTGGTATAATAAAATTGACGAAATTGACTTTCAATAGACCTTTTCTCTAGTTGCTAGACTAGAGCCCATAAGGATTTTTTTAGAATTTGCATGTTCAAAAGGCTTCAAATTCTATCAGATGGATGTAAAGTCAACGTTTCTAAATGGAAATTTAAAAGAAGAAGTATACATGGAACAACCATAAGGTTTTGATTGTTAGAAAATAAATATTTTGTATGCAAATTGAAGAAGGCCCTGTATGTATTTAAACACGATTCAGGAGCTTGGTATGCTAGAATTGATCATTATCTTCAACAAAAAGGGTTCAAGAGAGAAATTTCATAAAGCAACATTTAAATGAATATCGACGAAGATAATATGCTAATCACACTATTATACATGGATTATCTAATATTTAGTAGCGACAATGATGAAATGAGTCACAAATTTTCTCAAGAAAGTTCAAAATAATTTGTAATGTTAATTATTGGAGAGTTGTCCTTATTTCTTGGACTTCAAGTAACTCAAACCAATGTTGGAATGTTCATAACATAAACAAAGTACCTCAAGTAAATGCTTAAGCGATTTGGAATAGAAGGATGTGATATCATAAGCACACCTATGATTATATATAGCAAACTGAGTAAGGACGATGAATCTCCTATAGTAGATGCAACTCTTTACAGATTAATGTTTAAATGTATTTCATATTTGACAGCTTCACAACTAGACATCATGCAAGAAATAGGTATGGTGGAAAGGTTCCAGTCAACCCTAAGGAATCTCACATGCAAGCCATAAAAATGATATTCATATATCTAAAGGGAATACCTGATAACAATTCTTGGATGATACAAATTACAAGACCTCCTTTTCATATATAGGAGTCTAAGGGGTCACAATATAATCAAAGGCTACATAACAATAACAATGTAACGATAATAATATGGGGGCACAACAATAAAAATAAGGGGGCTACACTAACAATAAAAATAAGGGGGCTACACTATTATTATAGGGACCTAACACACCCCTCTCCTTCAAAAAAGTGTTGTCCTCAATGCTTGAGTAGTTATGGATGCTTATGTATAAAATTATCATCCTCTCATGTGGAATCTTCAGCGGGTAAGTGTTAGGGACATATATTACTAATGTAGTCCCTTATTGTTGTTAGTGTAGCCCCCTTATTGTTATTGTTGTACCCTTGTAGTCCCCATATTGTTATTATTGTAGCCTTACATTATTATTGTTAGGTTGGTTAGGATTATTTTGTGACCCCATGGACTCCTATATATAGAAAGGAGGTTTTGTTATTTGTGTCATCCGAGAATTTTTCATTTATGTAATGTAAAGGAGGTTTCCCCCTCGAATAGAATTATTTATAAGTCGTTGATCTCTATTTTATTCTATTTTGTGAGTGGGTTTCATAACATTTGGTATCAGAGCTTTGGATTGTAGGGTTTCGCTGCTTCAAATAGGTCATCGTGGCATTGCCGCTATAAAATTTTTTCTACCAAGTTTCAAAAACTTAAAAAAACCCACTTACGCTGAAATATGGAGGAACTTCGTGAAAAAATTTCAGATCTTGGTTCCCAATATTTTCGGAGATATGATCTGTGGAAGTTAGGGTTTTTGCAAGTCTCCCGAATTTCATCTCAAAGAGGTGACCTTGGGAAAATCATCATAACTCTTTCTCTGAGCATCAGATTGGAATTTTGTAAAAAGTGACCGAAAGTAAACGGACTGTAGTTTCCTGTGTATCAATTTCAGAGCCAGAGGAGGAAACAAGGACAAATGGAACACCCTACAAGTTCACTCTACTAAACCAGTCCATAATTAGGTCATTGTGGGAGATTGGAAATAACTTTGTCTTGAAGAATCCAAATCAGGTCTAACCTATGGCAGTGGAAAGAAGATTCAGAGGGCTACTATGGAACTGAAGATAAAATATTGGGGATCCTAAATTACATAGATACATCAGTTTCAATATCGAGCTCCTCAAAAGCAAGAAAAAAGTGTTTATTTTTTTGAAAAATTGGATAAGTCTTGTTTGAAAAATTAGTTTTAAGTAATTCCAAGGGCATATTAAAGCATAGATATCAGTATTGAGTTCTAAAATGCCTCCTAAAAATAATTCAACACCCATTAAGCCCTTAGAAGGCTCTAGTATGACTCATGAAGAGGAAGAAGTGCAACATGATATATCAAAATTACAAGACCAAGTGCAACAAATTTCTCTCTCGCAAAGAGTAACAAAAAATGAAATGGATGGTTTGAAGAAAGGCGTAGAAGCTAATATGGATGGTTTGAAGAAAGGCGTGGAAGCTAATATGGATGTTTTTAAGAATGGCATAAAAGCTAAGATGGATGGCGTGGAAGCTAAGATGGATGGTATAGAAGGCAACATGGATGGTTTGAAGAAATGCATGGAAGCTAAGATGGATGGTTTGAAAAATTGCATGGAAGCTAATATAGATGGTATATAAGGCAACATGGAATATTTGAAGAAAGACATGGAAGGTTTGAAGGAAGGTTTGGCAAAGTTGCTACAAGAAAAGCTTACTAATGGCGAAAAGGTAGTAGAGGAAACTCAGATGAGAACAAAAGAAATGTTAATCATTATTTCATAGAATCTAATGTTGGATTTAAGACCCACCATATTCCAAAGATAGATATGAGGAATTTTTATGGCAAGGATCGAATAAATTGGATACTACAAATGGAGTTATAATTTGAGCTCCATAATAAGAAAAACACACAAAAGGTACGCATTGGAACTTTATATTTAGAACAAAATCAGTTTTTATGGTATCGATGGCTTTGTTCTCGTAAACAAATGGTAACTAGGTCAATTTTTATGGAGGAAATGATAACACATTATGAGGATACAAAGAGCAACACCTTCTTTAGCTAATTGATAAATCTCAAACAAAATGGTTCAATGATGGAGCACATTGAGGACTTCCAAATATTGAATATAAGGGTAAATAATATTCCAGAGGAACATAGGATTGATGTCTTCATAGGGACTCTAAAGGATAACATCCAACATGAGGTTCACCTTTGGGAACTTGATACATTGGAGAAGGCATTCAGGTTGGCAAGAAAAATTGAAAGAAAAATTATGGAGACATGGAAGCCTACCACTCATGACTATAAAGAAGGAAGTGTTGCTACTCCTAGAATTCCACAACCTACAAGGTTGACACCACAATAGTTGGAAGAAAAAAGAGCAAAAGGGCTTTGCTATAGTTCTGATAGCAAATAAACTAAAGGTCAGAAGTGTGCCAAGAAGAAATTATTTTACATAGATTGTGAAGAGGAGGAATATAAGGAACAAGAAACTTCAAAAGAAGAGGATATACGCTAGGAACCAACCCTAGAGGAAGAATAAATGAATCTCACCATATCCTGTAATGCATTGGCAAGAATTACCACTCCTCAAACTCTCAATATATAAGGACATATCAAGAAGAAAAATTTAATAGTGCTTATTGATTCGGGTAGTACCCATAATTTTATTCATTATAAGGTAGCCAAGGAATTGAATTGCTTCCTATACCCAACGTAGAGTGTTAAGTGATGGTAGCAAATGGAGGAACTATAAATTGATCTGGAAAGTGCCATAATATCAAGCTAACCATGGGGGAATATGCATTGAATATTCCAATGCTTTCCATTCCAATGGGTGGTGTTGATCTTGTACTAGGAGTACAATGGTTACAATCTTTGGGGACTATATCTTTTAATTTTCAAGGTTTTTTCTTGAAATTTTTTTCGGAAGGAAAGGAAGTTGAATCACGGGGTATCATAGGGAAGATGGGAAAGATAATAAGCTCCAATTTCATGACAAATCTTCCAAAGAAAGAACAACGGGGAGTCATTGCACAATTATTCTCACTAGAAGTTCTAACATAAAAATAATCTATTTCTCTAGATCTCCAAAAAGTCTTGGACAATCATTCCAATGTGTTTGAAACTCCCAAAGGACTTCCACCTATTTGTGATCATGATCATGCTATTAATTTGATGCCAGGAAGTGTTCCTCCAAACAACATGCCTTATAGGTATCCTTATGTCCAAAAGAGCGAAATTGAACACATGATTGCAGAAATGCTAGAGGCTGATATAATTCAACCTAGTCAAAGTTCATTCTATGCTCCAGTAGTATTGGTGCACAAGAAGGATGGATCATGGCGCATGTGTCCGGATTATAAGGAGATGAATAAGCTCAATATTAAAGATAAATTTCCCATTCCCGTGATTGATGAATTATTGGATGAATTACATGGAGCAATTTATTTCACCAAGGTGGATCTCTGTTCAGGATATCATCAAATTAGAATGAAGACCGTAGACATTTCGAACTCATGAGGGTTGTTATGAATTTTTAGTCATGAATTTTGGCCTTACCAATGCACCTTCTACATTTCAAGGGTTGATGAATTCCATTTTCAAACCCTTCCTTAGAATATTTTTGTTAGTATTTTTAAAATACTAATGTACATAAGGTCTTGGAAGGATCATGTTCAACATGTTGAGAGGGTTCTCAAACTATTGGAGGAGAAAAAATTATATGAAAAAACCTCCAAATATTTCTTTGGAGTACAAGAGGTGGAATATGTGGGTCATATTGTATCTTAGGAGGTTGTTAAGGTAGACCATAAAAAAAGTAAAGCCATTAAGGAATGGAAATTCCCCACAACCATAAAGCAGTTGCGAGGATTTCTCGGGTTAACGAGGTATTATTTCAAGTTTGCTAAGAATTATGGGGGAATAGCAGCATCTCTAACTACACTATTTAAGAAATAAGCATTTTCATGGACTCCTGAAGCAACTAAGGCCTTTTAACATCTTAAAGAGGCAATGTGCCAAGCACCGGTCTTAGCTACGCCAGACTTCACAAAAACCTTTATTATGGAATGTGATGCCTCAGGAAATGGAATTGGTGTTGTTTTAATGCAAGAAGGAAGACCCATTGCCTTTGAAATTCGTCTAATCAAAGGAAAGTATTTACAAAAACCTATTTATGAGAAGGAAATGTTGGCAATACTACATGCACTAAAGAAATGGTGACCTACGTAATGGGAAGAAAATTTAAGGTAAAAAATGATCATGATAGTCTTCAATGCTTTTTGGAACAAATACTATCTTCAGAAGAGCAACAAAAATGGGTCACAAAGATGTTGGGTTATGACTTTGAAATCATCTACCAAAAAGGGAAGCTAAATGTTGTTGCAAATGCACTCTCAAGAAAGGATGAGGATGTAGAAGCATTGCTTTGTGCCATTTCTATTATCCAACCAGATTGGATAACCGAAGGAAGGGAGGAATGGAAGAATTACGAAGAAGTATGGACACTCATTCAAAAGCTGCAGCAATATCCCAGTACATCTGATACATTAAGTTGGAAAAATGATTCATTATTGTACAAATATCACTTATATCTTT
This sequence comes from Pinus albicaulis, assembly GCA_034641835.2. Classification (NCBI taxonomy): domain Eukaryota; kingdom Viridiplantae; phylum Streptophyta; class Pinopsida; order Pinales; family Pinaceae; genus Pinus; species Pinus albicaulis. The sequence continues at coordinate 158,102,819 of CM076574.1, forward strand.
GTAAGAATTCCCAACTATAACAAAGAATTCTTTTGGAATTTCACATCTCTCCCTTAGGAGGACACTTGGGATTTATAAAAACTTACCATAGGGTGAAGAAATATTTTTTTTGGGATGGACTTAAATCTGATATTCAAAAGTTTTTGGCGGAATGTTTGGTTTTCTAGAAAAATAAAGTTGAGACAATTAAGACCCCAGGTCTACTGCAACCTTTATCCATTCCAAATCAGTGTTTGGAGGATGTTTCAATGGGTTTTATCACATGTTTACCTAAGTCTGAAGGAAAGATTTCCATCATGGTGGTAGTTGATAGGCTTACCAAGTATGCACACTTGTGTGCATTATCTCATCCATTTAAAGTGAATACATTTTCTACTGCATTTATGGAAACAATTCAAAAGCTACATGGAAGCCCAAAGATTATCGTAAGCGATAAAGATCCCATTTTCATTGGAAATTTTTGGACGAAATTATTTTCTTGTTTGGGTACTCAACTAGCTCATAGCTCATCTTATCATCCTCAATCCGATGGGAAAATAGAGATAATGAAAAAATGTTTGTAAGGATATCTTCATTGCTTTGTATCTGATAAACAAACACAATGGGTCAATTTTTTACCTCTGGCTAAATGTTGGTATAACACTTCCTTCCACACTACAACAAAAATGACCCCATTTATGGCACTTTATGGATATCATCCGTCGTCCATCACATCGTTTTCAAGAGAAAATTATATTCAAGCAATGGAAGATCACATTGAGAATCAACAAAAAGTTATCCAACTCTTAAAGGATATCCTAAATTTGGCACAGAATCGAATGAAACAACAAGCATATAAACATCACAGCGAGAGAAGTTTTGATGTAGGAAACTGGGTATTTTTACGGCTACAACCATACAAAGAAATGTCCTTCAAGCAAGCTAAGAAGGATAATGAAGTATCACCAAAGTACTATGGTCCTTACAAGGTGTTGCAAAAGATTGGTACTATGGAATACAAATTGGAGCTTCCTGCCTCTTCCCGAGTGCAACCAATTTTCCATGTTTCATGCTTAAATAAGGTTATAGGTGACAAAATTCTGATTCAAAAAATATTTCCAGAACTTCATGAGGAAGGAAAAATCATATTGGAACCTGAAGCAGTCACAAAAACAAGAACATGACAACTACGAAATTGATCAAGTTCAGAGTATCTCATCAAGTGGAAGAACTTACCCACCAAAGATTCCACACGGGAGGATGAGAATTTTATACAGAAGCATCCATAACTACTCAAGCATTGAGGACAACACTTTTCAGAAGGAGAGGGGAATGTTAGGGCCCTATATTACTATTTTAGTCCCTTATTGTTGTTAGTGTAGCCTCCTTATTGTTATTGTTGTACCCCTTTTGTCCCCATATTGTTATTATTGCGCCCTTACATTATTATTGTTAGGTCAGCTAGGATTATATTGTGACCCCATGGACTCCTATATATAGAAAGGATGTTTTGTAATTTGTGCCATCCAAGAATTGTTCATTTATGTAATGTAAAGGAGGTTTCCCCCTCGAAGAGGCTAATTTCTAAGTCATTGATCTCTCTTTTATTCTATTTTGTGAGCTGGTTTCCTAACAGTAAGTTCTTCCACTTAATGAGATACTTTGAAATTGATCGATTCTGTAGCCATTGGGTTATTGTTTCCGTGACTGCTTCAGGATCGAATATGATTTTTCCTTCTTTGTCAAGTTCTGGAAACACTGTTTGAACTGAAAGCTTGTCACCGACAACCTTCTTTAAGCATGAAACATGGAAAATTGTGTGTACTCGAGAAGATGCAGTTAGCTCCAATTTGTATTCCATATTACCAATATTTTGCAACACCTTGTAAGGACCATAGTACTTGGCTGATAATGTTTATCCTTCTTAGCTTGCTTGAGGGACATTTGTTTATATGGTTGTAGCTATAAAAATACCCAGTCACCTACATCAAAACGTCTTTCATTGCGATGTTTATCTTCCTATTGTTTCATTTGATTTTGCGCTAGAGTGAAGTTATCCTTTAAGATTTGGAGAAATTGTTGTTGATGCTCGATTTGATCTTCAACTGTTTGAACCTTAGAATTTTCTCTTAAAGATGATTTGATGGATGGTGGTTGATATCCATAAAGTGCCATAAATGGTTGAAAATTAAAAGCTATCGTCCCCAAATATTGTAACCATTGGATTCCTAGTACAACATCAACACCACCCATTGGAATGGAAATCTTGGACTAGATTCAATACATATTCCCCCATGGTTAGCTTGATATTATGGCACTTTTTAGAGCAATTTATAGTTCCTCCATTTGAAACCATCACTTGACACTCTGGTGCTAAATAGAGGAAGCAATTCAATTTCTTGGCTATGTTACAATGAATAAAATCATGGGTACTACTCGAATGAATCAACACTATTAAATTTTTCTTCTTGATATACCCTATATCTTTAGAGTTTGAGGAGTGGTGATTCCTGCCAATGCATTACAAGATATGGTCAAATTTATTTCTTCTTTCTTAGGGGTTGGTTTCTAGTGTATATCGTCCTCTTTTGATGTTTCTTATTCCTTTTCTTCCTCCTCTTCACAATATATGTAAAATAATTTTTTCTCAACACACTTATGAACATTAGTGTATTTTCTATCACAACTATACAAATCCCTTTTGCTCTTTTTTCCTCCAATTATTGTGGTGTCAACCTTATAGGTTGTGGAATTCTAGGAGAAACAACACTTCCATATTTATAGTTGTGAGTGGTAGACTTCTGTGTTTCCACACTTTTTATTTCAACTTTTCTTGCCATCCTAAATGCCTTCTCTAATGAATCAGGTTACCAAACGCGATCCTCATGATGTATGTTATCCTTTATATTCCCTACGAAGACATTAATCATATGCTACATTGGAATATCAGTTACCCTGATACTCAATTTTTGTAAGTCCTCAATGTGCTCTACCATTGAACCCTTTTGTTTGAGATTTATAAATTGGCTAAATAAGGTGTTTCTCTTTGTATCCTCATAATGTGCTAACATTTCCTTCGTAGAAAATTACCAAGTGAAAAGTGGTTTACGAGAAAAAATCCATCGATACCATACAAATTGATTTGGTTCTAAATATAAATTTGAAATGCGTACCTTTTGTGAGTGTTGCACATCATGGAGATCAAAATATTGCTCCATCTGTAGTATCCATGTTATCGGATCCTTGCCATTGAACTTCCACATGTCGATCTTTGAAATGTGGTGGTTCTTAAACCGAACAATGGAGTCTCTAAAATCATAATTCATATTCCTTTTGTCCTCATCATGATTTTCATGGATTTGCTTGTCACAAGTGGGAAGCCCTTCTTCTAGGAACTTTGGAAAACCTTCCTTTAGCCCCTCTATCTTGAAATTCATCATTGCTTCCATGTCTGCTTTTAAACCATCATTCAAAAATCCCATGTCCATTTTTATACCATCCATATTAGCATTCATCATGGCTTCCAATTAATTTTTTGTTACTTTTTGCGAGAGCATAATTTGTTGCACTTGGTCTCGTAATTTTGATATATCATGTTGCGTTTCTTCCTCTTATTCGTGCGTCATTGAAGATATTTCTGGTTGCTTACTATGTGTGTCAATTGTTTTGTTTCAAGGCATTTTGGAATCAATTAATGATATATATGCTTCACTATAGCCTTTGAATCACTTAAAACTGATTTTTGAAACAAATGTTATGCAAAATTAAAAAATACACACCTTTTTCTTGCTTTTGAGGAGCTCGATATTGAAACTGTTCTATCTTTGTGATTTCGGATCTCCAAGATCTGAAATTCATTCCTGTGGTATCCCTATGAGTATTCTTTCCAATCCCACAGGTAAGACCAAATTTGGATTCTTCAAGGTAAATTTATGCCCAATCTCCCATGATGACCTGATCATGGACTGGTTCAGTAGAGCGAAATTGTACAGAGTGCCAGGTGTTACTGTTTCGACCTTCGACCCTGAAAATGGTACAAAACATACTAAATTATGTGCAATTTCGATCAATTTTTACTAAATTCAAATCCAATTATTTTAGAGGAAGTTATGACGATTTTCCCGAGGTCATATATTTGAGACGAAATTCTGGAGCATGAAAAAACCCTAAATTCTTCAGACCATATCTCAGAAAATATAGCGAACCAAGAACTAAAATTGTTACAAGATGTTCATTGGGATTTGAAATCCATGTTGTAAAAGTTTGAGCTTTTTAACCTTCATATAAAAAAATTTATAGCGACAATTTGAAGATGACCTGTTTGCAACAACGAAACCCTAGAATCCAAAGCTTTGATACAAAATAGTATGCAACCAAATCACAAAATAGAATAAAGATAGATCAACGAATTAAAAATTAGCCTCGTCGAGGGGGAAAAATCATTTAAATTACATAAATGAACAATTCTTGGATGATACAAATGACAAGACCTCCTTTGTATATATAAGAGTCTAAGGGGTCACAATGTAATCAGAGCCCACATAACAATAATAATGTAATGGAACAACAATAAAAATATGGAGGCATAAAAATAAAAATAAGGAGGATACACTAATAATAACAATAAGGGGGGTACACTAGTATTATAGGGACCTAACAAAGATACAATCATTCATATCTATTTTTACAGTTGAAGCCAAATATATTGTAGCAAAAAACTATTGTACACAAATAATTTGGATGAAGGAAGCCTTGAATAATGTAAAAATAGAGTTAAATCAACCCATAACTATAATAAATGACAATAAAAGTGCAATCACTCTCTCAAAAAACCCACCCATGCACTAAAAAATGAAACATATTCCAATCAAGTACCACTTTCTTCGAGAATAGGTTATTGATCAGAACATCAAAATGGAATATGTTTCCACTAAGGAACATATTGCAGACATATTGACCAAACCTTTTCCTTAAGAATCATTTGAATACCTTCGTCAAAATATGGGTGTCATCTCTTGTCCATCCTAGTAAAACATCCCTTTTCTATTAATTTCAAAGGAGTAGTAGCAGGAAGTAAGGGGGAGAAACACGATGACAGGGGGAGTAGAATAAAAATTGGAACTTGAGGAATGTTGCCTTAAATAACGAAGGGAGAGATTGTACAATTGAAGAGGAGAATAACATAGGATTAAATATCAATTTAAGCCCTTTCCAACGAGGTATAACATGCCCCTTAACTCCTCTCCATTGAAGAGAAATAAATTTTCTAAAGTAAAATAACCAATAATTTCAGCCCCTATTAAGTCGGCCTTGTTTGGGTGACTTGATATGTATATATAAGAGAGTGTTCTAGTCTATTATACCACCAACTCGACCAAGGAAGAAGAAGTAGAATTCAGATATGAGGAAGAAAGTAAAGAGGTTTATATCTCATGAACCTAGGAGCGGGTTGACCAAAGTTTTTCATGGTTTTTGTTTTTGTTATGTATTATCAAATTTTGGAGCAGAACTCGATCTATCTTTTGGAGTAGAAGTCAAGCCATTTATAACTCATCTTCCAACATCCTTGTAGCAAAAAATTTGGCCTCTTCAAGGGAAGAAACTTGACATATTTGAAGGTACAGAACTTGACCCCGTATGACAAAATTTAACAGTATGGTTAGGTGCCGAACTTTCCCCCCTGTGACAAAATTTGGCTCTGTGGTTAGGTGTAGAACTCGACCCCCTGTGAAAAAATTAGGCCCTATGGTTAGGTGAAATACTTAGCCCCCTGTGACCATTGAATTTAGTTGCCCATTGACTTAAATTTCTTCCTTATGACTATTATTGAGGTTTGATCTGGTCAATCTTGAAGCAAAGCTTGAGACAAGATTTGAAATTGTTTTTGGAGCATATCTTGGATACTTTTTGGAGCATCCCTTGGAGAATTTTTGGAGTAGAGCTTGGAGACATTTTAGACATTTTGGAGAAGACTCTAGACCAGACGTTGAAGTGATTTTTGAAGAGTCCTTGAAGCAATATTTGAATATTTTTTGGAGTAGACCTTGGAGAATCTTTGATCATCCTTTTGAAGTGAATTTTAAGCAACCTTGAAGCCATACTTGGAGTAGCTTTTGAAGACATTATGAAGGAAGTATTTTGGTAAATATTTTAAGTATTATTTGAGGTATTTATAAATATTGGAGACTAAAAGGATTGGTGACCTCATATAGATAAAGTTGGTACCTAAATTTCCTTAAGAGGATTAGTGTCCTAATTCAAGGTTGGAGCCTTGTAGAATTGAAACATTTTCAAAGGGTGAAGCTATAATTTGAGGATTGGTATCCTCATCATTTGAAAAATATTTATATAAGCTATTTTTATTTTATTTCTTGTGTTTTAGAATAACTTGTGCTTCCAATTAAGAAAAATATTAACTGGATAATAAATAATTGAAAGAAAAATTGATTCACCCCCCCTTTGAGTGTTTCCAACAAAAATAAGGTCAACATACATATGCAGAAGAAAAGGTAGATTGATCCGGACTTATGCAAGAATGCAACATAATATAGAGATAAACATAAACACGGAGATGCAACATAAATAAATCTTCATTTCATTAATATCAAAGAACTGAAAGATGCTTACATACATAATGGAAATAAACTAGCTCGGGTGATGGTAGCTTACCTTCGAGAATAGATGTGGTGGCTACATGCCTCTGAACTATGTTACAAAGAGTTTAAAGGGAATTTTTATTATTTAACAATAAAGGGAAAACCTAAACAAACAAAACCATTACCCTAGGATATGGAACACCAAGAGTTTGTGGGCCCCGTTGGGGTTAGTTGGGAAGCCAACTTCCCGGGGTCGTAACTTGGTCACATGGTGTCCAATTGGTGCGTACGGTACCTCATTATAAAGGTGTCTTCAAGTAATACAATATTTGTGCAAGCCCGTGCTATGACAATGATCCTGCTACGAACCTAAAAAAACTATGTTTAAGGGGTCAAAACAACTCCGAAAGTTCATAACCTAAAAAAAATGCTAAAAATAGTAAAATTTGCTATAGTCAAGGAAACAAATGAAACAAATGGGAGTTCCAAGTGGAATAGGAGGGTGGTCACCAATATCCACTTGGATGAGTCCTCCCCCCTTAGAAAGCAATGGTACCCATTCATGTAGAGCCTCCATGAGGTGAGGAATTTTTTGTTGAACCTGGTTCGTGGTGAACCTCTTTCCCTTGGGAAGGATTTGGCATGCTTTTACAACTTGATATAGTTGGATCCTCTGTTGGCAAGTGTTGTTGATATGTGTGTCCATGATCATATCAGTCATGGCCTATTCAATATAACTTGGGTTGAGCTCTATTGGTGTTAGCTGCTCAACAATGTTAGATGTGTCCAACAATGGGGGAAAGTATGGCCACAACCAGTCCACATTGAATACTGGGTGCAGGCCAAGGAATGGTGGAATGTTGAGCTCGAAAGAATTTTCTCTTACAACCTTAGTGTAAAAATTATGGCGTAGAATTGCAACTGCTCATGAAATGTTAATATAAATCACAAGACTTAATCCTACTCTGCTGCTCTACATATCTATAGTCACAATTTATAACATCAATCACAAACATGCAATGAGAAATAACATACATGCACACAATGTTTTTCCAGGGGAAAGTAATATGCTAAAAACCCCTTTTCCTGCTTGCATTAACTTGATAAATAGAGATGTATTACAATTTCTTTGTTCAATTGAGCACACCCTACAAGTGAATTACCGACATCTCTACTCACTAAGAAGATCTGACCCAGAATTAGTCAATTTCTACCAATATTTGAGCCCCTATTTCCTTGGGAAATTCCTTGAGAAATTACACCCCTATTATTTAGGAAATTCCTCCAAAATTATTGTGCACTTCCTAAGGTTGTTAATTTGACTTCATGCAACACCTGTACACTCAAGGCTAGTCTAAAACTGATGTTACATTACCTTAGAATCTCCACCAAAATTGCGAAACTCGAATTATCTACATGCACTAGATATTTTGGGTTGATTGATTAGTTAACTAGATGATCATTGAGTTTGACTGAAGTCCTACTACACAACTGAACTTCCACTAGTTCCTCCAATAATTAAAACTAGTTTAACTGAAAACAACTTGAAATAACTGACCTTGATTACTACAAATTAGCAATCACACATGCTTAACTGAACTCTAACTCCTCCAACTCAAATTTACTGATATAAATGAGTGAAAATATCTATGTCACCTCAATTAACTACATCCAATTTATCTGTTGATGTGGAAATTCAATTTTTCTCAATTTAATCAAGGCAAAATCAAATGTAGAATTTCTTACTGCATTTTTTAACACTGAGTGAAGATGTAAGGCCCATATCGAGCGGACAAAGATTGCAGTGGACCCTAGCGAGGCACTCCTTCTGCAAATGTAACCAAACTTTGTCACCCACCTGGAACTTGTCTAGTACTTGATGATGATCATGGCGTTGTTTGTACTTAGCATTTTCTCTACCCAATATGTCATGGACTTGCTGGTGGATGTGCTGAATATGTTCAATTAAGTTGGAAGCTATGTCATCCTTAGATTGGACACGAGCTGAATATGCCTGAGTAGGTGCAAGTGGTATGGAAACATCAATGGGACATAGTGGCTGGAATCCCAACCCCAGCTTAAAAGGGCCATGGCCATTTGAGTTGTGCAGAAATTTTTTGTAGATATGTTGAAAATAGGAGAGGATTTCATCCCATGTGTGTAGATTCTTCGAGTTGTACATGCGTAGGATGTGCATGATCATCATGTTGGTGAGCTCTGTTTTGCCATCAGTTTGGGGGTGTAAGGCCATGTACATAGTGAGCTTGGTATCCAACAACGACCAGAGGCTTGACGATAATTTACTTAGGAACTTTCTCTCCCAATCTGAGATAATGGACTGTGGGATCCTAAAGTGTACCCATACTCGCTCAAAGAAGGGTTTAGTTGTGGCTTTTGTTGTGATTCTCTTCTTGCAGGCTTCTAGAATGACCATCTTAGAGAATCTGTCAATGACCACGAAAACACAGTCATTTCCATGCTCGGTAGAAGGGAAGCCTGACATGTAATACATGGGTATGGATTCCCAGGGCCAACTAGTATACACGCCTTGCTTCTTTATTGTAGGTTTGGAAATGGCATAGGTAGTGCAATATTTGATTTACTTCCCAACATCATGTCGAAGGTTTGACCAAAAAAAATTCTTTTGCAACACTGACACTGTTTTTCTACCAAAAAATGTGTGGCGACCCGATTGTAGTGTGCCTCCCAAATCATCTTGGCACGTTCTCTTGAAGGAACACACAAATGTCCCATGTGGCATAACAATGCAACATGGAGGTGAAATTATAGAACCTACTTTCCTGCCAGGAGCATCTGATATGTGGTGCCAAATTTTGGATCACTCTTGTAAAGATGTGGCCATCCTGAAGTCTCATGTTCACAAGAGTCAAGCATAATGGTCAACGCCATAACCGACGGTCGACTAAGGAATTTTGCAACATTATTTGTGATTACCTTCTTGTACTTAATTTTCAAATGGAAATCTTGCAAATATGTGGATCTTTTCTGATGGATATCGTTCTACAACTTTGCTTGTGTTTGTATGAACTGCAGGGGTCAGTGGTATGTGTGGATGACCATTTCCTTCCCCAGAATGTAATTCTTCCATTATCGGCAGACCTGCACAATGGAATACATCTCTTTGTCATAGGTGGGATGATTTCAGACTATATAAGAACTGCACAAATAGCATAGTCTGAGGCATTTGTCTAAATTTCAAATGGATATTGCAGGTTTGGTAATGTGAGCACTGATGTAGATTAGAGGAGATGATTCAATTCGTAAAACCCCTTCTGTTAGGATTTAGACCAAAATATATTTTCTTTCGCTCTGCCCTTGGTGACTTGACTCAAAGTCCAAGTGATGTGAGACAAACCCAACATGAACCTGCGATAGAAATTGGCAAGATCCATAAAGCTGCGGAGCTCTGTTAGAGTAGTTGGGGCTAACCAATCCCGAATAACTTGTATATTGGTTGGGTCCACATGCACACCCTGCTTATTAATTATGTACTCCATATATTGAACCTGGGTCATACCAAAAGTTCATTTCTCCAAATTGGCGCACAATTTATGTTGTTGCAGGGTTTGGAGGACATGTCGAATATGGTGTAGGTGCTCTTCCAAATTTTGTATGAAGATCAAGATGTCATTCAAATACACTACCACGAACTAGTTGGTGAAGGTACGTAGGATGCCATCCATCAACCTCATGAAGGTTGCAGGGGAATTTGTCAACCTGAAAGGCATGAACAACCATTCGAAAAGGCCCTCCTTAGATTTGAATCCAATATTCCACACATCAATGGGTTCGATTGGTACCTTTGTGATAATCGAACATAGAGTCAATATTGATGAAATATTTGGCCCCCTTGAGCTAGTCCAAAACGTCATCAATATGTGGGATTAGATACCTATTCTAGACAATGATCTTATTCAACACCCAATAGTCAATACAAAGCCTCCAGGTTCTGTCCTTCTTTTGTACTAGCACGACCGAGCTCCCAAAGGGTGAGGAACTTGGCCTAATGTTCCCCTTCTTCATCAACTCCTGAATCTACCTCTTGATTTCATCATTCTCCAGAATAAAGCATCAGTAGATCGGTCCATTGGGTAGCTGCACACCCGTGTCATATCAATGAAGTGCTTGACCTGACAATGTAGGGGTACCCCCGTGGGTGAGGTGAAGTTGTACCTGTACTCCTCCATGACCTTGTCCATCTACTGTTACTGTGTGGAGGAGACTTGTTTGGAGGCTGTGGATGTGGCCAAAATCTTCCTCTTACTTTGAGGGAAAATCACAAGGAATAAAAATTTCCTGGTCTGGGAAATGATCTTACTGCATTGTTTAACAAAGATCAAAGCAAATGTGGCAGACAATGCTATCTTTGGTATCTTGTACTATTTCTGACCCTGAGTAATAATAATAAAATGAGGTCTAGATTCATATAAAACATGATGCTTCCATAGGCATGGATGACCTAATAAAACATCACAATCTTCCATAGGGGAAACATCGCACAATACCTCATCTGCAAAGGGCTTGATGCTATAAGGTAGGCGACACTGCTAGCTGACATAGAGATCTCAACCTTGGTAGAGCCACTTGTTGGTGTACGACTATGGGTGTGATGTTTTTGGCAGATTTAATCTCTTAACGACCTCGATTGAGATCAGGTTCTTTTGGCTTCCATTGTCAACGATGAATTGCACCGACGAACCCTTTACCCACATTTTTGAGTGGAAGAGGCACCCCCCCTCCTCTGAATCCCTAGGCTTTGGCTTTTGGAGCTTGGTGGTGACTATTGTTGTAGTGGGTTCTATGTAAATGTTTTTCTTTCCCTTGTCAGTTCCCTTTTCGGGCTGTGACCCAGTATAAGAACATGCATATGTCTCTGAGTCTTTTAGCTCAACCACCAACGTCTGCTTTGTGTGACATTCATTTGTGTTGTGAGTGGGAGTTTTATGGAACTCGCACCACTTGCTAGTGTCCTTCTTTGCCTTCCCATTATTCTTGGCTTTCGGATTCGAGTAGTTGTTCCGGGGGGTCTCTGCCTGGCTTTGTTATTATCTATGTGGCTTGGGGGCACCTTTGCTCTGCTTTGGGTTCACAAATCCAAAGTATCGCTTCTTCTGCTTGAATTTATGCTCAATATTGGCAACATATAAGTGTGCTGCACCAAGTGAGGAGATTTCTAGGAACTCCATTTCATCCCGAAGGTATTTGTGCAAACAACCACGATACTTAAGCACTAGATGTTTCTCAGAATATTTGATACCCAACTTTGTGCGTAGGGTATGGAAAAGATTTTTCTGTTCATGCACATCTTGATCCCTTTGCTCCCGCAGCGTAGTCCATTGTATGTACTTATCTTCATAGCTCCCGACAGGGTAATAATGTTCCTTGATCGTGTCTCGAAAATAATTCCAAGTGGGTGCCAATGAAAACAACAAGGGTTCCCTCTCGTCCCTCTTCTCACAGTAGGTTACCCACTAGTCCTTGACATGGGGGGGCGACTTTGAGGAGTGAAAAAGTGATATTCTCCCTATTGGAAAAATGATGAACTAACAATATCCTTCCAACAGATTTAACCATTTATCTACGACATCTGCATATATTTGGCCTTCAAATACGGGAATGTCAAAATTTACTTGTACCTTAAAGGGAGTGTCACCTCTAGAGTGGTTTTTGTATGAAGATTCATTGCCTGTGGGTATCCGTTGAAGGATCTGTGCAAAGTTATACATCATCGCGTTCCTTTGTTACTCGAGGGCCTCTTCGAGAAATATTTTGAAAGTATCTCTGACTCCCTCATCTTTATTTTATTCCACCATGGGAGGTCGTTGGGGTTGGCAAGTCTGGCCTTGCAAAGGTTCAACTAGTTCAAGCCCTAACTCCTTATACCCCGACCTCATTGGGGACATGCAAATAAAAATAGGGAAAGAGCAGATCGCTCTGATACCATTGATCTAGAATTATGCAAGAACACAATAAAATATAAATATAAGAAAAAAAACACAGATGTAGCAAAAACAAATCTTCATTTCATTAATATCAAGGAACTGAAAGATGCTTACATACAAAATGGTAATAAACTAGCTCGATGATGGTAGCTTGTCTGTGAGAAGAGATGTGGCGGGTACATGCCTTTTAATTGTGTTACAATGAGGCTCAAGGGCCTTTTTGTTATTTAATAATAAAGGGAAACCATAAACAACCAAAACCATAACCCTAGGAGATGGAACACCAAGAGTTTGTGAGCCCTGTTGGGGTTAGTTGGGTAGCCAACTTCTCACGGTCGTAACTTGGTCATATGATCTTCGTTTGGCGCATATGATACCTCGTTAGAAAGGTCTCTTAGATTAATGCAAGACTTATGTTAGGCTTGTGCCTACTGCTACAGGCCTGTTGCGAACCTAAGAAAACATTGTTTAGGGGGTCAAAACAACTTTGGAAGTTCAAGACCTGAAAAACTGCTAAAAATAGTAAATTGTGCTTTAATTAAGAAAAATGATGAAAAAAATTGGAGTTTAAGGTGGAATAGGCAGGTGGACATCAATATCCACCTAGACCATAGAGAGAAGGGGGTCATGGAGGAGTACCTCCACATTTCTCATCCCATGTAAACTTGTAGAATGGAATTAGATGGAAAATATATTGCATTCCTTTTGATGTGTCATCACCTAGTCATCATGCCATGTCATTGACTAGTCACCACTAACCAAACCATCCTCTTGAGTCTTATCATGTGAGTATACTACCATGTGTTAAGTTATCATAAGGTGTTGTCATGTGCATGATGTGGCTCATCAAAGTTTGCATTGGGATGCATGAGTGCGATAAGAGTTAAACTAGCTTCGTAAAATCTTAGGATAAAATAAAGTTAGCAAACATATGTGGAATCATAAGTAGGGAGGAAGGGCTCATGGAAGAGTACCTCCAAACTCCACATTTGCATCCAATTTCCATGTGGGGTATATATGGGGAGGATAAGAGAGGTTGAGATGGTGGGAGAGGGTAAAAATAGGAGTTTTAGCGTGTGGGTAGATGAGTATACCACTATCATCATGTGAGTGGATGAGTATGTTGTCAAGTTTCATCATGTGAGCGAATGAGTATATTTTCAAGTGTCATAATGTGAGTGGATGAGTATACTATCAAGTGTCATCATGTGAGTGGATGGGTTTATTGACAAGTGTCATCATTTGAGTGATTGAGTATCTTGACATGTATCAATTTGTCTAGGGTGTTACAAAATATAAAGTTTCGGTTCAATAAAGGTGTCATTTGGAAGCATGCATGTGATAAGTGGTAAACAGGCTTCCTAAAAACTTAGGATAAAAGAATGTTATCATACATATACAAAGGTGAAGGTAGGGAAGAGGGGCTTGTGGAGGATTAAATCTGCATGGAATGTGGGATGCAAATGCAAAGGATAAGGGAGATGGAGAGGGAGGCATAAGTAGGGTGCATAAGGAGGGGTTCCTCTAGATTTTATAGGGAAATTTCATAAAAAATGTTATAGGAATGAAAAGGGGAAATGGAGTCCCCCTTTATTAGATATATGTGTGTGTGCTATTTTTTAATTTTATTCATTTCGAAACCCACTTTGAACTAAGCCGCTAACACTTCTTCAAGGAGTTACTAATTGAAATCATAAATATCTCAAATGTATGCCCTTTGTTTTTCATTCGGTATGATGCTAGGTGGAGTTCATACATGGTGCTATCTAGTAAGGGGGTGTGCATCTCCATGTTATTCTTTCATGACATCTAGTTTTTATTAAGATGAAAATCTATCACCCCAGATGAAAACCTATCATCCTATAGTAACTTGTTTAAAGAAGGAGAGCTACAATGTTGGAGCTAGTTTCCAAATTCTTAAGGAAAATATTTCTAGGTTTTATTTCTTCGCATGTGAGGATCACGTGACAGTATTTAGGTATTAAAGGTTGTACCCGATTAAGATAAAAATGCATTCAAGTGAAATCCAAAATAACTCGATTGAACAAGGAGAACAATCAACATTTGGCTCCAACTATGAGACAATGCATCTTTATGGGTTGTTGAGAACAACATAACAAGACTAAATTCCTTTTTCCATTGGGCCATGAAGTCACTCCCAATATGAAAATGAAACTTATGGGCTTATTTATTTGAGTCAAAATTGTAGAAAACTCAAAATGAAAAATTTTACCCACTCAGAACTGATTATATATTGTAGGATACCTCGAATATATGTTGATTTTTGTTGGGGGAATTTATTTAGTAGGCCCAAAAAATTATTTGATGATGGACTCAAAATAATTTTTGATAATGGAACCCAACCATGTAACTTATCTTAGGAAAATTTACACATTGTAATAAAACTTGAAGGATGAGAACATTAGATGAATTCTCTAGAGATAAACCACTGATGACGTTTTAAAACAATTACTTAATGTAGCCACCTTTCATAAAGTGTTTGTAATAAGTTGATTCATATATTTATCAAGCTACTATGTTGTAGTAGGGAACTACTATATCTCAAGAATATATGTATGAAAACCGTAACTAGACCTTTCTTATACAAGTTCGTAATTGTCACCAAATTACCCTCTTAATTGTGTTTAAGACAAGAAATGTAATAAGCTCCTTTAGGTATGAAGAATGTCTACTTTTTCATAGCATCATTAGAAACCACAACATTATGCATAATGTATTGATCATAATTCATGTTTGTCACTATTGTTTTGCCAACGCTACTTAAATTTTAAAGAATAGGATAATCAAATTGTATCTAGTGCAAGCACCAATAACGCTAGGTGATTGTAATTCTAACCCATAATAGACTTTCTAAAAAATTTCACGACATACATCTCTTTCTACCTTGAATACCCATGATACATTCTTACCATCATCCGCTGATTCTTGGGTATGTTGCAACTAAAAAATAATTTCTTAGTATTTTCAAACTTCGTGCTTCATATATTCATCAATGAAAGAAGAAATAACAACACCTTGATACATTTTAAATGCATTGATCCCTTCACCATGAAAATAATTTTGAGTGGACTTGAAACAACATTATTTCGATCTTATTTTTGAAGAGATTCCCCTTCATACATAGTGTCATGGACATCTTCCACTTCAAATGGGTTAAACATGTGAAAGGGTGAAGAGAAGCTTGGTGACCTTGGGAATTCCATTTATATCTTTACTTTTAATGTCATCATTCACTTACAACTTTATTAGAGCTGAATGGAAAAATGCCAATGACCTCCTCATTATGAAAACTGTTTTGAATTAACTTAAAACAACATTATATGGATCTTCTTTTAGAAGAGATTCCCCTTCACACATAGTGTCATCGACATTTTCCACTTCCAAATGGGTTAAATGGGTTACAGGGTGAAGATAAGCTTGGCGACCTCACAAATTCCAATTATATATTTACTTCCAATGTCATCATTTACTTACTACTTCATTAGAGATGAATGGGAGAATGGAGAGGCATCCTTGTAGAAATAATAATGATATTTATATAAAAAGTTCCCCTCTACAATAAGACATATCTCAACTTTTTGTTAGTTTAGATCATTGTCTTGAGACTATGTCGATGAATCTTCCGAAATCACTAAATGTGGTTATCTACATGACTGATCATCCAAAGAATCTACTCTTTGAATTTCTTGTGGAAATATGAGAAATGTCACCAATATCCACCCTTAGAATGGCAATTAGATCAAATTTTTGACCTAATACTAGTGACTCTTCTATAGCTCTAGCCATGTGTTTTTGGGGCTTTACCAAAATGAGTTTTGGATTAACACCACTTTAAAGAGAATATTCTTCAATGGGGTGAGAATCTTGCATTAATTCCTTCCATTTATCCTCTCCCTCTTGATTTAATTTATCCCTCAAGTTTGTGGGGAAGACATTCTCATAGTAGCTTAAAATTATGAGATCATTGGGAAAATATTTGATGCAAAATTTTGTGAAGATTATTCATAAATATAAATGTGAAATCTTTAATTGTCTTCTTCACCTTCGTGCAAATGTATATTGAATTCAATAAAAGAGCACATGGGTTCACCTTTGGATAATACTTTTGTATAAATTAAAATTATAGTACATCCCATTGAGGGATGGTTCCATCCTATAAAGGGTAGAACCATTATGTGCCTTTGCTTTGAAAATTTGAGTGAATGATTGTCAAGATACGTCGTTCTCCTCAACATTATATTGTTTTATACTTCAGTAGTTAGTCAATAATGCTATGTATCTTCTTAATAATCTGGAAATAAAAATTATTTTGGGAATGTCAGCAGGTTTACTTTCATCGGGAACATGTTTTGCAATTTTATTAGTTTCTAGTGGGTTTGGTATAGGACACAAAGGAATATCCAAGCATGGAGGAAATATTTGGTAGAGTTACAAGGAAATATTTCTCTAACATATGGAATTATTTTAGCAAAATAATCAAGGTTATATTTTTCAAAATTAGAAGTTTTAAAAGTGGATTCACTAGGGAATTCACCCTCCTAAATATGAGATAGTGTGGAGTTTCCAAGTAGCTCACCCTCCTAATTTTTGGATGGTTCTCGACTCTTTGCAACCTGCCACAACCATTCAACACCCAAAGGACCATGAATAAAATGTTTAGTACCACCAAAAATCCAAATAAAGTTTCAAGTATCTGAATCATTCAAGAAATGCCCTAAAAATATTTTTAAAAAATTTCTAAATCTCTTGGATTTTTTTCTTTCTTTCTTAAGCACAATTTGATATTTTATTGAAATATGTTCAAATGTCTAGATTGCTGGATTGTTTCTTCTTGGGCATAAGACCTTGGGAACTATTTCTCATATGCCCCATGCTCAACTCTTTCCTATCTACATGGATAATAAGAGAACTCTTCAAAAATGTGATCTTGTCTCTAATCACAGAGATACGAGGAGAGCATTTGTATTCTTTTAAAACCTGAACTAGTTAAACTCTAGTTTCTCAATAAAATCTATTTTTTATGGAAAAAATTACAGACTAAAAAACAAATCATTCTGTATTTTAGTCAATGTATTTTGATCATTTTTTCCTAAAGAGAAAGAGGGTCAATGTTGAGGGTATCTTTGTGGGGTAAAAACAAACCCTCCTTCATTTTTTTAGATGTGGTGCTTGTCTTTCAATGATTCCTATAGAGATTAATACTTTAGTATTTATCATGTTTATGTATGAAAAAGGAAATATACCATACAATAAATATCAAAATGAATATTTTTCAACTCCAAGAGGAATCATAATTTCTTAATTCAACCATATTAGCATTCATGCACAACTTATTTGTAACAACCCCGATTAAAAATTCATGTAATATATATATATATATATATATATATAAGACCAGGGTTATGGGACATGTATTCTAAGATGAATGGTGCACAAACATCCTAGTGGGTGTCACTTTCAGTTTATTATTGCTAAGGAATTTGGAAAAGGATTTGAAAAGGAAAAGAGGCATTAATTGGCATTTTATTTATGAAATAATGGAAAATAGGAGAAAAGGAAGGTGAAAGTCCACATAATTGCATGCGAGGAAAATTGAAGGAAAATGAAGAAAATAGAGGCCTCAATGATAAAAAGGATTATGAGGACCATTTAATGGCTTTTGTCAATGTTAGATTTTGTCAGTTTAGTCTTTGGCGCTCTCATAATGTTATCTCTCCCTCTCATACTCTTGGGCACTTAGATTTTTCTTGGAGCACTCTTGGAGGAGTGTGGAATTTGGAGCAAGAAGGCAAAGGAAGAGTGAGAAAGCATAAGAGGACAATGAGATCACAACTACAATGGGTTTTCTTTGCAGGTACCGAGTTGCATGTATGATTTCCTTGCTATTTTGGCATGCATGTTCTTTCTTGGTTGTGATATGTCATTGGCATGGAGGATTTCCTGGATAACCAAGGTGTTGTGGGTTTTCCCATTTGTTTTCTGATAGGTGCTCATGTTCCTTATGGTTGTGGGTTGAGTTACTAGTTCCTATAGCCTTGGTTAGACAAACGCTTTGGAATCCCTGTAACAACTTAAGTTTAGTTACTATTCCTAGAAGCCTTGGTTGGAAAAACACTCTAGAGATCTTGGTGGGTTAAGTTACTAATCCTGGAAGCCTTGGGTTGGACAAATGCTATGGAGCCTGACAACTGTGGGTTGATTTACTATTCCTGGAAGCCAGGTTGGAAAAAACGCTCTAGAGCCTTGGACAACTTGGATGGAGACCAATCTGGTGATGGTTAGTGATGTATGACCGTGAGGTGGAATAATTGAGTGAGGGTTGAGGTGGTTTGGCCTCTGGAAGCCCTATTTTCATTTTTTTGGTTTATACCATGATATCCCACATTCATGCTTGGAATATGGCAAGTGGATGGCAGGTTGAAAGAAATATTTTTCAGTCGAGTCTATGGTTGAGTGGTACGTGGAAGTCTATGACTTAGTTGGCATTTTCATATGTTTTTTTTTTGTGTGGGAAAATCATAAATTTCTATTAATTATAAAAAATTACATGAGTAGATACACATAGTGCATTCCTTAATTTTCCTAAGATGCACCACTAAAAAAGTTGGTCCCCATGGAGGGAAAAGGCCAAAAGAACTGAAAAATAAAACAAAAATAAAAAATAAAAATGAGGTTAAGTATAAAATCTTAGTCACCCTTTTCTCCCTTTTTCCTTTTATACTTTTCTCCATCCTCCTTGAGCAGGAGTGGTTGTTACAATAATTAATTGGTTCTCTTCTGTCTACCTTAGATGTTCCTTATCTGAGTCTGAACTTCTCGATGTATGAGGACGTTTGAATCCTGCTATCTCTTTTTCCTTCAGTATATCTTGGCTTGAGTGTCCTTCTTCTCTTGGATTTTGTGGGGATGATCCCCCTGTTTCATACTGGATCATTTCTTCATTTTTTGAAGAATTCTGTCAAATTGGTCTTTCCTCAATGTTTGGAGGTACCGGGTCCTCCTCTTCCTCTTCTTCATTGAGTTGTGGTGCTGGAAATTACCATCCCTTTGGATTTTTGAGTTGTTTATTTTTCGTCCTGGGATCTTTATTTTCCAAAGGACATGTAGTTTGTAGATGTCCAATTTGGATACAAAGACGACATCTAAATGTTGTGTTCTCATAATCCAAAAAGTGGGTCCAGCGCTAGTTGTTGTGTGTCAAAATGATACGATCATGTGGCCCTTTATTGAGATCTACCTCAACAAATATCCTAGAAAAAGTATATATTGTTTGTTCAGTTGTTTGTATATCCATATTGATGTATCTCCCTAGATTTTTTCTGATTCCTTCCAATACTTTCGGATGCCAAAAGTGGGGGGGTAAGTTATGCATTCTTACCCAAACTGATATTTTGGAGACCGTCATTGTATTTGCATCAAAATATGGGAACCATGGGGTGATAAACAATCTCGTGTTCCCCCAGAACCAAGGACCCTCATGTAATACCTGATCTCTGATCTCTGATGATTCAAATTTTACTATGAAAAAACTTTAGAGCATAAGTGGATCTCAAAATTTATTGTTCAATTCGTAAAAATCCACTGAAAAAGATCCACAAGTTTTGGCCAGAAATCATTGAACCTGCAAATGATTGCTGGGGATTGATAGGTTGTGCAAATATTATTGATCTCTGCTAGTTATACTATCATTTCTAGTATATCATTAATCTACTCTACTATATATGGCCCATGAGTATTGAGGGTTTGTTCAGATTTACCTGAATCTGTAGCCTTTCCTTTGAGGGCGAATCTAAATGACGTAGACCAATTGGTTTGCCCTTTGGCTAACCCCGGGCCCTTGGGGATATTGGATCCTGCCGAAACCCCCCCCACCCACAGCCACAAATTAATGAGGAGCGGGGAATTTTGTTCTATGCCATATTCTTTTAATCTCCTTTGGTCTTGCATGGACATGCTTGCATAGATAAGGTTTTGCAACTCCATTGGAATACCAATTTTTTTTTTAAATATCCAATTTTAGATCTTGCACCAGTGAATCCATTCGAAGCCTTCGGATGATCGATCTTCTTATTGGGGGTTGTGAAAATATTTGGAGCTCTGCTTCCTTGCCATAAACATAAGTTTTATCATATCTTACTGATGGATCTACATATGATCCATCGTTTTGCTCATATCTTCATGAAAATCAATAGATATGTGGTGTTCCCTTTTTCCAGTTGAGAGATCTGCCATATCTAGGTTTCCAGGGTAGAAAAAAGTCGATAAGCCCTTCTTAACCTTCAGAACAACTCCTCGACAACCCCTTCCATTATTGGCACCACCAGTCTTCACCCTATCGAAACCTGACATATGCAAGCAAGCATACTACAACATGCACCATTGTCTAGTGCTGAACACAAACCAATCCAGGTTAAAACAATAGGGATTCCTATGATTATACTTCATGAACTCGTAGTAAAATGCATAACCCATTGGGTTGCAACCCATAGGAAACCTGGGATGCCCATAATTTTCCTTCTTGACAACATTGATGGCCAGAAACTGTATAACTTTGATCGGTTTGTCCACCTGCCCGGTGTTGATGGCCTCCAAGATCTCAATCACAACAAACCTGATGGCCTTGGGGCCCGATGATATTAGGAACCTATGGGATGAGCTTATCGAAGAGCATGCACCATTACCATGTGGCCGAAAAATCAATCCTAAGATATTACTGAAGCCAAATCCCACTGGTGATGCAGTAAAGCTCAAGCAATCAAATTGTATGTCATTATTCAATATAGTGTCCATGACAGAGCTTGCATAAACCTGTGAAACATTGAAGGAAAGAGCCATGGTGATGAAAAATGTGAGATCCACTATTCTCGTATCTCTCTAAAAAATCCAAACTTCGGCATTTTCATATGTTAATAAAAGGTATTTTCTATTATGATTCATGTATATTTGTATTGATTATGATGGTGATATTATGGTTGAGTTTCCATGGTTTATATGTTGGTTTATATGCTGGTCACATGATGTATATTGTTTATGTCTTTTGACATGTTTGATGAATGCATTACCTAACAAAATATATTACAACTATTATGAGATGGCATTAGACCTTCTTGACGGTTCTTAGATAAGTATGAGATCCCTATGATCAAATGTGTATTTATGACCTGTACATTTCGTGTTCATGATGTGTTTGAAAAAATGTATGTCATGGTTAGGCTTCGTTAGGCCAAGTCCTTGATCAAATTTTATATTATAAGCTTTTCCTTTGTGTCATTTATTGTTTTGGAAAGTTTCATCAAGTTTTGGGTCGTGACCTAGAGTCTAGCCTTGAAAAGGTGGCACAAATTTTGTTGTCTCAGGCATAGAACTGGCTGAAAAATACTGCAGTCGCACCTTGCAGTGGTTATGCATGGGATTGTAGGCCTATAATCACATGGATGCAGGCTTGTGCATGTGACTGGGAGTCCAAATCAACTAAAAGGCAAGTTAAATCTAGGTTTGGACACCTGAAAGGTGGTTTAGCTCTTGGGGATTCTGTAGCACTTGAGGGAAGTCAGTAAGGTTTTGGTTTGTTGGTTCGACTTCCTTAAGCTGAACTAGGAGGTTGAATCATATCATAGTAACTCTTTGTCACATATTTACCCTGGTGGACCGGTAAAATTGGGTAAGTGTAGGAGGAGGGCACTACAAAGTGGTATTAGAGCATAGTTCAACCCTTGGACTGGATGAGAAGAATGTGGTTGTCATGCATGCATATAGGTTGCATATGTGCTTGTTATGTATTGTTGACACCTAATCCTAAGGGATTGGGTGAGATTGTATATTATTGTAATTTAGTAAATAAGGAAGGCCAAGAGACATTGGGAAGTGAATCCCAATAGCCTCACCTCCATGTATAAGCACACACACAATCTCCGTCTAATTCATCTTCAGTTTTGTGGAGTTACCTCCTGGTCTGACATGGCATCAGAGCCAGTCCCATTCTTAGCATTCCTACCTTTGGTGTAACTCCCTCATGTTCTGCATTTTTTGCAGACTGTCATTGTGCATTCAATTTTTTTTTACTGCTATTGGCATTCTGCAATTCTGGAGTAATTCTACATTTTTTTTTGGCAAATTTTGCCTCATTTTTCTCTGCACACCACTATGCAATTTCAGCTTTGCACATTTAATTTTTACTGTGCAATTTCAGCTCTGCACATTTAATTTTTACACTGCTCCACCCTCACAACGTGCTCACACTGTCCCACTCATAGTCACCTTAGCCCTCCCTCAAGTTCACGCTCTCCCCATCCCCCTCCCCTCCCTTCCCCATCCCAACCCATGTCCACTCACCCCCCCCTCCACCCATCACTCCCTTCCCCGCTCACGGCTGCTTGGCCCTCCCCACCCGCTCACCCCTCCCACCTGCATCCACTCACCTCCCCCTCCCCCCATCGCTCCCCTACCTGCTCACGGCCGCTCGGCCCCCGACCCCCTCACACAGACCCGCTCCCCAACCCCTCACACTCTCACCCTCCCGTCCGCTCACCCCTCCCATCCTTTACGTTCCATACCTTGGCCTTTACGACCTTTTTTCAAATTTAATTTTTTTTTTACAGCAGATACCCACCCTAGAAAATGCCTCCCCTTGCCCTGGTAAACACCTTCCCCAAAAAACACCTCCCCTAGAAAATACCTCCACTGGTAAAAACCTTCCCCAATACCTCCCCTAGAAAATACCTCCCTCAGATAATAGCTCTGTTTTTCCTTAACTTTTTTTTACAAAAAAAAAAATAATTTTTTTTTGCACAATTTAAACCAGAATTGAGTTTTTACCGTGAAAACAAAATATTTTTTTCTTCAAAAGAGTGCATTCTCTCATATCTATTGTAGGATTTGTTCTCTCCGACAAGGAGAACTATCCTGAATGGTCTCGAAAAATCAAGCACACTCTCATTTTTAATGAGCTGTGGAGAGGAATTTGTGAAGGAGAAGGAGACCTTCCACTAGCAAAGCCCACTCAGACGAGGAGATCGCCATTTGAGAAAAAAACAACTACAAGGCCTATGCCTTGATTGCAGCTTCCGTAAATGAAGAGGTGATTCGCCATATTAAACCATTTTTGAATGCCTATGAAGCCTTGAGCAAGCTAAAAGAACTCTATGACTCACATTCAGAACTTGAAATTGTTCAATTAATGATTAAGCTGTTCAGTCTTGAATTGAAAAATGATGACCCTCTTGCTTTAGCTTCATAAGTAAGATCTATCATGCATGACATTAAGAACACTGGTGTAGAAGTTGATATACCTCTCATAACATATGTTAAGTCATTGTATCCCACTTACTCACATTATCTTGAGTCCTTGCTAGCAAGTGGAAACCTCATGAAAATCACCTTTGATTCCCTTGAGAAGAAGTTTGCAGAAAGAGAGAAGGCTTTTGGAAAGATGAAAACCCTCTATTTTCTGAAGAGGCTGTATGATTTGCACATAGATATTAGAGTCATGCTCAATATTACTCCAGAGGAAGAAGTTTCCGAAGAGGAAGAGAAAGAAGAAATTTCAGAGGAGGGGGGGGCAGACAAACTCAAACTAAAAAATCTGATCTTCATTGCATACGCTACAATAAATACTGACATGATGCATCTACATGTAAGCTGCCTTGGGATAAAATTGAGCAGCAAAGAAATGAAGAAAAAGGTAAAACTCATGACAGAGACAAAGGTAAAGCACTTGAATCCGCTCATTATGTTTTAGCACATTGTAACAATGGAGTAAATGAAGAATTTTTTGATGTTTCATTTACTTCTTGGAGAAATGATTGGTTGCTAGATTCAGGAGCAACATGTCACATGACATTTAAAATATTTTTTTGAAGAATTTATTAACAAAGTTGATGGAGTAGTATACTTCGTAGATAAATCCAAACTCAAGCCATCAGGGCTTGGCACAATCAGGCTTCAATTGCCTGGTCTTCCAGATCATCTTCTACATGAGGTTCTATACCTCCCTGAGTTGAGGAGAAACTTACTATCCTTGGTCCACATCCGCCAGCAAGGACGCTCCATTCACATGTTTGATGGCAATGTTGAGGCCATAAAAGCATCAGATCGCTCACTTGTCATGGAGGGAATAGAAGAAGGAAGACTCTTGAAGCTGCAAAGTTCCTTTGCTCATGCACAAAACTTTGCATTCAATTCATATCATGATGAAGGTACATTCCCATCAAGTCTTTTATGACATGCTAGATTTGGACACTTAAAATATTACAACCTTCGATTGTTGAATAAAAATGGTGTTAATGGACTGCTTACAATTCCTAGGAAACTTAAGCAATGTGATGCTTGTATTCTAGGAAAGCATAGCAAACAACCATTTCATGATTCACATTCCAGAGCACATAGAAAACTTGAGCTTATTCATTCAGATTTATATGGACCTATGCCCGTGGCTTCTGCAAATGGAAATAAATATATGATGACATTTATTGATGATTACACCAGAATGTGTTGGGTTTACTTATTGAAGAACAAATCTGATGCTTTTCAAACATTCAAGAATTTTCCTGCATGGATTGAAAATGATGCACAAACTCATATTGTCGCTTTGCATACTGATAATGGAAAAGAATACACTTCAAACGAATTTGAAAATTATCTTCGTCAACATGGGATCAAACATCAAACAACTGTGCCCTATAATCCCCAACATAACGTTGTAGCTGAAAGAATGAACATTACAATTTTAAATATGGTTCGCTCCATGATGTTTTTTAAGAATGTAAAATTGATGTTTTGGGCTGATGCACTTCTATGTGTTGTATACATAAAGAATAGGTGTCCTTCAAATTCAATCAGAAATAAAACTCCTTATGAAATGTGGCATGTCCACATTCCTTCAGTAAATCATTTCAGGGTCTTTCGTTCCACCTGTTATGCTTTGATACCTAAGGTACAAAGGAATAAACTTGGTGCTAGAATTCGAAAATGTATCTTCTTGGGGTATTCCAATACCTATAAAGGATATCGTCTCTATGATGAAGTCAATAAGAAGTTTGTAATAGCAAGAGATTTCATATTCCTTGAATCTTCCAAGACTGACAATGTTGTTGAGCGACAATGTGATCGCTTGGATAGATTCACAGATGCAAGGTATTTTCAAGAATTTGATAATCAGATTCCACATCTTGAAGGGGGGATTCCTATACTAAATCAATTTGTGGAATCATTTTCCGAAGCACTCTCTCCCCCATATGAAGAACTAACCACGGATGACACCTTGAATGATGTGATTGATAGAATTGAGAGATTGAATCTTGATTCAATTCCAACTCAGTCAAATGAGAAGCCTGGGCCATCTTAGAAAGGTCCCCCCAAATGGCTGACAAAGACACTAGAAAGTGTTCGTCCCGATGAGGTTGGAAAGATAGGAAAAAGAAGTTCCACTAGACAAAACGCAGGTGATGCAGATAATTCTGATTCACCTGTTGATATGGATATTTCTTATAACTGTGAATTGAGTTTGTCTACAGATCATGAACCAACTTCCTTCAAAGAAGCCACTTCTCATGTTGAATGGAATGAAGCGATGCAAAAGAAGTATGATGCCTTGATAAAGAATGACACTTGGAAGCTGGTTGATCCTCCTTTGGGAACCAAGCCAATTGGCTATAAGTGGGTCTACAAGAACAAGTACAAAACATATGGCTCACTTGACAAGCACAAAGCTAGGTTTGTGGAAAAAGGTTTTGCATAGAAAGAAGGGGTTGATTATGAAGAAACTTTTTCTCCCACAGGAAAATGGGCCACCTTCAAAACACTCTTTGCCCTAGTAGCTTAGAAGGGATGGAAAGTCCATCAGATGGATGTAAAAACTGCCTTTTTGAATGGAGATTGTGTGTGTACTTATACATGGAGGTGAGGCTATTGGGATTCACTTCCCAATGTCTCTTGGTCTTCCTTATTTAATATGATTACAATAATATAAAATCTCACCCAATCCCTTAGGATTAGGTGTCAACATTCCCCCCCTTTAATCTGAAACGATGCTTGGACTCACCAATAACCCTTCAGATTAAAGGAGGGAATGTTGACACCTAATCCTAAGGGATTGGGTGAGATTGTATATTATTGTAATTTAGTAAATAAGGAAGGCCAAGAGACATTGGGAAGTGAATCCCAATAGCCTCACCTCCATGTATAAGTACACACACAATATCCATCTAATTCATATTCAGTTTTGCGAAGTTACCTCCTGGTCTGACATGTATGCATGGTGATGATCATTGTTACAATTGTGTGGTCACGTAGAAGTTGATGATGTTGATGTTGGGATGTGTTTGTCATGAATGCATGTCGGTTGTATATGCATGTCAATGTCTATATGTTGTTATGCATGCATTTTCATAGTTATGGTTATGCATGCATGGTAGGTCAAGCATGCATCATAGTGGTCATTATGTACTTTGTGTCATCATGATGTTGTTGGTATGTTATGATGCTAATATGTTGGTGTTGGAGTAGGGTCCCCTGGGGTAAAGCAATTTTGAGTATTTTTGGGTTAAGTTTGTTTATACACACTGCGAGCATATGTAAAAGGGGCTTTGGGGTGGGTAAAAGTCCCTTAATGATTGTAATGGGTAAAAGACAAAACCATGAGTCTCAAACCATTATTTGAGACCATGGTATGTGCATGTTTGGAAATATATAAATATGTAAGAGTTGAGAAGGATAAACATCTTATCTCATGTCAGATATGTTATGTTTATGTGTTATGTTCTGATTTAAGTTTTGGGTCAGTTGTCTGGGTAGAAAATCTCCTGCTGGCTGTGTGCGCAGAAGGGAAAGATTGTACTGAATTGAAGATCTCTTAATAAATAATGAAATCTTGGCGAACTCGGACTTTTATGTGATCTCTGTGGTTAACTGCCTTAGATTTGTTATGTGTTGCTTACTACGATTTTAGATCTGAATATGTGCTATTGAATGCGTATTTATCTCAGTAAATGATGAGTTGAATTAGAGTGTATATGTGAGCAAGTATTAGCTTGCTTAGCTGTTAGATCCGAATTGAGTGTAGTGATATGTTCTATGCAAGTATAGAATGAAGTAAGGGTTAATCCTATAATGATTTGTGAATGCGCAAGGGTTAATTCTGTTTGTTTGATTACGCGACACTTCTTTCTGTTTAAGGGTTTATCTGCAAGTATATCTGGTTTCTGCGAAGGGTTATATTTGATTGGAATATAATCTGTGACACATATATGTTGATGCATATATGTTAAGGGTTTTACCCGTGCTTAGACCTGGTTTCTTGGGAAGTTTCACGCAGACATATAGGAATTAAGTAAGGGTAAGACACACATCAAATGCTCCCTCAGGGTGTGGAAACCTGGATCTAGCACACCCCCATACTACTTCAGGTGAGACTTTGGTCTCCGCAAGCAGATCATTGTCGAAAGGGCCAGTAGTTGGAGGGTTTTGTTGGTTGCGCAGAATATTCCGAACCTGGGTTAGGACCCCTTAAGCCAACAAATGGTTCCGTTGCCAGGATACCCAATAGAAGGAGGATGCAAAGAAAGAGCTATAGATTCGCCTAGAGATTCACCCGATTGCAGGAGAGTTGCGTTGTTCAGATGGAAATCGACACACTGCGCCGAAGAGAGCACTTGTTAGACGAGCAAATGAAGCCATGGGCAGATGAGGAATTTTAGCTCTCACAGACCATTGATGGAGCCCTCAAAGCTCTGTATCAAACCTAACAAAGCATCAGCTTGGCTGCCGAAGGACCAACCACAAAAAAATTGGTGGAAGAAGCACAGAGCGCTGTAGCACAGAGTGCCGAAATCCTTTTGCCAATTCAACGTTCTATGCAGGCGCACAAAGACAAAATGTAGGCAACTGAACCGTAGTGACTCGAGACAAGTCACTAGATTGTGTTGGGGGCCTGTTGGAGTAGGGTCCCCTGGGGTAAAGAAATTTTGAGTATTTATGGGCGAAGTTTTGTTTATACGCGCTGCACGCAAATGTAAAAGGGGATTTGGGGTATGTCAAAGTCCCTTAATGATTGTAACAGGTAAAACGGAAAACCATGAGTCTCAAACCATGATTTGAGACCATGGTATGTGCGCGTTTGGAAAGGTATAAATATGTAAGAGTGGAGAAGGATAGAAATCTTATCTCATGTCGGATATGTTATGTTATGATCTAAGTTTTGGGTCGGTTGTCTGGGTAGAAAGGCTCTTGCTGGCTATGTGCGCGAAGACCTAGTCTTGAGCTATGTGCACAGACTCCGCTACTGTGTGCGCAGAAGGGAAATATTGTACGGAATTGAAGATATCTTACCAAAGAAGGCAATTTTGGCGAACTCATACTTTTATGTGATCTCTTTGGTTATCTGTCTTAGATTTTTTATTTGTTGCTTACTGCGATTTTAGATCTGAATATATGCTATTGAATGTGTATTTATATTAGTAAATGATAAGTTGAATTAGATTGCATCTGTGAGCAAGTATTATTCCACGCTTTAACTGTTAGATCCGAATTGAGTATAGTGATCTGTTCTGCGCAAGTCTATATTGAAGTAAGAGTTAATACTATAATCATTTATGAATGCGCAAGGGTTAATTATGTTTATTTGATTGCGCGACACTGCTTTTTTGTTTAAGGGTTTATCTGCAAGTAGATCTGGTTTCTATGAAGGGTTAGATCTGATTGGAATATAATCTGTGACACATATATGTTAAAGGGTTTCACCCGCGCTTAGACCTGGTCTCTTGGGAAGTTCCATGCGGACATATAAGCATTAAGTAAGGTTAAGGCACACATCAAGCGCTCCCTCATGGTGCAGAAACCTGGATCCAATACCGCCCCATAATGCTAAGGGTGAGACTTTGGCCTTCACAAGCAGATCATTGTTGAGAGGGCCAATAGTTGGAGGGTTTTTTTGGTTGCGCATAATAATTTGAACCTGGGTTAGGATCCCTTAAACCAACAAAAATTTCCATTGCTAGGATACCCAACAGAAGGATAAGGATGCACAGAAAGAGCCAAAAATTCGCCTAAAGATTTTCCTGATTGTAGGAGAGTCGCGCCGTTCAGATGGAAATCAACACACTACGCGAAAGAGAGAAATTGTTGGACGAGCGAATGAAGGCATGGGAATATGAGGCCTTGCAGCTCTCATATACCATTGATGGAGCCCTCAAAACTCTGCAACAGACCCAACGAAGCATAATCTTGGCCGCCGAAGGACCAACCACAAAAAAATTGGTGGAAGAAGCATAAAGTGCTGTGGCACAGTGTGCTGAAGTCCTTTTTCCATTTCAATGTTTCGTGTAGGTGCTCAAAGACAAAATGTAGGTAGCTAGACCAGAGTGACTCAGGATGAGTCACTAGATTGTGTTAAGGGCCTGTTGGAGTAGGGTCCCCTAGGGTAAAGAAATTTTGAGTATTTTTGGGTTAAGTTTTGTTTATATGCACTGCGCGCAGATGTAAAAGGGGTTTTGGGGCGAGTCAAAGTCCCTTAATGATTGTAACGGGTAAAAGGGAAAACCATGAGTCTCAAACCATGATTTGAGACCATGGTATGTGCACGTTTGGAAAGATATAAATATATAAGAGTGGATAAGGATATACATATTATCTCATGTTAGATATGTTATGTTTTGATCTAAGTTTTGGGCCAATTGTCTGGGTAGAAAGTATCTCGTTGGCTGTGTGCGCGAAGACCTAGTCGTGATCTGCGTGCATGGCCTCTGCTGTTGTGTGAGTAGAAGGGAAGGATTGTACTGAATTGAAGATCTCTTAATAAAGAAGACAATTTTAGCGAACTCAGACTTTTGTGTGATCTCTGTGGTTAACTATCTTAGATTTGTTATGTGTTTCTTACTGCGACTTTAGATCTGAATCTTTGCTATTGAATGCATATTTATCTCAATAAATGATAAGTTGAATTAGATTATATCTGTGAGCAAGTATTGTTCCACTTTAACTGTTAGATCCAAATTGAGTATAGTGATATGTTCTGCGCAAGTCTATATTGAAGTAAGGGTTAATCCTGTAATGATTTGTGAATGAGCAAGGGTTAAGTGTGTTTATTTGATTGCGCCACACTGATTTTCTTTTTAAAGGTTTATCTGCAAGTAGATCTGGTTTCTGCGAAGGGTTATATCTGATTGGAATATAATCTGTTGCACATATATGTTAATGCATATTTGTTAAGGGTTTTATCCGCGCTTAGATCTGGTTTCTTGGGAAGTTTCGTGCAGAAAGATAAGCATTAAATAAGGGTAAGACACACATCAAAAAGCTCCCTCATGGTGCGGAAACCTAGTTCCAACACCCCCCCATACTGGTTCAGTTGAGACTTTGGTCTGCTCAAGAAAATCATTGGCGAAAGGGCTAGTAGTTGTAGGGTTTTGTTGGTTGTGAAGAATACTCTAAACCTGGGTCAAGGCCCCTTAATATAACAGTTGGCTGAGATAGAGCAGGAGAAGAAGATTATTAGAGCGAGGTTGTAGCATTGGACCTCGGGGTAAGAGAAAATCTTCGTATAGGTTTGTATGTTGGGTATGAAAGTATATTGGTTAATTATGGTTATAAGCATTATGGTTATTACAAGCTTGCCATTTTACTGTTGTTATGGTTACATGTATGATAAATGCTAGTTTGTCAGTGCGGTCATATGCTCATGCATCGAATAATCATGAATGGTAGTAACTCGTTTTTGTATGCATTACAATCATATGCATGATGATTATGGTTTTTGCAACTAAGATCTTGATGTTATATTTATCGTATTAATCTGGATTGGCCTGTGCAGAGGGTTATGGTTATGATCTTTAGGTATGAGTCAATATATTTGTGATATTTTGTTGTACTAATCTAAACTATCTGTGCAAATGTGATTATTATGCATGAATGCCAATTTTTTATGAGTTTATCATGTGAACATTTTAGCTAGTTTCTATTATGGATATCATGACCTTATTTATGTTATAGTTGATGTGTTTGTGAATCTATATCATGCTAATTTATATTGATTGTGCAGATGAGATAACCTCCCTTGAGATACATTGAGGTATGAGTTTGGTTATCTCATATGTTGGTTTATCTAACATGGTATGTTTATAGGTTGTTTGAATGTTAGATTAATCGCACAATATGAGTATGTGAGATTGCATGAATCAATGATCTTGTTTTAAGATGATGGTACTAACACAATATATGTTGAGACAGTTGATATGCACTTGCGTGCAAGTGGGTGTTAGTCGTAGTATTTTGATTAATCACTGTGAGTTGATTATTGATTATGATATGGCTATTACTATTAGTAAAGGTTGAATCCAAATTAGTGGACACGATGTCTTGATATTTGGAACATGTGAATTAATCAGCCAAAGGTCATTCACATTTTTTTTTTCCCCTTAAGGAATCCCTTGTACGATCCTCCCTCACTCTTAATTTTTTTCCATATGCAATACACAAAGGTGAAGTTGGCAAATATCCAAAACAAGTTTCACATTTGAACTTATCAATAAAAGTGTGGATTGATATGTTATAAGAGTGTTACACACACACACACACACACACACACACACACATACCACATTTTCATCCTAGGTCTTTAGATGCTTATGATTATATCCCCTAAAAAGTTTTATTAAATCCCTATTGACTAATTTTGATTTCCCATCTGTTTGTGATGGAGTGTTGTAGACATCTTCAACATCATGTCCATCTTCTCCCATAATGTAGTCCAAAGTGCAATGAGAAATATTTTGTCCCTATCTGAAATGATGCTCTTCAGTATCCGAAGGTACACCCAGACCTGTACAAAGAATAATTTTGTTGCTTCTTTCCCGTTAATAGCCTTTTTGCAGGTTATTAGAACACAGATTGTTAACCTAACAACTTTCACAAACAAGTAGTCATGCCCATTCCCGATTGTTGGTAAAAATTCCACAAATTCCATGGACATGCTTTCTCAAAGATGAGTGGGTACATGAGAGGGATTATACAAACCCAATTTCCTATTACTAGGCTTGTTGTTACAACAAAATATGCTTCCTCTTATGAACTTTTCTACCAGTTATTGCATCATGGGGCAATACACATATCTATACAGGTTGGCCACTATCTTCCCTATAGCAAAGTGCCCTACAACCTTGGAGGTGTGAGCCTCTCTAATTAGCTACAACCAGTCACCTTTAGGAATAGATAACCTATCCAACCCATAGAGTAATCCATCTTGGAGATGGTAGTCAACTACATCATTACCATCTTGCACGTGAATTCAGTTCTACAACTACTGAAACACATCCTTATGCCTCTCTATATGCATCATAGGTGAATGTATCTATGTGCATAATAGTTCCTAAAGTTTTGATCTTTGATGTGGGTGGCCTTGAAAGTGTAATGGGAAACTTGTTTGTGCTACCCTTCTGGTACTAGATCACTAAATGAAAATGTTGTAGAAACTCCATCCACTTATAATTCTTGGTGTACTGTAACTTACTATGGGCTTGCAATTATTGTAGTGGCTAGTGATCTATGTGGATTTGTGTTCTTTTCCATCACATAGTGTTTCCACTTCTTCACGGCTTGCAAGTATCTTCTTCTCTAACTCGAACCTAGTGATATCTAGATTTTAAGTCAAACTTGGTCAAGTATTTGGCTTAATACAACCGATCTAGCGGATCATATATCATGGGTAGGGGGTGTTGAAACATATTTTGGCACACCTAAATTTTTTAATTTTAGGTGAAAATTTATCAATTTCTTACTAAGCTTAAAATGTTGAGAGATAATTTTATATACTTTTCAATGGTTTATTTTTTTATATATAATAATTTTAATTTAAATATTTTATTTTTATAAACATATAATTATATATTTTTATGGAAATACATGTTTTAAATTAAAATTATATTATAAAATTAATTAAATTTTAAGCCTAAGTTCAATCAAGCACTCCAATTTATGAATGATGTTCTTCATTGATTTCGGAACCCCTCGAGCTTTTCGACATTTTGTTGAGGAGAGGGGTCCGAAATTTGGTTTTGTCAAAACCACTCTTGGGGCACGTGCCATCATTTAAAGTTGTTCGCACCCCCCAACAGCAAAACCACCTACCATTGTGGACCCCCTCCGAAAATCTTCTCGTGGTTTTCAATGACAGCACAGGGAACTCAGTTCAAGTGTTGAGGATTCTGCATCAGGTAACTTATCACTGTCCAATGGACGACATATCTACTACAAAACTACTCCATGAATCCATACACTGCTTGAGGGCTCCAAGTTTGGCACAATCCAAATGCACGTTGGTAAAAGTAAAAGGGTCGGGTTCCATCGATGGACAATCGAAAGCTTGAACAGTTTACCCATTCTTGGCGCTTTGGAAATGGAATGTTTGCATTGGTTCTTTCTTTTGAGCTTCTATTTAGTGGAATGTAGAGCTGCAAGGCAAAGTCATGGCGTTATGGGACATGTTAGCTACGAGGTCTCCTCACGGATTTTGGAGTCCCTTTGATGATTCTTGTTAACTGGAGTATCGTATATACCAACAAGCCATGTTCCAAACGAAATTCCCAGGCACCTCTTTAGCCCAAATCCACGATCACCTGGTGCTCATGAAAACCTGTTTTGGGGTTACATGGATTCCGATTGCTGGTGTTCTTTTCACTCTACTTATAATTCTCCAGGCACCTGCAGAAAACGTTCAGTCCAAGGATGTCCAACTATGGGAAGGAGGCAGTGTTAGAGTAGTTAAAAAGAATATGGAAGTGGGAGGTATGCTCCTCTTCCTCCTCTGTGTTCTTCAATGTGTGCATCTTTTTTAAGGGGCTACCTACGTCGTTGGGGGTAGCCAGGGCTGGTATTTGCAGAGAAAGTCATGGGCTATTGGGAAAAGGTTCAGGGCCAGTGACACTTTGGTGTTTAATTACAATCTATTAATGCACAACCTGGTCGTAGTGAACGCTGGAGCATACAGGAGCTGTAGCACGACAGGGTCTCGTCCTCTCAGTTCTATTAGCAATAAAGTTACTCTGAGTAAGGGCATAAATTACATCATCTGCGGTGCTTCCGGCCACTGTACTGCCGGAATGAAGATGGCAGTCACCGCAACTTAATTCCTGATTTGATGATACACTATATGAATAATGCTCCGCTATAATCCGCAGTTCCCCCCATGCTTCTATATATAAAATGCGTATATCTCTATTTAAGCACGATTTATACAGAGGATGTGGCTCTGAAAGCAGTTTTGAAATATGGTTTGTGCTATGGCAACAAATATATCCTCTATAATATCATAGATAATGCTATGGCATATTTCAGCAATTCACATGATGCATCTTCAAAGGATCATTCCTTTGAAGATTTGCAGCAATTAGAGAAGTATGCATTAGCAAATATGGTTTGTGTATTGAGAGAGGTCCGCCCCTTTTTCAACAATGGTGATGCAATGTGGTGCGTGCTGATTTGTGATATGAATGTAGCTCATGCATGTGCAATGAACGAGGATGCACTGAGTAATTTTAACAAGGATTCCATGCCTCAAACTCTATGGATGCATCACCTGTCGAGTCTAATCCTAAAACAAACTTATCATTCACTCCTCAAGCTGTTTCCACCAGCGTGCCTGTTTTCCAAAGTGATGTCTGTCCATCACATCCTATTGTTAGAACCCTCATGAATCAAATTATTCAATATCATTTGTTACTGAGGCCCCTACATTTCCAGTCGAAGGATTTTCCATGTCAGGTAACATGGGTCAAAATGCTTGCAAACATCACAATACATCAGGGTCAGATGTTTTAGAATATATGCAGTCCGAAACAGTCCATCCTCATTGCAGAAAAGTAGATTCAAAGTTCAGATGTAGTATGCAGATTGGCGGAGTTTTATCCTCGGAACACTTTCAAGGCTCTTCAGCTCTCACTGCAGCGATTGAATCTAGATCAGACCTGGGACCACATGTATCTGATATGACAACTGAAGATTGTGTTTTAAGTATGGCCCAGGCTTTTCCGAAAGACAAAATGTGAGACATAATTTCAAACAGAATGGTGCACAGCAGCAACGGAAAAGCACTTCCATTCTTCCTTTTTGCCATGAAGTTTTCTACACGTGTAGCAACGTATATGGGTAAAAATTTCATTTACAACAGATTATTCAATGCATAAAACAAACAGTGAAAAGTTTATTACCTTGATTGACTTACAGTAAGCAGATTTTAGGGAAACAGATTGAGATCTTCAGGCAAAAGATTAGGATATCAAAAGGCCTAGTTCCAGATTGAAAAAGCATTTGGCATCAGCAACTCCAACATTTCTAAATTCTTTTTCTTATATTCAATTTTATTTCTAGGAAATTTGTAATAAATTAGATTTTATTTTTAGTATATTGTTAAGTTTTTTTTTTTTTTTTCTTCCTAAAAGCTAGCAACAACCAACTTATTTTCATTTTTATATATTTCATGGATTGTAATAATAAAGGTGGGCTTTTGAGGCCAAGACCTTTTCAGCTTTGTAAAACTTTTCTCCAGAAATTCTAATTAGAGTATTTCAGCTCTGGCTTTGATAGAATTTGTGTTTCTTTGTCCGTTTTTCCAGTGTTTCCATATCTGTTTTCTTCATATGATTTAATTCATGTAAAATTATCCAATTGGAAATTTGATTGAATCTCAGTTTCGTTTCTGATTGGTTGTGAAGATGTAATTGGATTAAGAGATTAATTTATAGGGCTATTTGTTATTGTAAATTCCTCTTGAAATCTTAATTACATAAAGTTTCTGTAATGACTTGATCATATTTTGTCTATTATGAAAACATAGTTTTCATAATTTCTAAAAATTATAGTTGTTTAAAGAGATTAGTCTATCATATTGTCTGTCTCTTTGAAGCTGGTTATTGTTTGTCCATCTCCCGAGTTGTTAGGCAGTCATTTTGGCTGCCACATTATTAGGGATCTCCTTACATTATTCTGCCAAATTCTTTTACAAATCAAGTCATTTTGTCAGGCTGGAAGTTGACACATTGAGAAAGGAATTTGTGAAGGATGGATTTATTCATGAATAGGGATTGTCATTCATATCCAACCACCCCCAATTAAAACCATAAATCTGGCCATTGTGCTTTAAAGGCCGCTGTTTCGTGACAATGAACAACGTTAAACAAGGTCTTGTAACAACTGAGGGAGCCCCCTCTGGTTCGAGGGCCATCTTGAACCTAAAGCCGATTGAGTTGGTTTCCTGGCGTAGTTTTCGCAGCCAAGGACTACCTACGGGAAATAGGAACAACATTTGGTGCCGTTGCCGGGGAGAAAAGTAACAAAGATATTTTCCCTGGAGTACAATAAAGACTAGATCTATTCCTTGCCGGTGAACAAGGAGTAGGAATTTGTATTGGGTTGCATTATTTTCACCTAGCGACTCCACTTTGTCGGATGTTGATTCCACTGGGAAACCGATCCCACACTTTTCAGATTTCAGCTGCCTTTACAACTATGACAAGTTCGTTGATACTTGTAGTCAGTAGTATATGTTTTCTCCTCTCAACCATGATCAGAAATTTTGCATGTCAGCAGAGGATGCGGCTTTTAAAGGACACAAGTGAATATAAGTTTTCCATGGGAGTTTATGTTCATATTAAATATATTCTTCATATTTTCAGCTGTTGGCAATGCGGTTTGTCAATAAATCCACTCCACACTTTGTTATATTGGCAAGAAGATTTCACTTAATAGTGTAAAATTTTCCATTTCAGTTAGATAGAAGTGTGGGGATTGAATAGATATTCAGAGTTTCAGTATGCAGTAGATCATCATGTTCATTGTTTATGAATGGTGTGATAGATCAGCTTATATTTTCAGTCTAGAATTTTTCAGTTTTCAGTGTTCATATTTCAGTATAGAAGAGTATCCGGATTAGTGCTAGCATATGGTTGCATTTCATAGTTGCAAGTTGCAGTCTACACTAGCAGACTATTCAAATGACTCAATTGATTCGTGAGAATTGCTTATGCCAGATAATGGTTGATGATCAGGTTTACAGTATGACTCCATGCCCAACACTAAAAGGAAACTGATCTGCTTGTTCTCTGCATCCCACATGGGGAAGCAATCCCCATTGGAGCCGATGTTGTAACATATTTTGGCACATCTAAAATTTTTAATTTTAGGTGAAAATTTGTCAATTTCTTACTAAGCTTAAAATGCTGAGAAATAATTTTTTATACTTTTGAATGGTTTATTCTTTTTATATATATTAATTTTAATTTAAATATGTTATTTTTATAAAAATATAATTATATATTTTTATGGAAATAAATGTTTTAAATTAAAATTATATTATAAAATTAATTAAATTTTAAGCCTAAGTTCAATCAAGCACTCCAATTTATGAATGATGGTCTTCATTGATTCAAACCCCTCGAGCTTTTTGACATTTGTTGAGGAGGGGGGTCTGAAATTTGGTTTTGTCAAAACCACTCTTGGGGCACGTGGCATGATTTAAATTTGTTCACATTCCCATCAGCAAAACCACGTACCATTGCAGACCCCCTCCTAAAACCTGCTCGTGGTTTTCAATGACAGCACAAGAAACTCGGTTCAAGTGTTGAGGATTCTGCATCAGGTAACTTATCACTGTCTAATGGACAACCTATCTACTACAAAATTCCTCCACGAATATCCATACACTTCTTAAGGGCTCCAAGTTTGGCACAAGCCAAGAGCACGCTAGTAAAAGTAAAAGTAAAAGGGCTGCGTTCCATCGATTGAAAATCCAAAGCTTGAACAGTTTACCCATTCTTGGAACTTCGAAAATGGAATGTTTGCATTGGTTATATCTTTTGAGATTCTATTTAGTGGATTGCAGAGCCACAAGGCAAAGTTGTGGCGTTATGGGACATGTTGGCAACGAGGTCTCATCGCGGATTTTGGAGTCCCTTTGATGATTCTTGTTAACTGGAGTATCATATATACCAATAGACCATGTTCCAGATGGAATTCCCAGGTGCCTCTTTAGCCGAAATCCACGGTCACCTAGTGCTCACGACAACCTGCTTTGGGGTTACATGGATTCCGATTGCTGGTATTCTTTTCACTCTGCTTATAATGCTTTAGGCACCTGCAAAAAATGTTCGGTCCAAGGATGTCCAACTTTGGGGAGGAGGCAGTGCCACAGTAGTTAACAAGAATGTGGCGGTGGGAGGTATGCTCCTCTTCCTCCTCTATGTTCTTTGACGTGTGCATCTTGTTGAAGGGGCTACCTACGTCGTGCTAGAGTAGTTAACAAGAATGTGGCTGTGGGAGGTATGCTTCTCTTCCTCCTCTGTGTTCTTCGATCTGTGCATCTTGTTGAAGGGGATACCTACGTCGTTGGGGGTAGCCAGGGCTGGTATTTGTAGAGCAAGTCATGGGCTGTTGGGAAAAGATTCAGGGCCAGTGACACTTTGGTGTTTAATTACAATCTATCAGTGCACAACCTGGTCGTAGTGAATGCTGGAGCATACATGAGCTGTAGCATGGCAGGGTCTGGTCCTCTCACTTCTAGTAGGGATAAAGTTACTCTGAGTAGGGGTGTAAATTAGTTCATCTGCGGTGCTTCCGACCACTGCACTACCGGAATGAAGATGGAAGTCACTGCAACTTAAGTCCCAATCTGCTGATACACTATATAAATAATGCTGCGCTATAATCCGCGGCTTCCCCCCATGCCTCTATATATAAAATGTGTATATCTCTATTAAGTACGATTTATATAGAGGATGTGGCTCTGAAAGCAGTTTTGAAATATGGTCGATGCTATGGCAACAAAGATAGCCTCTCTAATATCATAGATAATACTATGGCATATTTCAATGCATCTTAAAAGGATCATCCCTTTGAATATTTGCAACAATTAGAGAAGTATGCATTAGCAGAGATGGTTTGTGTATTGAGAGAGGTGCGCCCCTTTTTCAGCAATGGTGATGCAATGTGGTGCATGCTGATTTGTGATATGAATGTAGCTCATGCATGTGCAATGAACGAGAATGCACTGAGTAATTTTAACAAGGATTCCATGCCTGCAAACTCTCTGGATGCATCGCCTGTCGAGTCTAATCCTGAAACAAGCTCATCAGTCACTCCTCAAGCTGTTTCCACCAGCATGCCTGTTTTCCAAAGTGATGTCAGTCCATCAAATCCTGTTGTTAGAACCCTCAAGCATCAAATTCTTCAATATCATTTGTTACTGAGGTGCCTACATTTCCAGTCGAAGGATTTTCCATGTCAGGTAACATGGTTCAAATGGCTTGCAAACATCACAATACATCAGGGTCAGATGTTTTAGAATATATGTAGTCCGAAACAATCCATCCTCATTGTAGAACAATAGATTCAAAGTTCATATGTAGTATACAGATTGGTGGAGTTTTATCCTTGGAACACTTCCAAGGCTCTTCAACTCTCACTGCAACAATTGAATCTGGATCAGACCTGAGACCACGTATGTCTGATATGACAACTGAATATTGTGTTTTAAGTATGGCTCAACCTTTTCCGAAAGACAAAAATATGAGACGAAATTTCGAACAGAATGGTGCAGCAGCAACGGAAAAACACTTCCATGTTTCCTTTTTGCCATGAATTTTTCTACACGTGTATCAACGTAGTTGGGTAAAAATTTCATTTACAGCAGATTATTCATGGCCTAAAACCAACAATGAAAATTTCATTACCTTGATTGACTGACATTTAGCAAATTTTAAGGAAACAGATTCAGATCTTCAGGCAAAAGATCAGCATATCAAAAGTCCTAGTTCCAGATTGAAAAACCATTTGGCATCAACAACTCCAACATTTCCAAATTATTTTTCTTATATTCAATTTTATTTGATTTAATTTCTAGGAAATTTTTAATAAATTAGATTTTATTTTTAGTATATTGTTAAGATTTTGTTTTATTTTCCTAAAAGCTAGCCACAACCAGCTTATTGTAATTTCTATATATTTGATGGATTGTAATAAGAAAGGTGTGGGCTTTTGAGGCCAAGGCCTTTTCAACTTTGTAAAAATTTTCCACAGAA
The DNA here is from genome assembly GCA_034641835.2 of Pinus albicaulis. Lineage (NCBI taxonomy): Eukaryota > Viridiplantae > Streptophyta > Pinopsida > Pinales > Pinaceae > Pinus > Pinus albicaulis. The sequence goes on from CM076574.1 coordinate 158,143,433, forward strand.
ATTCTAATTAGAGTATTTCAACTTTGGTTTTGACAGAGTTTGTGTTTCTCTGTCCGTTTTTCCAGTATTTCCATATCTGTTTTCTTCATATGATTTAATTCATGTACAATTATCCAATTGAAAATTTAATTGAATCTCGGTTTCATTTCTGATTCGTTGTGAAGATGTAATTGGATTAAGATATTAATTTATAGGGCTATTTGTTATTGTAAATTCCTCTTGAAATCTTAATTACACAAGGTTTCTGTAATGAATTGATCATATTTTGTCTATTATGAAAACATAATTTTCATAATTTTTGAAAACTATAATTGTTTAAAGAGATTAATATATCATACTATCTGTTTGATCAAGCTCCTCTTTGAAGCTGGTTATTTTTTGTCCATCTCCCTAGTTGTTAAGTAGTTAGTCTAGCTGCCACATTATTAGGGATCTCCTTACATTCTTCTGCCAAATTATTTTACAAATCAAGTCATTCTGTCAGGCTGGAAGCTGACGTTTTGAGAAAGGACACTGTGAAGGAGGGTTTATTCATGAATAGGGATTGTCATTCATAGCCAACCACCCCCAATTAAAGCCATAAATCTGGTCATTGTGCTTCAAAGGCTATTGTTTTGTGACAGTGAACAACATTAAACAAGGCCTCGTAACAACTGAGGGAGCCCCCTCTGGTTCGAGGTCTAGCTTGAACCTAAAGCCGGTTGAGTTGGTTTCCTGGCGTAGTTTTTGCATCCAAGGACTGCCTATGGGAAACATGAACAACAGGGGCTACTTGTTCTTAAAAATAATTTCATTTAATGTCCTATAATCAATACACATCCACCAAGTCCCATCCTTATTTGGAGAAATTATGATAGGTAACCCACAAAGTGAGGTAAGGTAACCCACAAAGTGAGGTACGTGGTCGAATGACACCCTGTACCAATAGTTGTTGCAACTGCTTCTTCACATGACCTTCTTCTATAATGAACTAGTTCTACAACTCAATGTTTGGAAATGGGGAGTTATATAATATTTGGATCTTCTGTTCCATTTCCCTCTTAGGATATAACACGTTAGGACCCTATAACACACGCATGTACGCATGTAGAAACTCACTAGGGATGAATTTTCTCTCACTAACTCTTCTATAGACTAATTTTATCCTAAAAATAGAAAAACATACTTCTTGTTAGAAATAATCAATTTCTTCACTTGGTTGGCACTTATCAATGAAATTTTGGACTTGCCCTTGTGTATGTTGATAGTAAAGGATTTTCTATCCTTGATGAGGCGTTGTTGGCTCTCAGCATGAAGATGGAATCATGCATGTAAATATAGGTACTTCTAAACACCACTCCACATACATCAAGGGAAACTGCATTTTGTTGTACTTCATGTAAAAAATCAACACTAATAGAAAATTTGATTTTGTATTGCTTGGTTACCTTTATTTCAACATCCTTATTTACCCATCCCAATGGATATGGGCTTGGATGATCACGGATTTCCATTCCCAATTTATTAACCAACCCTATAGCAATGATATTTTATTTCTATCCTTATTCAAACATAACATAAATCTATGTCTTCTTGACCTGTATCTTTATATGGAAGAGTTTGGTATTTTGTTCTCTTCCTATTTTTGAAGGCTACTCAGATTCACCCCTTTCTACACTGATGTAAATATAATATTTTCATCCACACTTGAGCTATTTTCTGCCTTATTACTTGAATATGTGGCCAGGAGTTATTTATTTTTGTTCTTTTGGTTGAGCTTTAGATGCAACTTCCAACACTCCTCCTCTATGCAACCGCTAATGTTACAATGGTTGCAATGGTTGTTGAAATCTTTTCACTGGTGTGTTATGGTTGTTGTATTTTTGTCCTTTCTCCCTTTCCACTTCTTCTTCCCCTCCTTGAAATTTTTATGGTGCTCTTTCTGCTTTGAACCACTTGATTTCCCTTTCTTCTAACATATGTTCTCGAGGTACTATGCTTGTGCACAAGCCTCATCCACTTATATGTGCTTGAACAAGATCACATGATTTTGTAGATGGTTCTGTAGACCCCCTATATATTTAAGGATTATGTTTTGATTCTTTGGGGAGATACCCAAAATTATGGACATATTTCTAAATTTTGTGGTGTAATCTTGTACACTCTACCCTTGTCTCTGCATGTAGTAATTCCATTGGATCCACCGGTCCTCTACATACCTAATAGAATAAAAATGTGACTTTATGAGGGCTTTGAAATCCTTGCACTAGTTCATTGGAGGATATCCCTCCAACCTCAAGGTTTCATTGTGGCTTTCCCACTAGGCCAGGGCATGGAATTCTAATTTCAGTTGGGTAAACAAAATATTTGCTCTTCCTTTATATGATGAACACTAAAATAAACTTCTAATTGTTTCAACCAATGATTTTACTTAATAGTGTGCATTTCACCTTGATATGACTTCATGTCGACCTTTCCTTCCATTTTGACTGTGAATTGTTCATGACACTCGAATTGGGTTGATGTTTTTTGAGTTCTTCTTAGACTCCCTCTCTCGAATTATGGTGGTTAATTTCAATAGGTCAACTTTCAGGAGACATAAATTACTCATACAAGATTTGATTGATGCAATTGTTGCATCATTGTAAAAGTATCATCATGTAGATAATGGAATATAGCAAGGTCAGGACCACAATAAGTGTTCATTTAAGGCCTCAAAATTTCTCATGAATATTTTGACACGAAATTTTCCAAACTGGGACCACTGATAAAAATGGTTTTATGAGTTGATTCCTCCACTTTTTCAACTCTAAGAACTTAAATATGGATGAAAATAATATATTGATCCAAATTGGATCATCACGAGTAGGGATGTGGATCCCAAACCTAAAAATATTAGGAATTCCTAGGAGAAGAAAGTAGAGAAATAATTAGTATGACACATTGATGAAAAAAAATGAAGGGAAAATATCTAGAGGATTTACTTATAAAGTATGGATTAAATTTTTTATGTAATTAGAACCCTTTAATTGTCCTTGAATGCTACTTAAACAATGATTTCTCTATCCTTATAGTAGTTTTTTTGGAAATTGGGTTTATGCCCCTTCCAATTTATCATGTGATTCTCCTACAATTAAATAAGGAATTTTCCACTCAGAAAATGATTTACTAAAAAATCATTGGTAAACGTGCACTCAGGAATTTGTGCCATAAATTGGGACCCACTTTGTGCTTTCATAAATTCCATTTAATAAATATGTTTCCATAAATAATTTAATGGCATCTACCAAAAATAGTCATGAAATTTTTTTATTTTTTTTGGGCATAAAAATGGACACCTTACCTCTAGAGACCACTCCTAGGATGTTCTTCATGTTCAAATTTGTAATGAGCTCTCTTTTGGGTAATTTGGATGTCTCTATCTCTATTCATGAGCTTGGAAAGTTAAGGTTCCATATTTAGTGTGACTCATGGTAGTCACATACTAGACCATGTTTTATTTTTTTAAGAAAAATCTTGCCATCTTAAACTCTTAAAATTATTCCCGTGTTATTTTACATCTTCCTATATTTTGAACAAGCTCTCATTTACTCAATTTTGAGATCGGGAGCTTCAATAATGATATTTGGAAGAAGGAGACATGATGATCATTGAGTAATTCTCACATGTAAACTTAGTCATTGATTTAGAATTTCACCCCATTTATCTCTTAAGCATTGTCAAAGGGGATAATTACCTATTTATAATGAAAAGTGTTACCTTATGAAGTTCAATGTCGAAGAAGAGAGAGCACGGAGCTTTCACTTTATAGTTCCAAGAGTATCATGTCATACCACCACCATCCAACCAATGCTTTCTATAATAAATGAATCTAAAGCCACATTTCAAGTTACCATAAATTGTTGCCACATGTCATGATGTGGTTCACTATGTTGAGTATGTATTATATTATTTGCATTATTAACCATGTCTGGACCCTAGTTTCCCCCCAATATAATCATATCCATTCCTCCCCCTTGGTGGGGGCCTTTAGGGGTAGTGCCTTCAAAACAATTTTTGTCTGAAAATTTGCCTTCTAAAATATTGTAACTTCATAGTCAATCTAGATTGTTAATCATTAAGCCACAAATTTGATGATATAAGTTATGTTAGGGTTTTTTTTCCCTTGAAGGTAGCCCTTTTAAAGAGTGAATTATATAATGGCTATGTAGTCTTTGAGAGATATAGAAAAATTAGAGTGGTTTTCACGATTTTGGGATTATAGGGTAAAATATCTATGAATATTGTGTACGTTTGCTACTGAATATATATATATATATATATATTGATTGAGAATCCATTTATAGGAATTATTTGTGCAAGGTGAAAAATTAAATGTGGTATCATAGTAGTTTTGACTTCAAGGGACATATTTGTGGCTAAGGGGTTTTTTTGGGGATTGTGGTAGACCTTGTTACAATGGGACATCTATGAAATAAATTACTGTGGTGAAAGGAATGACGAGCAATGCAAAGATAGAGATTAAGAAATTCAATGGGAAAGGTTTTAAGTTATGGAAGCTTAAGGTGGAAGATCTATTGGTAGACAAAGATCAATAGATCTAGGTACTAAACCAATGGATTAGAAGGCAAAGTGCACAATATGATTGTGTCTCTCAGAATTAGTATTGCTGAATGTTTTAGGAGAAGATACAATGAAGGAATTATGGGATAATTTAAGCACTTTGTATCAATTTAAGTCCCTAGTGAACAAATTATTCCTGCAGAAGAAGTTATATAACTTGAGGATGAAGAATGGATACTCAACAATAGAGAATTTGAATACCTTCAATATAGTGGCAAGTTGGTCATCATAAATTGATATTAATATTTCAGATGAAGATATGCACATTAGTTTATTATGTTCTCTACCAAAATCACGAGATAGTCTGGTTATTTTCATAGATAGTAATGCAACTACCTTATGTTTTGATGATATAGTCACATCCTTGTTATCAGAGGAGATGAGACGAAAAACATGGAAATTTAAAATGGAGATGCCTTGTCCATAAGAGGACGCTCCTAGAATAGAGATAAAAATAAGTCCTCAAGTGGGAAATCTAAATCTCCATGAAATTTTTTAAAGGTATGTTGGATATGTGGAAAAAAAGGGAAATAAAAGAAACACTATAGATCCAAAACTACTGAGAAATGAAAAGGATATGATGATCCAACTTTTGGGGAACTAAAATCCTCCTTAGATGAATCAGGGAATGTGTACATGTATTTTTCAAGTCCTCATGTAGATAATGAGGCATGGTTTATCAACTCAGGTGCATCCTTCATATGAATCCCAATAGGGAGTGGTTATTCAAGTACACAAAATATGATGGTGGTAACTTTTTCATAGGAGATGAATCAACAACTAGAATCATAGGACGAGGAAAAGTCAAGTTGAAGCTCATGGGTGGATGGATTAAAACACTCCATTGTGTTCTATACATCCCATGATTAGCTAGAAATTTGATTTCTATACTTGCAAGATGAGTGATGTGGGTGTAGAAACATTGTTTGAAAGGATATTGTTGGGAAAATTAACTGACTTTTAATTAGAACCAAATAATTACACACACACATAAATGATCAACTGGGGTAAGTATTTTTATTTCAAGGTTATTATGCAAAGTATATGCAGGTGGAAAACATCAGATAACATTGTTCATTTACATACTCTCTAAGAACATGACACACAATAAAAATCAAGTCGTTGCAACATCTCACTCTCAACACACCAAAATTATCGTTCTCACACTTCAAACATCCAAAGCACTTTGCACACTGTTCTGAAATTAAAAATCACTCTTGTAGAATATAGCCACTCAATCACTTGAGATCACAACTGCAGAAAAGGAAATAACAATCCTGGAAATAATTGCATAAATCATTCAATTAAAACCTCACACAATCAATAAACTCATTACAAACATCAAGTCATCAGTTTGTGTAACACATTGTAGCAGATACACAACAGTCTGTATGATATTCTACTTCAACAAAACACATAAAATATAGCAACAAAATAATAAAAATCACACATTGAGAAATTTATTGATTTTCCTTACAAAAGTAATCAAGATCAACTAATTTACAAACCAACTGATTAATAATTGCAAAACAAAAATGTAAATTTGTAACAATGACAATTAAACACCATTAAACATAGCTGAGAGGAAATTAAACACACTTCTACAATACCTTACTGATACAATAATCCCTGCTAAAGTGGAGGGCCCTTCCTCCTTAATAGGGTGTTGGTAATGTACAACTAATAAACTAAGTCAACAAAGTATTATTGATCCACAAACCATAAGAGTTTGTATTAATATTCAAAAAGTTATAGATGCACAGTCTCTCCAAAAATAAAATATTGTTGCCCGTACATGAGGCACATGGCTTCTCCTCTTATAGATTTACATTATTTCTATTTTTGAAACTATAATTAGTTATGAGAATATTTCAATTCTCATGTTTTCCAAATCGAGAATGCTATATAACCAATTACAACTAATTTACTAAGAATAAAAACAATGTTATAACAATGACTCAAAACAATGGGAGGTCGACAAAAAAAACCCTTAACATTCATAGTTGAGTTGGTTGTATCATCAAAATATAGTTCAGTTTTTTGGCACAATTGTCTAGGTTGACTATGACCAAGTAACCCCGATGACATTACCAAGGAAACATAATATTTTAAAACAAAGTATCAACATCATGGTAGCAATATCAAAATAACCAGTTTTGGAATATCAACAACATTAAACCCGGAGAAACATCATTACATGCAAACAAAAACACTCTGGTCAGCTAAGTCATCCTGAAATAATCTCTTTGTCAATTCTATCAATAAATATACTCAAAACAATAAACGTCCCATCAAAATACAAGAAAAAATGTGTAAACTATGGTGACATAAAAAAGTAACATGCATTAGTCAAAGATTCGATTACTAAAGCAACAAAGTATGATTATAATGGTAAAAATGGTGGAAAATATGGGAGAATGAGGGTTAAAATAGATGCCAATTCCACCTCCCAATATATACCTCCATGATGGTTTGAGGGGAAATGGTATTTCTTAGGGGAGTTTGGATTGGAACTCTGTATAAGTTGCTAGGAAGTATTATTAGTGATCGACACAACTGTTTCGTTGTTCTTGAGAGTGGATTAGAAGAAGGAAAAATTACTATAGTACATGGGGAAAATACTATGCATTAGCATCAAATCTTGGGGCATATAAAAGAGAAGGGTATTCAAGTATTACTTGGTAATGGTATGGTAGAAGGTATGTCAAATTTATATTTGGATTTTTATTTATGTGAACTTCTTTTATATGGGAAGTAGAATAAAGTGAGATTCTCCTTTAGTGCTAAAAGAACAGATGTAATACTACAACTAGTGCATTGTGATGTGTTTGGACTTGTGTCAATTCCATCACTGGGAAAATATATGTACTATGTCTTGTTTACAAATGAATTCTCAAGGAATACATCGATATAATTCCTCAGGAAGTAATTTGAAGTCTTTGACATATTTTAAAGAGTTTAAGGCTTTGGTGGAAAATCAAATAGAGAAGAAAATAAAAGTGTTAAGGACAAATAATGGTGGAGAATTCTATGAGAATGAATTTAAAGAGTTTTGTAAGAAGTGTGGTATAGCATGGCAGAAGGATAATCCATACACATATGAAAGGAATAGAGTTTCAAAAAGGATGAACATGACATTAATGGAAAAAGAAAGGAGAATGCTTGGTGGTGATGGGTCATGAAAATAATTATGGGCATATGTAGTGGATACTACATGCTACCTGGTAAATAGATCACACTCATGAGTGTTGGATGATAAGATTCCACATGAGGTGTGGACTGGTAAGAAACCCTCTCTCTCAAATCTCATGGTATTTAGCTATGATCTATATGTACATTTTCCAAAGTAAAATAGAATTAAGTTGGATAGTAAATCTGAAAGGTGCATCTTTATTGGTTATAAAGATGGTTTTGAATGTTATAGGATTTGGAATCCATAAATTGAGAAGGTTTTTTATAGTTGAGATGTGGTATTTAGAGAAGTGAAATATGTTATAAAAAAGGAAGTCCTACCAAGGGAGAAAAAACCAAAGAAGATAGGGTTTGAATTGAAGGATAATGAATTAGGCTACAAAATAATAGAAATCTAAAGAAGACGAACAACATACTCTGGTATTGAGGAGATCAATTTGGGAAAGAAGGTATCCATAAAGGTATACTTCACCTTATTTCCATTCAAGTTTTTTTATTCTTTTTATTTTTATTATTATTTTATTACTAGTGATGATCTTAGAACTATTAGGGATGCAGAGGATTTAGAGGCCGAGAAACTCTGGAAAAAGCCCATGGTTGAAGAAATGGAAACCTTGGACAAGAATGAGGCTTCTCGTATAGTGGAGTTGCTAGCTAAAAGAAATCCCAATGGAAGAAAATGGGTGTCTAAGAAGAAGTTGAATACAAAAGGAAAAGTGGACAAATACAAATCTTAGTTAGTAGCAAAAGGTTATTCCCAAGTCCAGGGAATTGACTTTGGTGATATTTTTTCTTCAGTTGCCAAGTTAGTTTCTATTAGATTTATTTTATTTACTTTTGCTACTTTGATTTTGAGATAGAATAAATGGATATGAATACAACATTCCTACATGGGGATCTGAAAGAAGAGATCTACATGAGGCATCCAAAAGGCTTTGTAGTGAAGGAAAATAAAGAGTTGTTATGTAGGTTGAAAAAGACCCTATATGGGTTAAACTAATTACAAAGGATGTGGTATCAAAATTTTGATGCATATATATTGGGACTTGGTTTCACAAGGAGAAAAGTGGATCACTATATAATTGGAAATGATAGGGAGATTAAATAGGATGTCAAAACTCAATTATTGTCTAAATTTAACATGAAGGATCTTGGTGTTGCAAATTTTATTTTGGGCATGGTAATTAAAAGAGATCAGGCAAAGACAAAAATATGGTTAAATAAGAGGAAGTATGTCGAGATAATATTGCAGAGGTTTAATATCTAGGAAAGTAAATCGATAAAGGTCCCTATTCCTATAGGCATAAATTTATTTTCATATCAGTGTCCCAAGGCATACACAAAGGAAGAGGAAGAGGACATGTCTCATGTTCCATATGCTAGTGCAGTTCGAAGTTTGATGTATGCAATGATTTGTACTAGACTAGACATTGCACATGCAAAGGGAGTATTCAACAAGTATATGTCAAAACCAGGGAAGGAGAATTGGACATCGGTAAAGAGGGTTTTCAGGTATATGTGTGGAAATTCTAATTATAAATTATGCTACTAAGAAAAACTAGGATTAGACAAAGTGTTGTACATACATGGTTTTTTTTATGCAGAATAGGTTGGATATCTGGATCCCATAATATCTACAAGTGGGTATGTGTTTAACCTATTTGGAGGAGAAACTAATAAGATGAGAAAGATAAAATTTTGTAATGGAACTCTTAGCTACAAAAGTTGAATACATGGTAGCTAATCATGGAATAAATGAAGCAATTTGGTACAACAACCTGCAAGGACAGATTGTGATAGTAAAAGTGCAATTTTACCGGAAAATAACCTTACTTTATCATCTTATTGGTTTCTCCTTGGTACAACAAGCTGCAAGGACAAATTGTGATAGTAAAAGTGCAATTTTACCAAAAAAGAACCTTGCTTATCATTTGAAGAAAAAAAATATTGATATTTAGTATCACTTTGTGAGAGATATGGTTGAAGATAAGAATGTGCTACTGGTAAAGGTGGACACTTTGAATAATGTTGTAGATTCCTAGAAAATTATATGAGCATTGATAGGTTCTCTTGGTGTAGAGAAACAATTGGCATTAGTGCCCTAGATTGTTGATCATGTGCTCCAGTGACTGCATGTATCCAAGGAAAAAATAAAGTGGGAGAATATTGGCTATATGTTATATTCTTTGCATGATTAGCCATATTTGTACCCTAATTATTAATAGGGTGGATTTCCCATAGTATAATTATTGCCATGATCCCCCCTCTTGTGGGGGCTTACAGGGGTAGTTCCCCCAAAGCAATTTTTTTTTGGAAATTTGGTCTTGCAAAATATTGTACTTTCATAGTTAATCTTGACCACTTATAATCAGGGCACATATTTGACGATAGAAATGCAACCCTATTTTAAGAGGGAGTTGTATAATGACTATATAATCATTGGGAGATAAAGATAAATAAGTCTAGTTTTCCTAGTTTTTGGTTTCCATGGTAAATTTCTGTGCAAATTGTGTGCATGTAATACTAAATATTTTTTGTTTTGTAGTGAGAATATATTTGCAGGAATTATCTATGTAGGGTTTGTATAGTTTTGTAGTGAGTATAGTTTTCATTAGGATGTATGAATGCCATAAAGGGATTGTAAGAATGTTAAAAATATAGGAAGGTTAGCATACACATGAAGTGGTAAGGAGTAGGGGCTCATGGAGAAGTCCCTCTAGATAGAAGAGGCTTGTGGAAGAGTGCATTTACATTAGGAATCTTATCATACATATTTAGTGGTAGGGAGTGAAAAGTTACCTTATTTTTCTTTATTGCTAATTTTATTTATTTATAAACCCACTCTAAAATATACCATTAACACTTCTTCGATGAGTTCCCAGATGAAACGTCAATATCACTAGCATATGATCCATATTTTTCATTTTAAAATATGTTGGGTGGAGTTGATACAAATGGATATATGGTAAGAGGTGTAAATCCCCATGATATTATTTCTTAAATTCTATTTTTTTATTGTGACAAAAAACTATCACTCCAAATGTCCTCACATAAAAAGAGAGAATTGTAATGGTTGATACAGGGTCCAAAATCTTAAGGAAAAAAATATAATTCCAAATGAACTTGCACAGAGTTCAATAATTGAAATATTGGATGTAAGTTCTAAAATTTCAAGGAAATATCTTTCTATGTTTTCACACACAACATGTGAGGATTGCCTGACATTCTCTAGATTTCAAAAATTGGTACCAAGCTAGGAGAAATCTAGGTTCAAGTGAAGACCAAAACAACTTAGTTGATGAGTTCCAAAAGAGCTCATCAATGGGAGCAATAACTTGCTACACTTGAACATGTCTCTTATTTAAGTGTTAAATTCAAAGGGGTATATCTCTACCACTCCCTAGCGACAGTAAATTTCGAGTCACTAGTAAGAATGAGTGTCTTTCAAGTTTCTAGGAAATATTTAATCTTTTTTATACTTTCAAAGTAAATGAGAATGTGGGGTGGAAGGAGGGAGAGTGGTAATATTTCACCTCAATGAACAAATAGAGACTCAATTTTCTTGGGGCTTGGAGGTCACCACCAAAAATCAAGCTGAATATATTGCTCTATGGCAAGGTTTGAAATTGGCAATTGAAAAGAAGATCACAAAAATATCGGTATTCAAAGATTTAGCGATAGTAATCCAACAGGTGAGAAAAAAATAGGGAACATCAACTTCAGATATTCATCCTATTCTTCAAAGGATTGTTTTAATTTATATGCAGTTCATCCAAACTGAATTATTTCATATGCTAGGGCAACTGAACTGGAAGGCTGACGCATTAGCCATCCAAAGCACTATTATGGAACAAGGGGCATTAGAAATTGATTAAAGGATGGTAGTAATATCTCATATACCATGAACATGAGAAGTAATATTGAAACATTGTGTATTAGTAATGATAATCAATGTAGAATTAAGGAAATAATATAGGCCAACCCATCAAGTACTTTGACCTCGATCAACATGATGAGAACTAAAGAGAATTGTTGGCCAACATTAACACCAAATCTCAAGCATAAAATGAAGGATTACTACCATACATGCCCATTATCCATTTGGTGATCACTTTTGACCGCATGTGAGCACAAGTTGCATTTAAATTTAAATTATAAAGGCAGAATGGGGAAATGTCAGACATGGAGAGCCTTGACAATGCAACTGAATTTAATCCTTCGCACTCAGAACTTAAATTTACCTCTCCTATGTATTATTCGAACATAATTCCATGAGATGATTTGCGATTACAACATGAATTCAAAGGAATTGGAATTCAATGCACCAGTGTGGTGTCACAAAGGGCGAATTGGGTTTAAATAGAATAGCATGGCCTTCGATCAAACCTATCATGAGAAATGAAGTTACAATGATGAACAAAGGTGCCTAATATCTCTTGTCAACATTTGTGCATCACTGTAGAGCTTGGTAATGGCTACAAAAGTGGAGTCATCATGCAAGGGTGAAACAATTAACCTTAAAAATCCTTTTGGAATGCTTAAGGGAATATTTGGAAGGGTATTAGAAATATTGAAGCACAGGGTCACAACAAAGGACAACGAGTGGTCGGTATTCAAGTTGTTGATAAACACAACGTTTGAATTACTTCAAGGTAAGATGGAAAATATTCAGTCTGAGATGTGGTAAAAAATAGCGCTAATGAACCTTAGGATTAAAAAATTGCAAAACTCTCTAGTAGTGGTACCAAACCAAACATGGAAAAGGTCAGGATACACAAGGAGAAAAAGCAGAAAAATAATAGGGGAGCTTGAAGTCATGGAGCAATAGGATATGTGTGGAAACTCATCCGCACAGACCAACTGGAGCGAAATATTAGTTATTGTCAGTAACTTAATTAAATTTAAAGTTTTCTAATATACTGTAGGTATATATTGCGACTAGGGGTTTTTTGTAGAGCCTATACTAGGCTATTTCTTAGAAAAGTTGGAAATCTCTGTTATAAGCAAAAGCAATGTACTTTCCGTGCTTCTGAAGGTAGTATAGTTTTGGAAAGCGAAGCATTTGTAAGGGTTCTAGCTAGACTCCATATTTTTGACATAATGCCAAAATCCTAACCGTTCCCTTGAAATAAAATAAAAGTAAATGACAATGTAATTATTCATTTGTTAAGATATATTTTGTACCAATGCCACCACAATAATTGGTAATGTTGAGATGAGAGGAAGAAAGGGTATGTAGTGGCAAGCCATGAGTAGACCACAAACCGCTAACCTTAGAGAATGTACAAGAGAATTACACTTTTTTTCATGTGGATTATATCTATGAACTTCTACAAGGTTATTTGTGAATACTTGGAAGGACTATAATGATTATTCTATGATTTTCATGAGCTCATGGGAAGCATAACACAAATATTATGTTGGAATATGTCACTTTGGAAGGTAACAATTTATAGGTTATGTCGGAAGAAATGTCCAATATTACAAGAGAACCACCGAAAATGCTTCACCACTTTATAATGATAATATTATCATATGAATTCTTATGTGTTTTAAGAGACTCCCTAACCTATATTATATACCAAGAGGTATTGAGAAATTACATTCACACAATACATGTGGGATAATGTAGTTTCACTTATTGATATAATAAGTTACTACAAGGGTATTTGCTATATGATGAAAGTGGGATATACCTCTTTTACATAAAATTACAATGTCTTCCTACATAACCTAGACATTATTACCTTCCAAAGTACATACTCCAACAACCCCCTTATTAATGACCAGGGAGATGGAACATTTATGGAGGAAGATGTCATTACATCAACACTCCGCCTTGATGACAACTTCCCACATCCATAAAAAATATTGAAGTCATACAAACTTCACCTCGATCATGGATTTTGTGAATATATCAATGACTTAATGTTCAATGGGACAATACTCCAAATAAATAACACTATCGACAATAAGATCTCCAATGCAGTGAGTATCCAAGTCAATATGTTTGTTTTTGGAGTACAATGGATTATATGCCAGCTAAATGGTACCTTGATTGTCACATATTAACTCCATAGCTGATTTATGAATCAGGCCAAGCTCAATAAGAACATGCTACAACCAAACTGCTTCTTTAGCTATTTCCTTAGCTGCCCTGTACCCTGCTTCACAAGAAGAGAGAGAAAGAGTTCTCAACTTCTTACAGACCATGAAATCGAAATTGAACCAAGTTGAAAGTTGTACCTTGCAGTAGACTGGCTATCTGAACTATCACCTAACCAATCAAAATTTGTATAACCAATAAGATAAATTGTAGTTCTACTTGAGTAGAAAACACCATAATTCACTGTCCCTTGTAAATATATGAGAATTCTCTTTGTTGCGTGCCAATGAATTTCATGACCCTTGTGCATAAACCTCGAGACCATACTAATGAAAAAGGAGATATTAGGCATATTGCGTGTTAAATAAAAAAAAATTCTTACAATTTGACGATAGGGAGTAGTATAAACAAGAGGAGTAGTGTAATCAACAATTAATTTTACACCATATTGAAATGGTGTTGCTGAAGGCTTATAATCACTCATATAGAACCAAGAAAGTAAATATGTCACATAGTAGTGTAACAAACCCAAGTTAAAATTTCATGTAATAAAGGATAATAAAGTCAAAATAAGACCAAGGTCACGGGACACGTATTCCAAGATGAATGTTGGGAAAACATTGTAGTGGGCATCACTTTTGATTTATTTATGGCTATGGAAATTGGAAAAGGAAAAAATGCAATAAATGGAATTTAATTATGAGAAATAAGGACAATAGGATAAAATTAAGGTGTAGAGATATATTTTTCATGCAAGGGAAATTAGAGTAAAAATAAAGGAAAATGAAGAAAAAGGAGACCTCAATGATAAAAAGGCACATGAGAAGCAGTTGGAAAATATTGCTCATCTTCTGATTAAGGAACAACAAAGGTTATCTAGGTGGATATTGGGGGCCACCCACCTATTCCACTTGAACCCCCACCATTTTTTCTTTCGGTTTCTTTAATTGTAGCATAATTTACTAATTTTGGTAGATTTTCGTGTCATGAACTTCTAGAGCCGTTTTTAGGCCATAAACGATGTTTTTTTGGAAAACAGGAAAAATAATGGCTTATGGCAAGGGTTTGTAGTTGAAATTTTTAGTCATTAGATAGATATTTCTAAGGAGGTATCTTATGCGTCAAAAGGAGATCGTATTCCAAAGTTACAACCACGGGAAGTTGATGTACCAATTTACCCCAATGGGGCCCACAAAATTTTGGCGCTTCATCTCCTAGGGTTAGGTTTTTGGATGTTTAGGGTTTTCCATTGTTTCTCAATAATAAATAGGCCTTCAAGCCTCGTTACAAAACAATTTAGAAGGCACATAGCTACCACATATTTTGCCAAAGATAAACTACCATTGCTTGAGCTAGTTTATTTCCATTCTACATGTAAAAATTTTAAGTACTTTGTTATTAATGAATTGAAGTTTTGTTTTCATTCTATCGTTGTGTTTTTGTTCATATTTTTATTTCATTTCATTCCTTCATAGTGTTATCAAAGCAGTTTTCTCTTTCTCTATTTTTCTATGCATGTCCCCAACGAGGTCAAGGTATAAGGAGTTAGGGATCGAACATGTTGAACCTTTGAAAGATCGACCTCTCTGACACCGACGACCTCCCATGGCCAAAGAAAATAAAGAGAAGGGAGTAGGATATCCTTTCAAAATATTGCTCGAAGAATCCCTCAAGCGAAAAAGGAATGAAACAATGGAAAAATTTACCCATATCCTTCAGTAGATGACCACCGAAGAAACATATTCATCCAACAGTCACTTCGGAGATGTCGCCCCCTTTAAGGTACAAGTAAAATTTGATATCCCTATATTTGAAGTCAAATAAATGCAGATGTTGTAGATAAATGGTTGAATATGTTGGAAGGTTACTTTTTGGTCCATAGTTTCTCCAATAGGGAGAATATTACTTTTGCACTACTTAAGGATGCTCCCCATGTACAAGAATGGTGGAAAAATTACTGTGAGAAAAGGACTGAGGAACCCTCTCTATTTACAATTACCCCATCTTAGAACACTTTCTGAGACACTTTCAAGGAACATTATTACCCTGTGTGGAGCTATGAGGAAAAGTACATACTATGGACCATACGACAACAGCAAAGGGACCAAGTTGTGCATGAGCTCACAAATATTTTTCATACTCTACGCACAAATTTGGGTATCAAATTCTTCGAGCTACATCTGATGCTTAAGTACCGTGACCTTCTGAATAGATACATTCAGGAAGAAATGGAGTTCCTTGACATCTCCTTGCTTGGTGCAACATACCGATATGCTGCCAAGATTGAACAAAAAATTAAACAAAGGAAGCACAAATTTATATCTGTGAATCAGAAGCAGGGAAAGGGCACCCCTAAACTGCAAAACAAAGGAAAAATCCAAGGTGGGGTAACCCAAGACAACCCATTGAATCCGCAAGCAAAGAAAAACACCACGAAGAGAAAGAAGGACATAGGAAAGTGGTGTGATTATATAAGAGCCCCACTCACAACACAAGTGAGTGTTGAGCCAAGCAGTCACTGGTGGCCAAGATGAAGGCTCTAGAGTCAGATGGATGTTCTGACCCCGAGTCAAATTCCAACAAGGGGAATGAAAAAGGGAAGCAAATTATTGATGTGGAAGCCTGAAGATCCAAAGGAAGGGGAGTGTCTATTCCACCCGCATATGTGGGTTAAGGGGTCTCTGCTACAGTTCATTGTCGTCAGTGAGAGCCAAAATACTTTCATTTTCGTAAAGTTCATGAAGCGGTTGGGCCTACCAACCACACCACACCCATAGGAGTACACCATCGAGTGGCTTCAATGGAAGAGATCGCTGCGTCAACCAAATATGCCGCCTTCCCTACAACATTAAGCCCTTCACATATGAGGTACTATGTAATGTTTCTCCTCTTGAATTTTGTGATGTATTATTAGGCCAAACATACTTTTGGAAGCATCATGTTGTGTATGAGTCAAGGCCTCACACAATTATTATGACTTTGGACAATAAGTTATACAAAATGCCATAGGTAGCCCCACCTAACGACATCTCTTTGATCTCTACTAAGAAATGAAATAAGATCATCTCCTAAACGAGGAAATTCATTTTCTTTTTGATTCGCTGTCAAAGTAAAGGGAAGATCGTGGCCACATCCATGGTCCCCTGGAAGGGTTCCTCCACACAACAGAAGCAGGTGGATAAGGTCATGAAAGAATACAAGGAAATCTTCTCCTCACCCACAAGGGTACCCTTGCACTGTAAGGTCAAGCATTCGATCGATCTGACTCCTGGATCACCTCTACCCAATGAGCTGATATACTGTCGCTCCATTTTGGAAAATGAAGAGATAAAGTGACAAATCTGGGATTTACTGCAAAAAGGGCACATATGGCCAAGTTACTCACCTTGTGGGAGCTCGATTGTACTTGCACAGAAGAAGGATGGGAACTAAAGGCTCTGCATTGATTATCATGCACTAAACAAAATCACTATCAGGAACATGTATCTAATCCCACAGATTGATGATCTTCTAGAGAAACTCAAGGGGGCCAAGTATTTTAGCAAGATTGATCTAAATTATGGCTACCACCAGGTTCCAATAGAGCCCAAAAATGTAGGGAAGGCCACTTTAAAATCCAAGGAATTTATTTTTGAATGGTTGGTCATGCCCTTGAGGCTAACAAATTCCCCTGCTACTTTTATGAGGTTGATGGATGAGATTTTTAGACCCTTCACCAAATCGTTCATGGTTTTTTATCTAGAGGACATCCTCATCTTCAAAAAAAGTTTGGAAGAGCACTTGTAACACATTTGGTATGTCCTTCAAACCATGCAACAACACAAACATGTGCCAAATTGGAGAAATGTACCTTTGGCATGCGCCAAGTCCAATATCTGGGTTACATCATAGACAAGCAAGAAATGCATGTGGATCTAGCTAAGATCTAAGTCATTCAAGATTGGCCAACCCTGTCCACTCTAATATAGCTTCACAAATTTTTGGTCCTTGCAATATTTATAGGAGGTTCGTGTTGGGATTCTCTGAAATCACTTGGCCTTTGAGTTAGATTACCAAGGGCAGAGCAAAAGAAATTTTTTCCTAGTCTGAGTCCCAACATAAGGTGTTCGTTGAGTTGAAACACGGCCTTTGATCTATAACTATACTCACATTTCCATACCTGAAACAACCATTTTAAATTGAGACAAACATCTCTGACTATGCTATTGGTGCAGTTCTCAGCCAACATAGGTATCCAGTGGCCTATTATAGAGAGACACTTTTTGATACTATTCGAAAGTTCCCCACCTATGATAAAGTGATGTATTTTATCGTGCAAGATTTCTGAAAATGGAAACAATACATTTTGGGGAAGGATATGATCATCCACACCAATAACTGAACTCTTCAGTTTATATAGACACAAGGGAAGTTGAAAAACGATCACCATCATAAGTGGTATACATATCTGCAACAATTTCACTTGAATAATAAATAAAAAAAGGGCAACACCAATCATGTTGCGCATTTCCTTAATCGACCCCCAGTTGTAGCACTAACTACTATTCTCAAATCTTGTGGATACGAGACGTCTAGATGGTCATAACTATAAAAAAATGATCTAGAGTTTTCCACCACATACCAAATGCTAGTGTATGGCAAGCAAGTTCCCGATCTCCACCTCTAGGATGCATTATAGTGCTACTTGGGCCACCTTTTTGTTCCTTCAAGCGAGCATGCCAAGATTATTTTGGAGGCGCACTACAGTTAGGTCACATGACACTTTAGTGTGGAGAAAACTATGGTCATACTACAAAATTACTTTTATTGGCCAAAAATCCAACAAGATGTTGGAAAATATATTAGATCGTTCACTTCCTATGCCATCACCAAGCCAAACATCAAGAAGGAAGGCCTGTACACTCCTCTTCCTAATCCCATCCATCCCTGGGAATCCATCTCCATGGACTATCTATTTGGTCTCCATTCTACCAAGCATGGTAATGACTATGTATTTGTGGTTGTGGAATTTTTTTCTAAGATGGATATATTGGCGACCTAAAATAAGAGTATCAAAACATATGAAACTACCAAAATCTTCTTTGAATGAGTGTGGGTACATTTTGGGATCGCATAAAACATTACATGATATGGATAGAAAGTTCTCGAGCACATTCTAGTCGAGCCTATTGACACTACTAGACACCAAGCTCACTGAGTCAACTGCATTCCATCCCTAGACAAAGGTTGTCAATAGGATGATAGTGCACATACTCCACATGTAAAACTCCAAGCATCCACGAACCTAGGATGAGAGCCTTCCCTATGCATAGACTAACTATAAAAAATCTCTCCATAGCTCCATTGGTCATAACCCTTTTCAAGTAGGATTTCAATCATTGTGTCCGACTGATGTTGCGATGCTTCATGCGACTGCACAGAAAAAATACACACATGTACAGTCTGAGGCTGATAAAGAACCCATGTTATTGACCATTTCCAACACATCTGCCATCAGGTTCACAACATCTTTGAGAAGTCCAATGCTAAGTACAAGAAACGACATGATCAACATCATGTACCACACAAGTTTCAGGTGGGAGAAAAAGTTTGGTTGCAGTTGTAGAAAAAACACCTTATCAAAGCCCATCAGAATCTCTGACCACTCCAATATGGGACTTACACCATCACCAAGGTTGTGGGAGACAATTATTTTGAGCTCAATATTCCCCCATTCCTTGGCCTACACCCAATGTTCAATGTGGTTTGCCTTCGACCATACTTTCCACCATTGTTGGACACATTAGACATTGCAGAACAACTCACACCAATAGAGCTAAATCGAGACTACATGAAATAGGAAATTGATCAGATCATTGAAATTCATATTAATAACACTCTCCAACAAAAGATCCAATTGTATCGGGTTGTTAAAGCTGGCCAACTCCTGTAACAAGGCAAGTGGCTCACTAGGGACCAAGTTCAGAAGAAGTTCCCCCCTATCATGGAGGCACTCAACGTGATGGGGAACACTGAATCCTAAGGGCAGAGGACTAATATAGGTGGATATTGGTGGCCACCAACCTATTCCACTTGGACCCCCACCATTTTTTCTATTAGTTTCCTTAATTGTAGCATATTTTACTATTTTTGGCAGTTATTTTGGGTTCTGAACTTTCGAAGCCGTTTTGAGGCATGTTGTACTATACAACACCCCCCATTTATTTTAATAAATGGATACCCTTTAAAACTATAAATAGAAATTTATGATCATTATTTTATCTTATCCTAAGTCTAAAAACTTTAGGAAATAAAGGTTTTTCCCTTTTTTCTTTGATTTCAAAAGCGCTCATCGCAAATCACATAACTTACAAGCTGAATAAGTTAAAACATATATAAGCATTGCGAATTGCTATATGCACTTCAACCTTTTTGGAGTTATATAAAACCCCCGTTGAAAATGCTTTAAAAACCCCTTTAAAAAGAAATCACATCGTGCCTTTTAAAATGAACAAGCGTATAACAAATCAGTAAAATTTGCGATGAGACGGACTTGATGAAACAATAAATTAACAATTATAAGCATCTAAAGGTCTGATAAAGAACAACAATGTGACTCTTTGAGCGCATTTCGCGTTTCACAATGAGAAAACAAGTGTAAAGTTTTATTACCACATGAAAGTTGTGATGTGCGATTTGCGTAGATCGCATTTCGTGAAATTCATCGACGGAAATAAAACATAACTATTGGCAACTATTTAAAGTTGCGATGTGCGATATTAACACTTATTACTCAAGTGCATGAAATGATTCATATCTAATCAACCCATTATAAGATCTAATGTCTTAGATTGATATATTAGACATATTACGTAAATGTGTGTAAGAGATTTGATAGAAAGAGTTATGGGTTGTTAACGACATTTAATGGGAGTAAGGTTCGAAAGATTGATATCTACTTCAAGTGTGTTTTGAATAACTGAGTGCCGGATCTTGATTATAATGTTTTAACTCTATCCTTCTCTTCATTCATCTTAGGTCTGAGTTTAATTTTTCACTTGGATTCAGGAAACTAGAATGACTAGAATGACAAAGAAAGGCAAGGAAATGGCCCAATCATCCACTATAGAAGACTCAGACATGCCTCCATTGTTCTCAGATACGGCCTGCAACAAGGATTGCAACGGAGTGAGAATAACTAGAATGACAAAGAAAGGCAAGGAAATGGCCCAATCATCCACTATAGAAGACTCAGACATGCCTCCATTGTTCTCAGATACGGCCTGCAACAAGGATTGCAACTGTTCTTCATGGGAATCAATGTACCAACTCTTCGAGGAAGAAAAACCAAGGATAATAGTTAAAATAGCTATAGCAGATGTAACAATTTCCTCAGACTCGTTCTAATTTGACGTTGCATGATTGTTTCTTCACAGAATAGAAACAAGGCCAAAGATTCTCCCCTACACAGATATGGTAAAGTAGGTAATTGACCACCTTAACATAGCATATAGGTCATTTAAAAATTCAAAGCTGGAGAATATGGGTTCGTTCACTGCATAAGATTTAAGGACAATGTACCACTTGCCATGCCACAAAAGAGTTATGACAAAGCTTTTGTCCAAAGCTTTACAAAGAAACATACAAACCTCATGAAAGTAATAAAGGGATGGAAAGAAGACCAAGGAAAGCTGAAACAGGACAAACTCGGTATGTACCCGATAGCACAGTTACCCTCCCCTTATTGTTATGCTGCTGGAATGTTATGTAGGTTGTTTTCAAAACAAGATACCACTAGGTTTTCCATAGATTGGGTCACTTTAATTGAAGCAATCGTCAATTATTCTATTATGAATCGGGCAAACATATTGTCTGATAATTTGGCCAGAAATATCATGGATTATAGAAGTAAAATAAGTGTTTCCTCTAGAGAAATCCCCCCTTTCTATATGAGTGCTTACATTATGGATGCAATTTTCTTTTGTTCAAGTTTTCCTATCATGGGATGGAAATGGACAACCCAAGACCCCACTCCAATCCATATTTACCATAGAGCCCTTTGGGAATCCGATTTTCATTTACATTTCGATAAAATTTTCAATGGATTCGTGTCACCCATCCATCATCCTATCTTTAATGAAAAAGCCCCTATAATTTCCAAAGAGGCTAGAACAAACATTTTACCAGTTGCTAGATGGTTTGCTGAAGATAATTTCACCTATATCAGAGTTTTTGGGAGTTATTCTTCTCCCTATGTTTTTCCCTATTATGTTCCTGATAAGCTCATAGCTAGGGAAATTGCCTACCAACTTCTAGTAAGTGGCATTTCCGAACAACTCAAAGATGCCAAGAAGGCCATTTTGCCTACTTTCCCTTTACAGTGCGACACTTTTTCCCTTTTCGATATTGGTCATGCATTCAAGGAGATTGTAAATGTTACTTCATTAAATTTGGCTATAATGCCAAAAAGGCCATTTGATCCTAATGATGTGGTTAAGAATTTAACCACTGAACTTAAATTGAAACCTTTCTTGAATGAGAAATATATGTTTGACGATTTCTTTCAAGGCATGGAGAAGTTCACATATGTATTAAAAAATGCATCCAGTCAGCTCAGTAAAAATGACTTTGAGGCTTTCCAAGCATATATAAATAAGAGGCTGGAAAGGATCCCTTTGGATTTTTTATTTATTGAAGATGTCAACGGACCAACTCCAAGCATTAGTCCGAATAATGAATCCAAGGACATGTCTGAAGATAAATACCAAGAGAAATATAATCATGAATCAGGGAAATCACAACATAATTCTCAGAATTTGGATCACTCTGATAATTAATCCGAGAGAAGGAATGAGAGCCCAAAGAAAATAATTGATAAAGTGATTAAAGGGATTGAGATGCAAACAAAAGGAGAAATTAATAGAGCTGGATCATCCTCTCAAGAATTTCAGCATAGCCAGAATACACCCGACCATACAGAGAAACCTCAGCCAAAAGAATTGAAGAATGAATGGGAAAATTTTTCCAAGGAACTATAAACACCACCGCCAAAGCCAAATATTGATGAATATATAAGTTTCCAAACTCTAGAGAATTCTCATAATTTAGTGGAAACTGCAATTCCTCTACACCAGGTACCTGAAGTTCATGATCAAGAGATCATTCTGGCATACCCTACAGAAGAGATTGTTTTACAGATTGAAGAGATACCCTCACTTGATGTATTATACAGTCCCAGTCATAAGGCTGTAGTTAAGAGAAGAAAGAGAAGAAGAATGGATGAAACTATTTCAAATCTTATGATGAATCTGTAGACGTTCTATGGAAAGACCCTTTGGTTGATCCTACATAACATTTGACTAAGTTATCACAATATGCAAGAGCATATGCTACTACTACCATTGAAAAAGCCACAGAGGTACAACTTCTACTGAAGCAGAAAGAAGACAAAGTGCAAGAGTTAGAGAGAATTTTAGAACATGAAAGGTTTAACTTGAGTAAGCAGATTGAAATGAAGATGTCTCAATTTAAAAAGGATTTTTAAAGAATGAATTTGCAACACCGGGTGCAGATTTTAGAGAAAGAAACACAGCTTGAAGCAACAATGGAAAAATTGAAAAGCCAGCCTCAAGTAGAGCTGTTCATAAAAGAAGCACTGGAAATGAATGCAAAGCTAAAGCATCAACAAGAAACCTTTTGTCAACAGGTCTCAATCACTAGCTCTTATTGTGATACAAGAAAAATTCTAAGCCAACAAGTGGCTAAGAGGAGACTTGAATGCGAGAAAGTTGAAAAGAATATTAATGAGTTCATTCAGTGGTAAAGATATCACTCAGGAAAGAAAGCTGACCTACCTCAGATAGATAAATTTCACAAAGAAATTTTATTTAAGGATTGGGAAATTTAACTAAGACAAGCAGAAAAGGCAATGAAAACGACATCAAGGTTAACAAATGAAATTATTGAATCTGTTAATGAACAGCTTCTGAAAGATGAACTTGTTAAATAATCCACAAATGAAGTGCTCCCAGAGCTCAAACCATTAGAAGAACAGTGGAAGAAAAATACACGGATGCAGGAGGAAATGAATAAAAATATAAATAAGTTTGATCAAGAAAATACTGGAATTTTCTGATCAAACCTTATCATCTGTGCCTAACTCTACAGTCATTAACTGATTTTACAAAGAAATCACAGCCAACACTTTCTAATGAAGTGTTCAAAGGCTATTTCAGATCAAGAATTATGCATCCAGCTCAGCTAAAGCGAAGGGTGGATATTTGTCAGCTCCGAGATCAAATGCGCAAAGAGGATCGCCACACATAATCATATTGTTATTTTATTTCCTAGATTGTAGTTTAAGTTTACTCCTTACGAGGATGGTTGTTTAAAACCTCCTCTATTTTTATGTAATAATATTTTTTTAAACATATTGTAGTTTAGTATTTAAAACCTTCTCATGCATTTAGAGAAGGGTCCATAAATTTGTCAAAAACCTTTGCAAAGAATGCATTTCTGTAAGTTTGTGAATGTCTTGATGAATTAATGGAACGAAATCTGTTATCTTTTGACATTTGAAGTTGTTTAACTGAAGTTGCACTATTGTACTCTATAAATTGCTTGAAAGTGAAGAGGAGCAGGTAATGAATCCGAGAGCAGGAATGAGAGCTGAGAGAAAATAATCGATAAAGTGATTTAAGGGATTGAGATGAAAATAAAAGGAGAAATTAATGGAGTTGGATCATCCTCTCAAGAAGTTCAACATAGCCAGAATAAACCCGACTAGACAGAGAAGCCTCAGCCAAAAGAATTGAAGAATGAATAGGAGAAATTTTCCTAGGCACTACAAACACCACCACCAAAGCCTAATATTGATGAATCCACATGTTTCCAAACTCTAGAGCATTCTCAGAATTTAGTGGAAAGTGCAATTTCTCTACAACAGGTATCCGAATTTCATGATCAAGAGATCATTTGGGCATACTTTACAGAGCAAATTGTTTTACAGATTGAAGAGACACCCTCACTTGATGTCTTCTACAGTCTGAGTCATAAGGCTATAGTTAAGAGAAGAAAGAGAAGAAGAATGGATGAAATAGTTTCAAATCTTATGAATGAATCTGTAGACATTCTATGGTAATACCCTTTGGCTGATCCTACAGAACATTTTACTAAGTTATCACAATACACAGGAGCATATGCTACTGCTACCATTGACAAAGCCACAGAGGTACAACTTCTATTGAAGCAAAAAGAATACAAAGTGCAAGAGTTAATAAGACTGTTAGAACAAGAAAGGTTTAACTCCAGTAAGCAGATTGAAATGAAGATGTCTCAATTTCAAAAGGATTTTGAAAGAATGAATTTGCAACACCAGGTGCAGATTACAGAGAAAGAAACACTGCTTGAAGCTGCAATGGACAAATTGAAAATCTAACCTCAAGTAGAGCTGTTCATAAAGAAGCACTGGAAATGAATTCAAATCTAAAGCAATAACAAGAAACATTTTGTCAACAGGTCTCAATCACCAGCTCTTACTGTGATACAAGCAAAATTCTAATCCAACAAGTGGCTAACAAGAGACTTGAATGCGAGAAATTTGAAAAGAAGAATAATGAGTTCATTCAGTGGCAAATATCTGACTTAGGAAAGGAAGCTGACCTACCTCAGATAGATAAATTTCACAAAGAAATTTTATTTAAGGATTGGGAAATTCAACTAAGACAAGCAGAAAAGGCAACGACAAAGGCATCAACGCTGACAAATGAAATTATTGAATCTATTAATGACCAACTTCTGAAAGCTGAACTTATTAAAGAATCCACAACTGAAGTGCTCCTAGATGTCAAACCATTAGAAGCACAGTGGAAGAAAAATACAGAGATGCAGGAGGAAATGATTAAAAATACAAATAAGTTTGATCAAGAAAATTACTGGAATTTTTTGATAAAATCTTATCATTAGTTCCTAACTCTACAATGATTAACTGCTTTTACAAAGAAATCACAGCCAACACTTTATAATGTAGTGTGCAAAGGCCAGATCAGATCAGGAATTATGCAACCAGCTCAGCTAAAGCCAATGGTGGATATTTGTTAGCTCCAAGATCAAATGCGCAAAGAGGATCAACACACATAATCATATTGTTATTTTATTTCCTATGTTGTAGTTTAAGTTTACTCCTCACGAGGATGGTTTTTTGAAACCTCCTCTATTTTTATGTAATAATCTATTCTTAAACATATTGTAGTTTAGTATTTAAACCCTTCTCATGCATTTAGAGAAGGGTCCAAAAATTTGTCAAAAACATTTGCAAAGAATGCACTTCTGTAAGTTTGTGAATTCCTTGATGACTTAATGGAACGAAATATGTTATCTTTTGACATTTGAAGCTGTTTTACTGAAGTTGTACTATTGTACTCTTTAAATTGCTTGAAAGTGAAGAGGAGCATAAAACTACTGTTAGTTTGAATGAGTAGAACCTCGTATATATGGTACTTCTACACGTTATCTTAAGTTTGGCTTTTTATATTCATAGTTATCTTTTTATCGGTATTATATATTTGAATTGTTATCATAAATGAATGTTAAATGCACTTATGTACTACGATCTGTTTATGATTTCTTATCTTATATATAATAAAACATATAAATGCGATATACATTTCACAATGATTTTAATAAAACTACTTTTTTAAAAGAATCATCTTATAATAATTTTCATCTCTTTCAACTTTTTAATAATCTTCATTACTAATAATTGGAAGATATCTTTTTAGATCACATAAAAGAAGGAACACCCCGGGTATATAGTAGAATATATAGTTTAGATAAATGCATATGATAGATTAAATCATTTCCCATTTGCATGTTATATAAACAAAACACACCCAACATCATCCTTATTGGGAAACTGGTCCCTTTATCCCCAGTCGGAGCCACCACACCAAACGGAAAAGGACTTGCTCTAAGGTCTAGACTGGGTGGTTTTCCTCCATGTTGTTGCAACATAATTCTGAGGCTTCAACATTTTGGCACTAGAAGGAGGGCCAATTGTGAATGACAAGAAGATATGATAAATCTAAAAGCCAATCTAAAAGTCTCTCTCCCTCTAGATCCACTTCAACTTCTAGAACATTAGCTAGATCTAAATATTTAAGATCTGAAGTTGAACATCCCTCTCCTAAGTCTCCTAGTGAAACTCAACCAATATTATCTCCAGATTTTCATCAAAATTCCCCAGAAGTTCAGTCTTTGATAGAAAATTTAGAGAGAGTATCCATTTCTGCTGAAAAGACTGAAACTTCTCAATCATCTAAGATTGGTATTTCATCTTCTTTAAAACCTAGATGAATATTAAATTGATTAGAAACTCAAAAGACAGGAATTCCTCATTTAGAATTTCCTATCAACACTTCTCGAAGGAAGACAAAGAACACTGAATCAGAGTCAACCACCAGCGAGGTCTTATCTAATAATCCACCTTGTTCACCTCCATTACCTCCACTCACTTCCACAACTTCCATTCCAACAATCAGTGTCACTTTAACTAGTTCCAGTACACAAACTACTACTCCTTCAACTAGTTCTAGCACTAAAACTGCCTCTTCTTCAACTCAAACTCAATCCATCACCTCCACCCAAGGTCCAATGGCAGGTCAAGTACCTCCACCAAATGTACAACCATGGAACAATCCAAGTGCTTTACAAATGCCTTCTCCTCTTCATCCTCTTCCAAAATACCCTGAAAGATGGTTACCTAAATTTAATCCTGATGATGGTCTTCCAGCTGAAGAACACATCCATAATTACATGTTAGCCATTAATTTAAAAGAGGTAACTGAAGAATACTGTGTAGTAAGACTATTTCCATATACTATCACAGGATCTATAGGATTTTGGTATTTCTCATTACCTGCCCGCTCTATAACTAGCTGGAATATATTCGAAGAACAATTTTTAGCTAAGTTTGGAGATGACAGAACCACCACATCGCTCATCAAATATCTATCAAATATAAAGGCTAAAGCAAGGGAGAAAATAAAATACTTCAATTCTAGATTTAATAATTTACTTAATAAAATTCCTGCTACATCAGTTCCTGGTGCAGAAGTTCAAATTGAGTGGTATATTTCATCTCTCCCATCTAATATAGCCATTTTTGTTGATAGAGAAATTTTTCCTACATTAGCAAAAGATATGAAGGAATATTTATCTGTAGAGAAACACATAATCGCTCTTGAAAAGAAGAATTCCCAAGAAGATAGGAAATCAAAGAAAGTATCCTTCAAAGATGATTCAAAGAAGAAGCCACCAAAAGACCCTTTTGATATAGAAGGTCTTTAGAAAGTTTTAAAGACTATGACAAATGAAATGGAAGATATCAAAAAACAAGTTGCCGAAAGTTCTAGTTCAAAGAAGATTTTCAAACCCTTCAAGAAAAATCAGTCTTCTAATTCTCAGCCTCCCAACATCAGATCTAATGCTGAGTCTGATCAAGATACAGATGAAGAGCAAACAAAAGAAGAAGAAACTGAAGTAGAAGAAGAAGTTGAACTAAATGGAATGTGGGATTTTATCCTACCAAATGATGAACAACAAGAAGCTTTACCTGTAAGTACAAGGAGCAAGAATGCCACTGAAGCAACACAACCAAATCAAAAACATAAGAACTCAAGGCCTGCTAAAGATAAAACAGAAAGTAAAAAGTCTACATCTAAGACTACACAAACTAACCCTGCTACTTCAGATGTTCCACCTACATCAAAGACAATGGTAGTCTCTGACACCATTGAATATAATGTAGTTGAGGATATGAAAAAGACCAGGGCCAAAATTTCAATTCATGAACTTACTCAGCTAAAATAACAGCAAAATATTTTACTTAGAGATTTGAATGCGGTTCCTGCTTCAGCCTTACCTACTCCTGTAGTAGTTCAAGCTGCTAATAATATGGTTAAACCTCCTTCTCCTTAAAATAAAATAGATGCGACATATCTGATTATGATAGGTGATCGATCCATCTCTCATACTCCTCCATTTATTTTAACCTTTGATATCTATAACAAGAACGTCCAGAATTGTTTAATAGACTCAGGGGATTCCTCTAATATCATGCCTAAATCAGTATGTGCTAAGTTGAACATAACTCCTCAGAGTTCTCCTGTTCATATAGTACAACTTGATAGAGAAAAAGTAGAGGTTGTAGGAGAAATAAATTCTGTCTCTCTCAGATTATCATAAAACCATAAGGTTGCCCAGATAATTGATATATTGGTGGCTGATATTATTGAATTTTATGGTTTAGTATTAAGCAAAGACTGTTCTGAAAATCTTCATGGATATTTCACAACAGACTAGTCACATATGTGGCTACCCCACAATGGAAAACCAAACCAAATTAGGGTGGACCGAGAAAAATTCATGAGACATACAGTTACTGATCTTGAAAGGATAAATGAGCCAGTAGAATTCAATAATAATATTATTGGAAATTACTCGGCAGAATTATCTTGGAAATTTTAATGCTCAACCATCACCCTTTTTTGATAATGCAGTTATCTCTCAAATTGAAAATTTCTCCCAAAAAAACACTCCTGAGTGCAAAATTTTTGTAAATAAACCAGTAGTTAATTCTTTATTTTGGATTCTTTATTTTGATGGATCTAGATCAGAAGATGGTGCAGGAGATGGATGTATTTTAATAAGCCTAGAAGGAGAAAAAACTATGTTATTATGCAGACTTGAATTCGATTGCACAAACAATATAGCATAATATGAAGCATTAATTCAAGGTTTGTACAAAGAAATTGACCTTGAAATTAAATATCTGAAAGTACCGGGAGATTCAGAAATCATTCTGAAACAAGTAAGAAATACTATCTATTGTCATTCTGAACATTTTAAGCATTATCAATCATTAGTCCAGGAATTGACTTCTCATTTCTTGGCTTTCAATATTTCTTCTGTACCCATAATAAAAAATGCTAGCACAGATTTATTGGCTAATGTAGGATCAAAATTAATTCCATCTCAAGAATTTAGTCCTGATAGGTTTTCTATTGAATTGATTTTTAGACAATATGTTCATGATAATATTACCAATTGGAGAGTCTTTAATAATGATTATGACATTATAGATTTCTTTACATATGAAGGATCTTATGATAATCAAATTCTAGATGAAAATGAACATGATACTCAGATAAAGGAAGAATAGGATGAAAATCCAATTCCTAAGTCACTTGCCAAATTATAAGACCTTTATGATTTAAAAGATAGGTTTAAAAGAGTTACTAATTCTAAAACTCAAAGTTCAACCTTAAGATTTGAGTTGGTAAACCTTGGAATTGATCATAAACCAAAAAATGTCAATTTAGGTCTTGGTCTATCTTTTGATGAAAGATTCTCATTCGTCAAGTTATTAAGGACTTACAAAAGTGTTTTTTCTTGGGATTACACTGATCTTAAAAAATATGACACTTATGTTATTCAACACACTATTCCTATGATTTCAGATGAGAAACCAATAAAACAAAAGTTGCAGAAAATTTACCCAAATCTTGAATATCAAATCAAAATGGGTTAAATATTCAAAGCTAAGATCATCTTTCCAGTTAGACATTCAAAATGGGTTTCAAATTTAGTTCATGTCAGGAAGAAAAATGGTGACATTAGGATTTGTATTGATTTCAGAAATTTGAATAAAGCATGTCAGAAAGACAATTTTCCATTACCAAACATGGAAAAAGTACTGCAAATAGTAGCTGGTTCTATACTTATGTCTTTTTTAGATGGATTTTCAGGATATAACCAAATCCTGGTACATCCAGATGATATATTAAAGACTACGTTCATGAATAAGTGGGGAACTTATGCCTATCAAAATATGCCCTTTGGGTTAATCAATGCAGGTGCCACTTTTGAAAGAGCCATGAACACAAATTTTAGAGGACTCATTAGCAAATCAATGGTTATTTATCTAGATGACATTACAGTCTTTTCTAGAAAAGCAACCAATCATGAAAATGACCTAAACCAAGTCTTTGAGCGATGTAAAAAGTATGGAATTTCATTAAACCCAAAGGAATCCTATTTTGCTCTAGATGAAGGAAAAATTTTAGGATTCATTGTGTCCAAAAGAGGTATCTATATTGATCCTGAAATAATTGAAGAGATTAAAAGGATTCCTTTCCCTCATAATAAGAAAACTATGCAGTCATTCCTTGGACAGATAAATTCTGTAAAAAGATTTGTCCCTTAATTTTCACATATATTTTTACCTTTACAAACCATGATTAAGAAAAATTCAGTCTTTAAGTGGGGACATAATGAAAGAGAAGCATTTGATTTAATCAAACAATATATTATTAGTGCTCCATTTCTGACTACTCCCAATTTTCTTAATCCTTTCACTTTATAGACATTCTCATTAGATACATCTTATGCTGCCATTCTGACACAATTTAATTACTAACAAATTGAAGCACCAATATCATTTTTCAGTTCCAATTTGCAAGGTGAAGAACTAAACTATTCATTTGTTGAAAAACAAGCATTTACTATCTTTAAAACTATAAAGAATTTTAGGCAATTTCTCCTCAAAACTCACACCAAGATAATAGTTCCATTATCTACAGTGAGACAATTATTGATGCAAAGAGAATTAGGAGAGAAAAGGGCTAACTGGGTTACTACTTTACAAGAACATGATGTAGAAACTAGACCTTATAAAATTGTTAGAGGTCAATTTTTTTGCAGAATGCTAACATGATCATCCCATTTATTATCAGAGGAAGATTAAGGTAATAATGGACAAGTGTAAGAGGTAAGCCTCAACGATGCTCAATCTCAAAATGCTGATCTCAAGTTTTATTTAAAGAATGGATATGCCCCAGCACAACTCAATTATAAAACAAAACGTGCTTTGAGATTGAAAGGCAAGCAATATGAAATAATCAATGATGTATTTTTTAGAAGATAATTTGATTATGTGTTATTAATATGCTTAGAGAAAAATGAAGCAGAAAAAGTTTTGCAGGAACTCCATGATGGACCAGATGGAGGACATTTTGGAGGAAATACAACAACACATCACTAGCCGACAGGATAAGTTCCCCATCGTTACTCCATGCCCGAAAGAGGAAGGGGATGTCCCCTATCGTTCAAGCCATACCCGACAGAGAAGGAAGGCCCACATCACCACTGGCTAAGAAGAAGGAGATGGCCCCCAAGTTACCACCAAACAAGAGAGAAAGAAGGCTGCACTGCTAGTGAATGAGACATGTACACCAAACGATAGATGTATGCACCGCCATATGCGAGAGAAGAGAAGATAAACCCCTTGATACACCAATTGAAAAGATCGATTATGTTTCCCATCGTTATCACCTGAATACATTTAGCCTTGTTGTTTACTTACGAGCATATCGATTGAGCCACGTTATCACCAAATGAAAGTAGATATTGAGTTAACCAAAGGAAGAACGTATAGATAACTTAATCTTCTTCTGCTGCTGGTCAGAAAGAGTGGCCAGACACAGGAGGTATTTGGGAGAAACAAGGAGAGAGTCAGAACCATCTTGAGAATTTAAAGTTGGAATGGATAGAATAGACCCGGCAGAGTAGCTATGTGCATCCAAGTTACCAATTTATTCATAATATATTGACAACCTACCTAGTAGTTTGAGCAAGCACCGAACATCCAACTGACCTTAGACCTTGCTTCTTTCCTTATTGTAAATATCGCCTCACTGCTTCAACTGAAGACCTGACCGAAGACCTTAGACCTGTCCTTCATCAACTGAACTGACTTCATAGAATTTATTTATATAAACAACCTTACTTCCTGAGAAGATATATCTTTACGCCCGCCTTCATCGACTAACTACCGCCTTACCCCTTAAAACTGACACTGATGACCCCCTTCGACCTGAGGAGATATCGATTTATACCACCCTAATCTAGCAACCTGAGATATTCAATCTTGATACCTTACTGACTTCGATTTCTCTCTCTTGGATACCCTCGATCTCTTCTTACGAACAAACTGGAGACGATGAACGGATTGATTCAGCCATTGAGTAAGAACCAACTAGTATATAATGCTAGCCAGATGAGAGTTTGATTTCTAAATTTAGGCGCGAAGCAATTGAGGCACAAAGTGTAAGCTACCTGTATTTCACATAAATGCCTCCTCCAATGTTATCCACTGTAATACCTAGACCATTTACCTTTATTAATAACATAGGAGGGATAGCTATAAACTCGGGATAAGATGAAACTAACGAACCTTTACCTTCACTTTTTCTTATAACCTATTGCTTCAGCCAGTCAGGAATCGGGGGTACGACACTTTGAACCTTGACTATTCACCTTTAATCTACCTACGTCTTTACTTAATGTGCGATCGTGTGTGCTACCAAGCCTTGAATTTTCACCTTTTACCAGCTCACACACTTGGACTTAGTACAGGAATGAACGGGCTTCCTAAACACCTTGCCTGAATTAATTGAATCGTTCCTAGGCACTAATTCTCTTGTTCGGGATGAGCTGAACCCAGACAACCAAGCAAGCTAGATACCGATCGATTGATGAATTCAGACAACCAGCATTGCTAAGAGATGCTTGTTAAATACATCATTGCTAGGATAAGGAGACCAGATACCCACCTTACCTGATCAGGAGATCAAGTCTCTTGATGAAAAATGCTTAAAAATGAAGTTGCTCAGAATAGCTCCGAAACAGATCGACTGGATAGTGCTCGTCTTCCTGATTCCGGCGCCGCGAACGGTTCGAAAAATGGTCTCCGTATGCAGAAGTTATTCAGCTTCAAAGTTTTGTCAATTTCATTAAAAAATGGCAAAATTGGACTTTGGGAAAATTTTTTATTAAAAAAAGAATATTCCACAGAATATTCTGGGAATATTCCGTAAAATATTCCCACGTGGCTAGCCCGGAGGCCGCCACGTGGCCCCAAGGCCGAGCGGAATTGGCGTTTAAAAGTTTTGTATGCGGACGGTTCGAACCTACGACCTCATTGATATCAATCCAGCGTTTTAACCAACTGTGCTATTATGTTATACGTTGACATATGTGCGGAATGAGTTATATTTATGCCGTGTAATGAATTGGGCGGGGCCCGAAGGGGGCCAGCCCCGAAGGGCCAGCCCCCATTGCATAGGACCTCACCCACAGGACCGCGGAGAAACCAACGGCTTGGCGCGCTCAGAACGACGGACCGTTCAAACCTTATGTTTAATGTTATGTTCGTGGGTTGTTGTGTATATAATATGTATTGATTCAAACGGTTAAACCACCGCCGAATCCCATGTGAACACAAATAAAACGATAAACATAAACTTTAAATGCCAAGTTCTAACTGCGCGCCATATTTGGCGGAGTCCGCCCAGCTTTGGCGCCACCTCCCCATGTGGCGGCCTTAACTGCACATCCTCCACATTTAGTGGAGCTTCCTAAGGAGTAAGAGGCAGTTCAGTAAATGAGCCATAAATTTTGATTGGGAAGGCCTTTCAAGACAATTTTTTTTTTGATTTTGGGTGTAGAGAGCATTCTGGAGCTGTTGGAGGTGTCTGCAGAGCCATCAGGGCATTGTATCTGCGAATTTTACAGCGCTTTTGACAGAGAAGCCATCAGGGCCAAGGGGAAAGATTGCTGCATTGGGCTACCTTCCTCCAATGGAGGTGAATTTGTAGTCTATTTCTACTGATATGGATATTCTGAGTCTGTTTTAGCAGTATATTTTCTCATTGAAGAAGTTTATACAGATGTAATTTCATTTGAAGCATTTAATCAAAAAAGGACTGAGCCTAATTAGAGGCTTTTGGACCAGCGGAGGTAGCCCAGAAGAGGGGTGAACCGCTTAAACAAACATCTGCTGTTCATCTGTGTATTATGGCTGTTTATTTCCAGATTTTGATAGTTTAAACAGTAAAATTTCATAAGCATGCTTTCTAAAAACAAGTTTATACAGTAATCAAAACTTGTTATTTTGCCATCAAACCTCTACACACCCATTGCAGAACTTATATTCTTGCTTATTCACACTTAAAACAGATCAATGAACACTCTGAATTCAAAAACAAAAGACTTTCATTGATTTTGATATTTGTGTTTATATCTTATTTCCTTAGACAGAGTCTGTAGAGGGCCAGGTAGCCTCTGGAACTCATCCTCTCTTTAGAGGTGACATGTCCAGTGAATGCCCCTACAGTCCATCTCTGAAAAGGAAATAGTTTATTCTCACAATTTCAGATCATTTGAAATTTTCTGAAATGGATACCTTGCACCCTTAAACAAGTACATTCCATTTTCAGATCATTACCCCCTCACTTACTCTACTTACTTATTGTATGCCCCTAACCTATTCAGCCAAAAAGACTTCGTGAGTGGGTGGATACGGCACTATCTTATCAGACCGGGCCAGATATGTATTGATGAATTGAAACATATAGCATTGTTGCTTACTTTATGTTAGAGTTAGAACGCTCAGTTGGCGGATCAGAACTGCCCTAGTTATGAATGAATTATTACCTGAACTTATTAGATCATATTATGGGATGGGGCCAGGATCATCACTTACAACCTTTACTATGATCCATTTTTACCCTTTCCTTATCTTTTAGTGTTTCCATTCAACCTTACCTTCAGAGCTAGACCTCATAGCCTTAGACCACGAACTTCATTAATCACGTCGGTACTTATGGCTACTTACTTTCTATTATAAGCACCAGATTGGAATGATTTATTTCTTTGATTGGTTGATAGTCTTCTGAGAGGGGCGAGAGCCAGAAGCTAGGAAACTGAAGCCTGTAACTAGGGTCCAGAAGCCTTGAACCTCTAAGCCTTTTGCCAAGTCCAACAGAAGGAAGGAATCAGCCTGTAACCAGGAACCAGAAGCTTAAACAGGTCCAATAGAATAAGCCTGTTACCTTTATCCAAAAGCCTTTAAAACCTCTCACCTCTAGCTTC
The DNA here is from genome assembly GCA_034641835.2 of Pinus albicaulis. NCBI lineage: Eukaryota > Viridiplantae > Streptophyta > Pinopsida > Pinales > Pinaceae > Pinus > Pinus albicaulis. Next base: position 158,179,302 of record CM076574.1, read on the forward strand.
GAACCCTTAGACTCTAACCAGGGCCTGGAACCATAGGATGTCAGCCTTTAACCTCCAATTGAATCTAACCTTTTTAGCCCTACTTGAACACTTTAGGAATTAATGCAAAAATAACGAAAACTCAGAATTGAATGAATTGACTTGGTCTCTACCTACCACCTCATATGCTTAGGTTACTATTGCACAACCAACCACACTCCTAGATATGCCATGGTCGAGTGCAAAAAACAACCCAGGTTGACCAAATTCATTTACTTTTTGGATGTCATGCTTCCTCCTTGAAACCTCATATTGCATATGATCTATGCTAATAAAAATGAGTGGTTCCTTAGCTTAGTGTTAGGGGCTTCACTAAGGAAGACTTCATGCGATGCTGATGGGAAAAACCTGATAGTGATTAGTTGAGAATGAATGAGTGAGATGCAGGTGACAAAATCCCTATGGATATTAGGAACTTGGTATGGATATTAGATCCAAAGTATGGGGTACCAGGAAATAACAGATCCATGCTAATATGATGGTAAGAAAGGAAATCTCAGTGCCCATTAGTTGTGGTGATTTGAAATCCATAGCATAAGGGAACAAATCAAGACTGAATCCATGACTCTTGAAACGATAGGTCTCTTATAATAGGTATCCTATAATGAGGGTACAAACTTGTTCTTTGATCGGATTGATAAAGGAGCAGAACCAAAGGTAGAAGGAGCATATCTAGTTCCTTACGTTGGGAAGAGGATAGATCCCGAATTCCTGCTATTGGGGTGGGACAACTCTAGAGCTGTTCTCTAGGGGGTAAGGCTTTCTAGCGGGAAGGAAATAGAGTAAGTGTAGTAGAAAGAGTACTTATACCGGACCTAGAAAGAAGAGTATGGCAGGGCCAAAATATTAGGTTTTATAGGTGATGGAAGCTATAAAGCTCGACCATTCCTGAGGTCTATGTCACCATACTTGATTCCCTTCCGAAATTTAAACACTTGCGCACCAATCACCCTTGTTCTCTATGCGATTTCCATGGACATTATACACATCTTTGCCCCCACCTTGATGAGTATCATGCTTCTTTACCCACATACCACCAATTTGAAGCCGCTCTTGCCCGTAATACTTCTTTCCTAACACCAGACCACCCGTCTACCCCAATTACCATTTCTCATCCTGATACTGAAATAACCGAACCCTCAGCCACTATTTCCTACGTTTCCTCATCACCGCGTTTCCCGGCAACCGACCCCATAGTGCCTTCCCCCGATGTTTCACCTACCCACTCATCCGCTTGCTCCGCAGTCACCCCTCCTGCCGACACACATGTGAGCCTTTCCCCTCAAAATCAGGTGTCTCATATTTCTACCTCCTCAGATCCTCCTCTTCCACCCACTCTTCCCATCTTTCAGTCTGATGAAGACATCATGGAAGCCATGACTGAACCTGATTTTCCGTAGGATGATATGCACCATCGTGCATACTTCCTCCCCCACCAATCCCATGACCAATATGCTCTCGAATCTAAAGACTTCATTCCCGATAAAGTTGATTGGTTCAAAAACCCCATCCCTGCACCTGACGCTTTCGAAGAAGGCAATATGGTTAATATCTCTCCTACCATCAAAATAGACATTTCTGTCAAACCAGGTATCGAAGAAGATATCACTATGGGTGCCCAATGCACTCCGGAAGAAATTGAAGCCTACACCACACTCTTTAAAGAATTCTGTGATATTTTCGCCTGGTCCTAATAAAAAATGCCCGGACTCGATCCTGCCATTGTTGAACACCACATCGACACATGGCCTGATGCCATTCCGGTTCATCAAAAGTTGAGACCCATCATCCCTCTAGACGTGAAGCCATCAAAGCTGAAATCGAGAAGCTCCGGCAGGCTGGTTTCATTTACCCCATTGAGTACACCACTTGGGTGTCCAACCCAGTTCCCGTCCTCAAAAAACAAGGCACCATTCATGTTTTCACCGACTTTCGTGACCTGAACAAAGCTTGCCCCAAAGACAACTTCCCCACACCATTTATTGACCAACTCATTGATGAGTGTGCGGGGCACGAGATTCTATCCTTTATGGATGGCTTCTCCGGATACAACCAAATCGTTATCCATCGTGCTGATCAACTTAAAACCGCGTTCATCAGTCCGTGGGGCACTTTCGCGTACCGAGTCATGCCGTTTGGCCTTAAAAACGCCGGCGCCACTTTTCAACGAGCCATGTCTTATTGTTTCCACGACTTAGCCCATATTACCCTTGCCTATTTAGATGATGTTACTGCGCGTTCTAAACATTGGGCGCAACACCTTCATGACCTGCATACCATTTTTCTCCGATGTCGCAAGTATAACATTCGCCTTAACCCATTGAAATGTGTCTTCTGTGTTCCCGCCGGTTGTCTCCTCGGCTTCATAGTGTCTAAAGACAGGATAACTCTCGACCCTTTGAAGGTTCAAGCCATTCTTGAACTTCCTATTCCTCGTACCTTACGCCAGCTACAAAGTCTCCAAGGTAAAGCTAATTTCCTTCGCTAATTCGTTCCTGACTACGCCACTACCGCACATGGCTTCCTTAGACTTCTTCGATCTCACACCCCATTTGTCTGGGATTATTATGCTTAAGAGTCTTTTGATGCTCTCAAGCATGCTCTCACATCCGCTCCCTTGATCTGTCCTCCTGAATTTGATCGAGATTTCATCCTATACATCTGCGCTTCCACCCATTCGGTTGTTGGTGTCCTTATCCAGGAGGATGATAAAGGTATCGAACATGTGATCTATTATGTTAGTAAGACCCTAGCCGGTCCACCTGTGTCCTACTCGCATGAAGAAAAATTAGCACTAGCTGTCGTGTTCTCGGTCCAAAAACTGCGTCATTATATCCTCTTGCGTTCCACCAAGGTTGTGACTGATTCCAACCCCATGGCTTTCCTATTGAGTCGACGCATCCTCAATGGGAAGTATGCTCCAAGAATTCGACCTTGAATTTGTCACCCCAAAAAGTAAGAAAGGTTTAGTCCTCGCTGAACTCGTTTCTGATTTGCCTACCCGGATGCAAGATACTCCAATTAATGATGCTCTTCCTGATGAACATTTATTTTCCATCACCTCTGACGATCCTTGGTACGGTGACATCCTTACTTAATTGCGAACCCAAAAGTTCGCCCTTCATCTTGATCGTGATGCTCGCCGACGTATCCGACACCAAGCCTCTCGCCACCTTCTAATCGGCAATGACCTTTATTGTCGCAGAGTAGATACTGTCCTTCGTCGTTGCCTCACACACGCCGAAGTCGAACAAGTCCTCAATGCCTATCATAGCGGCGCTTGCGGTGGCCACCTCTCCGGCCTCACCACTGCCCAAAAAATCATGCGCGCTGGGTATTTTTTGCCTTCTCTCTTTAGTGATTGCATTGAAGCAGTCAAACACTGTTCCAATTGCCAACATTTTTCCCCCAAGGCGCGAGCTCCTCCCGCTCCTCTCCATCCTGTTGTCACAGCTGGTCCTTTTTGTAAATGGGCCATTGACTTTATGGAATGTCGACCTCCATCTGCTGGTAACCACAAATATATCATCGTAGCGGTTGACTATTTCACAAAATGGGCTAAAGCTATGCCAACATTCAACAATACGGTAGCCATTGCAGCCCTCTTTTTCTTTAACCACGTCATTGCTCGATTCGGAGTCCCAAAATAGTTAGTCTTTGATCATGGCCAACATTTTGAAGATCAGATTTGGCATGAGCTATCCTCCCTATTGGGTTTTGAGCACCAATATTTATCTTCCTATTACCCCCAAGGTAATGGCCAAGTTGAAGCGGTCAATAAAATTCTTAAGACCATGCTTCAACGAATGGTGAATAAGCACAAAACCAATTGGTATCTCATGCTCTTCCCTGATTTGTGGGCTTATCGTACTTCTGTTAAAACTGCCACTGGTTTCACTCCTTTCCACCTTGTCTTTGGCGAGCAGGCAGTATTACCAATCGAGTGTGAAATCCCTTCCCTTCACTTAGCCGTCGAACTTCTCCCTGATACCCAACCTCTAGAACAACGACTTATCATGCTTGAGCATGCCTTTGAAGACCGTCGTGTTGCATTGCAAACCCTTGAAGCGACCAAAAAGTGCACCAAAGCTCAATATGACTGAAAAGTCCACCCTCGTACCTTTCATGAAGGTGACCTTGTTCTAGTATATGACCAGGCCCATGATACCCTCGGTCATGGGAAGTTAGACTCATTATGGGTAGGTTGTTACATTATAAGTAAAGACCTTGGTAAGGGGGCATATCTTTTAGAGGACTTTGAAGGCCACATCCTTCCTAATCCTCGCATTGCAATCTATCTTAAGAAATATTACCCTTAGCATTTTCCATTCGAAATGCATGTTTTATTTTCTTTTAGATAGCCATCATTTGTTTGTTTCACATTTAGCTACTTCACTAGGACACCTGTTGTCCACGAAGCCTTACTTCACCTCTCCTCAAAATCAGATTTTCTCACTTACAACACATTTCATTGGGGGCACCGCCTTGCCTCTATACTCATTCCTGTTTGTGTCAATTTCCATCATGAGATACCAGTTTGTACTCATGTTTTTTATGGTCTCCTTTGGATCATCTCCCAGTTCATTATCATCATTAGTGTCCGTCTCTTAGTCGCTCTACTATTTTATCCCGTGCCTTAGTTGAGATTCCTTTCTTCCCTCACCTATGGCGGACCTACTTCTTTCAAAATTATCTCATTTCCTCTAGAAGCCAGGTCTAGGGGGCAGTGTACCTTGGTTCGAGTCAGCATGATCGTGATCTATACACTTGATAGTCCAGTGATGCAGTAGCAGCTATTGGTGATTCCCGGGCGTGTGTGAGATGTCTCAACCCTCATGAGGGGGTGGCCCTGCAGGTAGCCCCCCACATGCCTGGATGACTTCTTCATTTCAGCCCTTGATGCAGCTCCTCCCATTTGATGATATTGGCCTAAGCCGCTTGCAACGCCTCTTCGATTTGCATGTATCAGTCAGATTTTGCGAGCCTTTCCCCATGTGTAGGGGGCATTTGGGCGTATTTGTATCTCATGTACTAAAATCTTATTGTATAAGTCCTGACGGTTGTTCCAGGAATAACATGTATGTGGGATCCATCATTCTATTTTTCTGGCTCTTATTTATGCTAGCATATTCTTCATGGTTCGGTTCCTTGTTTACTGGACTTCCTATTCTTTTTACTTTGTCTCGGTGGGCATAGGTATGCCTCCTACGCCACCTTTAGCACAGGTACCACTTCATAAAATAGAGACTTGTAGCACCTGTAAGTCTCGTCTCCTCAGGGTCTAGTCCTTTAGCACATTCGACTACCTTACATTTCTCTCTCTCACTTCCCTTTTAATGCTTAGTGATTGAGTTCTTACAATGTAATTCGGTCATACGATTTGCTCCTAACACTCGTATGTTGGGGGGAAATCTGTTACACCATTTTTTGGTCATCTAACCTATTATAATTAGATGAACCCAAGTACACCATGTAAGACCAATTTTACCCTAAGTAAAATTGCTTTCACCATATGAAATAACTTATTTGCTTATATTTCCCGGTCATATTTAACCCAAAACAAGGAAATTAATTAAATAAATCGTTATTTATTTAATTATTTCCTAAGAATAGGTTATTTAAATCATTATTTAAATAATATTTTTAGTTAAATTTGACTAAATCATCCATAAATAATTAAATAAACCATGATTTATTTAATTATATTCCCATCATTTCCCTAAAACGATAAATAAATAATTTATTTATTTATTATTTATAAATAAAGGAATTGACCCAAGTCAAAAATCCTTTTCCCTCCAACAAATATAATAAAATATTCCTAAAGGGTGGTTCTAGAATTCGATTAATAATATTTTATTCATGCACCGAGTTCTAGACTGCCCTAATATTTTGTTATAAATAGAAGGGTTTTCCCCATTCATTAGTCACCTCCATTGCATTAGATCACTTTGGATCTACTCTTGGTCACCATTTTCCATTTTTGCCTTGTGAGCTCCCATTGAGTTCTATGTTTGTTTGGGTTTTCTACCACAATAAGAGAGAGGAATTTTAGACTTGAAACGCTGAGGACTTTCAAGAACCCATCCCATTGAGGAGAACCGGAAAACACCTTTCTTGTTTTTGTCTCAGGTGCCCCCTTTTAATATAATACAAAAATTCTTTCAAATACACTGTTATTTTCTTGTCTATTGGATGCATGGAGCCATATTTTACTTTATTTGCTTAATGTCTTTTATGCTTAGATATGGATTTGTGCAACATTATTTGGGTCATCTAATTGCAGATTTAAAGATGTTTTGCAGCCATAATTGATGTTAGGGCTAGCTGTTATGCGTAGCTAAAGTGATCTTTTACGACGAAAGATTCATACTAACACTGCAACTACTGCAACATATATAATATATTGGGTTATTTCATTAGGTGATTGAACCAAGGATTTACCTGAACATAAAGGCCAAATCTTCACTGAACACAGTGAGAGAAACTCAGATCATATTAATTTAATGCACCAAGATATCCATGAAATTAATATGATCTGAGATTCTCTCACTGTTTATCTTCTCTTCTCTCGCGTATGCACCGCCATACGCGAGAGAAGAGAAGATAAACCCCTTGATACACCAAATGAAAATATCGATTATGTTTCCCATCGTTATCACCTGAATACATTTAGCCTTGTTGTTTACTTACGAGCATATCGATTGAGCCATGTTATCACCAAATGAAAGTAGATATTGAGTTAACCAAAGGAAGCACGTATAGATAACTTAATCTTCTTCTGCTGCTGGTCGGAAAGAGCGGCCAGACACAGGAGGTATTTGGGAGAGACAAGGAGAGAGTCAGAACCATCTTGAGAATTTAAAGTTAGAATGGATAGAATAGACCCAACAGAGTAGCTATGTGCATCGAAGTTACCAATTTATTCATAATATATTGATAGCCTACCTAGTATTTTGAGCAAGCACCGAACATCCAACCGACCTTAGACCTTGCTTCCTTCCTTATTGTAAATATCGCCTCACTGCTTCAATCGAAGACCTGACCGAAGACCTTAGACCTGTCCTTCATCAACTGAACTGACTTCATAGAATTTATTTATATAAACAACCTTACTTCCTGAGAGGAGATATCTTTACGCCACCCTTCATCGACTAAATACCGCCTTACCCCTTAGAACTGACACTGATGACCCCCTTCGACCTGAGGAGATATCAATTTATACCACACCAATCTAGCAACCTGAGATCTTCAATCTTGATACCTTACTGACTTCGATCTCTCTCTCTCGGATACCCTCGATCTCTTCTTGCAAACAAATTGGAGACGATGAACGGATTGATTCATCCATTGAGTAAGAACCAGCTAGTATATAATGCCATCTAGATGAGAGTTTGATTTCTAAATTTAGGCGTGAAGCAATTGAGGCACAAAGTGTAAGCTACCTGTATTTCACATAAATGCCTCCTCCAACGTTATCCACTGCACTACCTAGACCATTTACCTTTATTAATAACTTAGGAGGAATAGCTATAAACCCAGGATAAGATGAAACTATCGAACCTTTACCTTCACTTGTTCTTATAACCTATTGCTTCAATTAGTCAGGAATCGAGGGTATGACACTTTGAACCTTGACTATTCACCTTTAATCTGCCTACGTATTTACTTAATGTGCGATCGTGCGTGCTACCAAGCCTTGAATTTTCACCTTTTACCAGCTCACACACTTGGAATTAGTACAAGAATGAACGGGCTTCCTAAACACCTTGCCTGAATTAATTGAATCATTCCTAGGCACTAATTCTCTTGTTCAGGATGAGCTGAACCCGGACAACCAGGCCAGCCAGATATCGATCGATTGATGAATTCAGACAGCCAGCATTGCTAAGAGATGCTTGTTAAATACATCATTGCTAGGATAAGGAGACCAGATACCCACCTTACCCCCTCACTTACTCTACTTACTTATTGTATGCCCCCGACCTATTCAGCCAAAAAGACTCCGTGAGTGGGTGGATACGACACTATCTTATCAGACCGGGCCAGATACGTATTGATGAATTGAAACAGATAGCATTGTCGCTTACTTTATGTTAGAGTTAGAACGCTCAGTTGGCGGATCAGAACTGCCCTAGTTATGAATGAATTATTACCTGAACTTATTAGATCATATTATGGGATGGGGCCAGGATCATCACTTACAACCTTTACTATGATCCATTTTTACCCTTGCCTTATCTTTTAGTGTTTCCATTCAACCTCACCTTCAGAGCTAGACCTCATAGCCTTAGACCACGAACTTCATTAATCACGTCGGTACTTATGGCTACTTACTTTCTATTATAAGCACCAGATTGGAATGATTTATTTATTTGATTGATTGATAGTCTTCTGAGAGGGGTGAGAGCCAGAAGCTAGGAAACTGAAGCTTGTAACTAAGGTCCAAAAGCCTTGAACCTCTAAGCCTTTTTCCAAGTCCAACAGAAGGAAGGAATCAACCTATAACCAGAAACCAGAAGCTTAAACAGGTCCAACAGAATAAGCCTGTTACCTTTAGCCAGAAGCCTTGAAAACCTCTCACCTCTAGCTTCGAACCCTTAGACTCTAACCAAGGGCCTGGAACCATAGGATGTCAGCCTTTAATCTCCAATTGAATCTAACCTTTTTATTCCTACTTGAACACTTTAGGAATTAATGCAAAAATAACGAAAACTCAGAATTGAATGAATTGACTTGGTCTCTACCTACCACCTCGTATGCTTCGGTTACTATTGCACAACCAACGACACTCCTAGATATGCCATGGTTGAGCGCAAAAAGCAATGCAGGTTGACCAAATTCGTTTACTTTTTGGATGTCGTGCTTCCTTCTTGAAATCTCACATTGCAGATGATCTATGCTAATAAAAATGAGTGGTTCCTTAGCTTAGTGTTAGGGGCTTCACTAAGGAAGACTTCATGCGATGCTGATGGGAAAAACGTGATAGTGATTAGTTGAGAACGAACGAGTGAGACGCAGGTGACAAAATCCCTATGGATATTAGGAACTTGGTATGGATATTAGATCCAAAGTATGGGGTACCAGGAAATAAAAAATCCATGCTAATATGATGGTAAGAAAGGAAATATCAATGCCCATTAGTTGTGGTGATTCAAAATCCATAGCATAAGGGGAAAAATCAAGACTGAATCCATGACTCTTGAAACGATAGGTCTCTTATAATAGGTATCCTATAATGAGGGTACAACCTTGTTCTTTGATCGGATTGATAAAGGAGCAGAACCAAAGGTAGAAGGGGCATATCTAGTTCCTTAGGTTGGGAAGAGGATAGATCCCGAATTCCTGCTATTGGGGTGGGACAACTCTAGAGCTTCTCTCTAGGGGGTAAGGCTTTCTAGCGGGAAGGAAATAGAGTAAGTGAAGTAGAAAGAGTACTTAGACCGAACCTAGAAAGAAGAGTATGGTAGGGCCGAAATATTAGGTTTTATAGGTAATGGAAGCTATAAAGCTTGACCATCGGGAGAGGGAAAATTGGTGATTCTACAACTACTGCAACATATATAATATATTGGGTTATTTCATTAGGTGATTGAACCAAGGATTTACCTGAACATAAAGGCCAAATCTTCATTGATCACAGTGAGAGAAACTCAGATCATATTAATTTCATGCACCGAGATATGATTTGATCAATTCTGAGATCACGTAATTACATATATAATATATGCATTTTCTGCTAAAGCGGTGCAACTAAGCTGAGTAGTAATTGGTATTTGGGGAGAGCCTATTCCTTCACTTTGGCATAATACTTAGGTACGCATCCTTAGGTACTCGAATTATGCTTATTTCCTTAGGTATTCGAATTATCCATCCTTCGCCTTCACTGTTCATAAGTACTAGGGTAGGCTCTTTCCTTTCATTCCAAAGAATCTTGTCATGTTGCTGGGGTGCCTGTCTGGGTAGCCCAGTATTCCGCAGAATATTCTAATTTCTTTTCTGTCCTCTTGGAAGTAAAAAGACAGACATTCTTTCACCCTTTCAGTCAATAGGGTCTCGCCTTGAGTGGATGGGCGTCCCTAAAAAGCCCTGAAGGGGTTAGCATCCAAAGTAAATGCTTTTACCTACCTAAATCAAGGGTAGATGGCGAGTGAGTAATAGCGCCATTCTTTGTTTTAGTAAATCATAACCAGACTAGAGTAAAACATCCATGATGGCCTGGAAATCCGCCCTTTAGTCAGTCATTGTCTTTTGAGTCATTAAGGGATGATGAAAGACAACTGAGAGGGTTGGGCCCCCTAAACACCCAGACCTTTAGTCTCTTTAGTTAAGGCTAAGGCGTGCCTTTCCTTCTTTCAGGCTTTTAAGTAAAGGAGTGGTGATGCCTTTCGAGTAAAAGAGCCGTCTATCTTTAGTCTTTTAAGTAAAAAGACAGGACTTTCGTCTTTCAATCAATAGGTTGATGGCCGAACCTATAAGGGGACTCCTTGAAAGCCTCCCCTAGACCCCCCAATATCCTCTAGCCATGTTATCCTCGTTAGACCATGACAGGGCCTCGTTACCCAGATTATGGTGGTGTTTGTGACCGAGATCCTTATGCTAATTTTCTAGATCCATACTATCATCTTTGTGGTCGAGATTTAAAGTCAGAAACTTATGATCGTTAGCTAGATCCATACCTTCGTTATATTTATCCAGCACCAGAAACATAGGTCCTACAGGTCGGAGCATCCATCTTAACTAGGAGCAGCAACACAGTGAGCATATTAGCTAGCACTTGAAGAGTAGTCAGTACATTATGATATTAATCCCTTAAGTCCTTTATTCACCAGTTGATACAGAACCTGTTGCAGGGGCACATCATACACTTTCTTATAGTTATCCAAGTTTATAAAAACCAGGCCTAGTAGTCACCTTTTACCAGTTGGATATTAAGTTAATAACCTTTCCAAAAAGAAAGCAACGATAGAGGCATGGGTAATAACAAATAATACTAGAGTAGAGGCACCTTAAGTAGTAGATCTTCATTCTAGTGGTTTATTCCACTAAGGGAAGGTCTACACTCCGAGCATTGCGAGGCAAGCCTGTGTGCGAATTACCGAAAGGGAGGGAGAGCGAGCGGTTTTATCACATGCCTTATTTTGAAATAGATCCAATCTAATTGATACTTGCCTTCTGAATCGCCTTCAGGAAGAGGTGCGTAAGCTTGCTGTCTTACTTGCCTTCAGGAACAAGCCCAATCCGGGCAGATCAAGACTCGTAAAGGAACTGTAGCGAAATGGTCAATCGTAAGTAAGTCAATAGCGTAATTACGTATATAATATTGGCGCCAACCCTGAACTATATCTTCTTGGATATTAACGTTTATCATTTCATTCCACCTGAAATGCCCACATCCCATCCCTCTACAATATGTATTCCATTTCATACATATAGTCCGTCTCTCTCTTTCGGTGTTAGGAGGCACAGTCTTTCATGCATGTCTTTAGTCCGTCCATTCGCACCCGGGTTACCTTGCTTCCTGCTTCCCTAGTTACTAAGCTCAGAAATAAGCTACTCAGTTCAGAAATAAGCTCCTCTCACTAATCCCCGAACAGTGCGTGAAGGATAAAAAAGGAAAAGAGTAAGCCCACTAGTACGAGAGATTGAGACCCACTCCATAGCTTCCCCAGATGGATATGTAAAATTACCCAGTGCGAAACATTGTTCGGTAACAATATCTATCCTGCTTCCAACTTTCAGCTTTAGTACAAAGTAATTCCCATTCGAAGTGATCCTTAAGTGATATCTGAGTTACCTGGCTTTAATGACTTATCTCACTCTCTCTTTCAACTTACTCTCTCCCCTTAGCTAACGACTATCTTTCTCCCTCTTTCCTTAGCTCTTTACATCGCTTAATCTCTACAGAACCAACCTTTGGTGAAAACTCTGTATGCTATTCTATTTCCTTTCACTTGGACATATGGGTTTGGTTCGCGAGAAATATATTTCACCCACCCAAATCAAATCCATCAAGGAGAACATATTTACACACCACTTACCTGGGCCCAGTTCTTTTCCAAACTCAAGAAAGAAAAGACATTAAGGTTAACGGTGTGGGTGGCGGGTCCAACAGTCTATTTGGGATACTATATTTGGTATAGGCGAGTGCTGGGTCCAGACGACTAACCCACTTACAAGGCAGCAAGAGAGCATCTGAGTAGTATAAAAGGTAAGTCGCCGGAGTAGGAGAACATCCAAGCCCAATCAATCAATATCTTTATTTCCCCCCTGCCTGTATCGAATCGTATAAAAGGAAAGCCCCACATCACATATACATCACTGAATCAATCCCTCACTAAATGAGTTCACTCAATCACTCGATCAATGGAACAAATGTTGTTCCCTAACCTTGGAGTAGACAGTGAGATCATCTTGGTAATACACCATTGTCTTGCCAATCAAATCGCGGAAGGTGTGATCCATGGCCCTTTGGAATGTGGTGCCAACATTCATCAACCTGAAAAACATCCAAACATATGCATAGGTTCCCCAAGGAGGTTATGAAAGTTGTTTTATGGTAGCTCCCTTCAACCATGAACACTTGGTCGTAGCCAACCCATCAAGCATGGACATCATTGTTGAGCCTATTACTTGCTGAAGTAGCATATCCATATTTGGGAGTGGGTAATTTTCCTTTAGGGACGCTTGATTTAAGTAACAGAAATCGACACATCGCAGAATTTCCCCACTCCTATTCCTGACAATGACCCATAAATCCTGACCAGATTCAGCCACCGTAAAGTTATCCGGTGAAAAGGTCCTCACCCTCCTACCCTCGAGAGATCCCTCCATCCTTGTCAAAGAGGTAAATTCAATACTGAAAGTTTGAGGTCTTATTAGATCAAATAGTAAAATGGTTTTCCAATAGATTTTGTAGAGAGGCACAGAGTGAGGCAGGTAACTTAGAGGCTTAAGCGGGTTAGGGTGCATTAGCATGCTCGACTAAGAGGAGAGGTTAAAATCGATTCTAAATCCATTACGCGAACATCTCGTTGGATCTTTTGGGGTTCTTCCGGTCGATCTCAAAAACGCTCCCTCGGGGATTGGGGTGGGTGGGTAAATAGTAGTCGAGACAACTTACGCTTCCAAATGCGCATTTAATAAATAAAAGATTGGTTTTTTGGGGATCCGAGGCATGAATTAATTCTAGGGTAACTAACTCAATTTTGTATTTAGTCAAATATTGCTGCTGGGTCTACAGGATCAATGGCATAATCACCCGCTCACCCGGTTAGAGAGAGAACCCCCAGTGCACCCTTGATCCAACCTGGTAAAGAATGCCACCCTCGATCCACCTTGAAATATAGAAGGTTTTCTTAAATTCCAGCATTCAGATCTAGATTGCGGGATCGATATCTAATTCAATCTACGAATCTCATATATTGACTCTAGTACTCCCTAGTATCCACATTGCACAATCAAATATCGACTCAAAGCCACCATTGAACTGTTTGAGGCTCATCTAAGTGTGCCAATGTTCCTATCCAAGGGGATGTAAAGGTCTACTCTTACAGAGGAGGAAATAGGGTAGAAAGAAAGCTAATTTCTCTACGTTATGGCTTGAACTCGACTTGAACTCTATGGAACTGACTAAGGGTAATAGTCTGGCTAGTACCGACAGTCTCAAGTGCATGGAAAACCAAAAGGAGAAATAAGTGCTAGTCAAGTAGGATGAAGACTAAGGCTAAGACTATTGCGAGTATGGAGGCTATACCTCTTATGGCTAATATTCTATTTGGGTTGATTAAGCCTATTTATTATAAATAATGGACACAACCTTAAGGCTAGTTACCTTAGGGCAAGTAGTACCTCACCGGAAGTCTTTCACTATAAGGCTTTCACTCTATAGTGCCTGCTCCGATCCGGGTAGGCCATTGATAAATGAAAATATTAGGAATATATATACATATATATAAGGTTGCATTATATATGTTATTATCCAAAAATTCTTGGCTTAAGCGGTAGTGGTCATTCCAAACATAGGGCAAGGCGATAGCGATCATTCCTAATCATGCAACCTGCGGTAGCGATCCAAACCACTTCACGAGGGCAAGGTAACATTGAACAACTAACTCGGCTTGGTGCTATATCTTTTGGTAATGACCATCCTTACTCACTGACTCGCTCGCTAACTTACTGGGCATGTGTTATTGAAACTAGTAAAGGTATAACACAATCCTGATAACGAGCTACCGAGACTGCCTAAAATAACTGACCCACACTCACCTCACTTACAGGGAACATGGTAAAGAGAACTGTGAACGCACTTAGAATAACCACCACCTTAATTTATTACATGGAATACAAGCCATCGAGTCAAAGCCATCGAATACAAGCCAACATCGACTCTTGGATCTAATCTTTGACATCTAGTGAACTACCACCTGTCAATTACAGGAAATGCTCTTCAAGGTTATAGTTTAGAAAATCAAAAATCCATTTGAGTTTCCCAATGAGCTATGATGTTATTTATATTTATGTATATATCCATGTATGTGTGTTTTTGTGTGCGTGTGTAAGTATCTGTATCCTTATCTGATGCAGTATGTTGTTGCTGTTGTAGCTGCTGTTGCCGTGTGCTGTATCCATTTTCAATGGGATAATGCAGTAATGTAGGGGAATGGAGAGGTGCATTGGAGAATGCATGTAGAATGTGGGATGTGGGGGCTTGAGGATTTTTCCTGAAAGCGTAATGATGTAATTTGGTAATGGGCTGGAGTCTTGTTTTCCTTAAAGCTTCCTTACTGGCGATGTGTACTTGGAGGGTGTCGTTGGGCATTGAAAAGTTCATCCGATGGACCGCCCTACCCCTGAAGGATGTATCCAATAAATTGAATCAATAAGTTTGAGGAATATACCCCTTTTTTTTCATGCCTTCTACTCCTGGCATCAAGTAGCATCAAGTAGCATCATCGACTGCATCAACACTTGGGTCGACTAGATTGACTACCGAAATTGAGTACTGGCACACCTGGATCTACTATTGGCTATTGGTCGGAAGATGGAAGAGGAGGACATGTTTGTATTTACACTTCAAATTTTACCACATGCTTCTGAGAACTTTATTGAGGCCCTGAACACCACCTCTATGAGCATTGACCTGAAGTTTGATAATTTTTTCAATAAGCTCTAATAGCAGGATAGATGGAAGAGACAATTTTGTAGCAGTAGTGAGGATGCGCAAGCAGGGCTTGACTAAAAGGAGAGGAAGAGGGTTCAGAAAAAGCCTTTGTAGCTAATGTAAAGGACAAATGCAAGTTGTCCAAGAATCAAGGACAAGGCAGTGGTGAGGATGCAACTAAGAGTATAAATATCATCACATGCCATTACTGTGGCAAGGTGGGCCATATGAAGAAGCATTGAAGAAAGAGGTTGGATTCTCAAAAAACCAAGTAGGGAGGGCCTCAATAGAAGGTTCATGTCATAGAGAATACCGAGGAGGACTTAGCATTCTATGTGAACACACACAAAATGTAATAAATTGAGTGTGCTTACAATTTGGGCAATTTGAGTGAGCCAAGGTCAGAGTCAGCACTGGAACAAAGGTCCCACTAAACTTGAACCAGATTTCTAAAAAGTACCACCGATTGAGCCTGACCCAATGAAGGTTGGTTGCTGAGCCTATTACCTAATAAGGGTTGGTTACTTTATCACCGTAAAAGTCAGCAGGTAGGTTTCACCAATTTAGGGAGGAAGGACCATTAGAACCTTTACCTAGAACCTTATAGCCACAGTCAGGACGAACAACACCCAACCTACCCAACTTTCTTTCCAATTATGCAGGAAACAATGAGACCCTTCCATAGCTGACAACACCATTGGGCCATTGGTAGTGTGACATAGGTAGCAGCCCAGAAACAGGTGCCAACGTACTAGAGCTGCTTTATTCCATCCCATTTAGGAGTTAGTTGCTTAATTTTTGAACTAGTCCACTTTAGTTACTGCTTACCTTTTTCACCTTCCCAACTTGCGATTTATGGAAATAACTAGCTTCAGTCTAGGTAGTGGCCTATAGATACCCCAGATACTACTTGGTGCATCCCAGCTACACACAGGTGGTTACTACCGTAGCTTTTGACTCACACCCAATCCATCCACGGACATAGAAAGATTGGGGGATGGTTTCGATATCGAGAAGAATGAATCCCGCCATCCAGATAGACTGAGACTAACTTATAGAGGACCAGAATGAATGATAGAGTGTGACCCGAACCCACTCACTGAACTATTCACCCTTAGGTTGAGGTATGGGTAGGATTTATTCCAAGGGCTCCTGACACACTCTGAAGTCGATCTCCCTCCAATGAAGCTAATATGGTACTAAACCTCCCTCCGATCCTCCATGATGGCTCATACATCGGCCTTAATATATTATAAGGAATGGATCCATCCCTCCAAGACCTGAAAGACTCTGTCTACCTAATCTCGCATCAACTCGCGACTCCTTCCTATCTTTTTTGGGCCCCCTACCCCTAAATAGAGCGGCTCGTAACCACAACACCTTTCATTAGGGAATTCCACACCCAAACATTCCAGGTTCATAGAGATAATTTTCCCACCCATGATAGCTAGGTAACGCCAGGTTTATAGAGTGAAAATAACCACCCCAATGGGTCAGTTATCAAGTATACATTACCACCCACCTATAGTGCCAGCAGCACAACCAACAACATTACCACAGCCAACAGCTAGCCCAGTAGCCAGAGCCAGAAAGTAACTAGCCCGCAGGCTTTGTATACAACACTTTCTATCTGTAGCTTTGTAGGTGCTTGCTTAGGGTATCTCCGGTGGTTTATTAAAGGATCTCTGGTTAGATAGCCTATTGGTTGCTCTTAATATTATCCAAGGCACTTCCTCTAAGAAAATCTTAAGCCAATCTATGTATGGTTTCTAATTACCCCCCCCAAACAGGGGACAAAATGGGCCCTAAGTAGAAGGGACAATAGAATAACATGCTGAATAAACAATAGAATAACTTGTGTCATGTGGTATGATTTTGATGGTGATTTCATTCTCCACATAGGATAAATTATTCCGATGAGGGGATCTCTCAGATACGTGGTGCTAACACATACCAGTCGGGCATTCTGACACTTTTCATTTCTCTAGTTGCCCCTCGAAGCAGAGTAACCCCGATGAATTGACCAGGGTGAACGAGAAAAGAACATAAGCCTGCTCTCTCAATGAGTTGAAAACCACCTCCCTTTCGAATGCTTGACTGTTCTTTCAGTCATTCGTTATATCTGTAATAACACTAGATTCGGTGTTCTAAGAAGGTTTCAAGATCGGTCAGTCACTCTTCATTACATATGATATTATTGCATCGCTTATGCATGCATTTCAGTAACCTTACTGCCTGCATTCATTTCAGTCGGTCGCTCTGTGTTACATACGTAATTATACTGGCTATTCATTCATTCATTTATTCGTTATTCATAGGTTCATATCGAGATGAATAGATAGGTTTCTATAGAAGGTTTGATAGAGAAATAGGTAGGAAGAATATAGAGATGGATAGGCGAGGTTATTCTCTAATGATTTCGTTCAATTGAAATAAATTTTACTACTCTCATTGAGCTTCAAAAGACATCTAGAGATGGCTTAATCACACACAATAGCCAGATGGTTTTCCCATCTCGGGTGAAAAACATGAAATTATCACCCGCAGAGAAGAAAAGTTTGGTGTGATGCCCTTACTTTAAGTAAGCCATAAATCCTATTTTGAATAATTGAGCACCAAATTTTGATGATAATGTTTTAACTCTATCCTTATCTTCATTCATCTTAGATCTGAGTTTACTTTTTCACTTGGATTCAGGAAACCTCCTAACGGAGTGAGAATAACTGGAATGACAAAGAGAGGCAAGGAAATTGCACAATCATCTGCTATAGAAGACTCAGACATGCCTCCATTTTTCTCAGATACGACCTGCAACAAGGATTGCGACATTTCTTCATGGGAAGCAATGTACCAACTCTTCGAGGAAGAACAACAAAGGATAATAGTTAAAATAGCTACACCAGATGTGACAGTTTCCTCAGACCCATCCTACTTTGACATTGCATGCTTGTTTCTTCACAGAATAGCAACAAGGCCAAATTTTCTCCCCTACACAGATATGGTAATGTGGGTAATTGACCACCTTAACATAGCAGATAGGTAATTTAAAAATTCAAAGATGGAGAATAGTGGTTCATTCACTGTAGAAGATTTAAGGACAATGTACCACTTGCTCGTGCCGCAGAAGAATTATGATAAAGCTTTTGTCCAAAGCTTTACAAAGAAACATATAGACCTCATGAAAGTAATAAAGGTATGGAAAGATGACTAAGGCAAGCTGAAACATGAAAAAATTAGTATGTACCCGATAGTGTAGTTACCCTCCCCTTATTTTTATGTTGCTGGAATGTTATGTAGGTTGTTTGCAAAACAAGATACCACTAGGTTTTCCATAGATTGGGTCCCTTTAATTGAAACAATCGTTAATTATTCTATTATGAATTGGGAAAACATATTGTATGATAATTTGGCCAGACATATCATGGATTATAGAAGTAAAAGAAGTGTTTCCTCTAGAACAATCCCCCCATTTTACATGACTGCTTACATTATGGATGCAATTTTCTTTTGTTCAAGTTTTCCTATCATGGGATGGAAATGGACAACCCAAGAACCCACTCCAATCCATATTTACCACAGATCCCTTTGGGAATCCGATTTTCATTTACATTTCTATAAAATTTTCAATGGAGTCATGTTACCCATCCATCAGATTATCTTTAATGAAAAAGCCCCTAGAATTTCCAAAGAGGCTAGCACAAACATTTTACCAGTTGCTAGATGGTTTTCTGAAGATAATTTCACCTATATCAGAGTTTTTTGGAGTTATTCTTCTCTCCATGTTTTTCCCTATTATGTTCCTGATAAGCTCCTAGCTAGGGAAATTTCCTACCAACTTCTAGTAAGTGGCATTTCAAAACAACTGAAAGATGCCAAGAAGGCCATTTGGCCTACTTTCCCTTTACAGTATGGCACTTTTTCCCTTTTCGATATTGGTCATGCATTCAAGGAGATTGAAAATGTTACTTCATTAAATTTGGCTGATATTCGAAAAAGGCCGTTTGATCCTAATGATGTGGTTAATAATTTCACCACTGAACTTAAATTGAAACCTTTCTTGAATGAGAAAGATATGTTTGATGATTTCTTTCAAGGCATGGAGAAGTTCACATATGTATTGAAAAATGCATCCAGTCAGCTCAATAAAACTGACTTTGAGGCTCTCCAAGCATATATAAATAAGAGGCTGGAAAGAATCCCTTTGGATTTGTTATTTATTGAAGATGTCAACATACCAACTCCAAGCATTAGTCTGGAAAATGAAGCCAAGAATATGTCTGAAGATGAATCCCAAGAGAAATCTAATCATGAATCAGGGTAATCAAAACATAATTCTCAGAATTCGGATCACTCCGATAATGAATCCAAAAGCAGGAATGAGAGCCCAGAGAAAATAATTGATAAAGTGATTAAAGGGATTGAGATGCAAATGGAAGGAGAAATTAATGGAGATGGATCATCCTCTCAAGAAGTTCAACATAGCTAGAATACACTCGACTAGACAGAGAAGCCTCATCCAAAATAATTGAAGAATGAATGGGAGAATTTTTCCAAGGAACTACAAACACCACCGCCAAAGCCTAATATTGAAGAATACACAAGTTTCCAAACTCTGAAGCATTCTCATAATTTAGTGGAAACTACAATTCCTCTACAGCAGGTACCTGAATTTCATGTTAAAGAGATCATTACGGCATACCCTACAGAAGAGATTGTTTTACAGATTGAAGATATACCCTCACTTGATGTTTTCTATAGTCCCAGTCATAAGGCTAAAGTTAAGAGAAGAAATAGAAGAAGAATGGATGAAACAATTTAAAATATTATGAATGAATCTGTAGACGTTCTATGGAAAGACCCTTTGGTTGATCCTACAGAACATTTGAATAAGTTATCACAATACGCAGGAGCATATGCTACTGCTACCATTGACAAAGCCACAAAGGTACAACTTCTACTGAAGCAAAAAGAAGACAAAGTGCAAGAGTTAGAGAGACTGTTAGAACATGAAAGGTTTAACTCCAGTAAGCAGATTGAAATGAATATGTCTCAATTCAAAAGGATTTTGAAAGAATGAATTTGCAACACCGAGTGCATATTACAGAGAAAGAAACATAGCTTGAAGTAGCAATTGACAAATTGAAAAGCCAACCTCAAGTAAAGTTGTTAATAAAATAAGAACTGTAAATGAATGCAAAGCTAAAGCAACAACAAGAAACCTTTTGTCAATATGTCTGAATCACCAGCTCTTACTGTGATACAAGAAAAATTCTAATCCAACAAGTGGCTAATAGGAGACTTGAATGCAAGAAATTTGAAAAGAAGATTAATGAGTTCATTTAGTGGTAAAGATCCGACTCAGGAAAGAAAGCTGACCTACCTCAAATAGATAAATTTCACAAAGAAATTTTATTTAAGGATTGGGAAATTCAACTAAGACGAGCAGAAAAGGCAATGACGAAGGCATCAAGGTTAAAAAATGAAATTATTGAATCTGTTAATGAAAAACTTCTGAAAGCTGAACTTATTAAAGAATCCACAACTGAAGTGCTCCCAGAGCTCAAACCATTAGAAGCACAGTGGAAGAAAAATACAGAGATGCAGGAGGAAATGATTAAAAAGACAAACAAGTTTGATCAAGAAAATTACTGGAATTTTCTGATCAAACCTTATCATCAGTGCCTAACTCTACAATCATTAATTGATTTTACAAAGAAATTACAACCAACACTTTCTAATGTAGTGTTCAAAGGTCAGATCAGATCAAGAATTATGCATCCAGCTCAACTAAATCCAATGGTAGATATTTTTCAGCTCTGAGATCAAATGTGCAAAGAGGATCAACACACATAATCATATTGTTATTTTATTTCCTAGATTGTAGTTTAAGTTTACTCCTTACGAGGATGATTGTTTAAAAAATCCTCTATTTTTATGTAATAATAATTTTTTAAACATATTGTAGTTTAGTATTTAAACCCTTCTCATGCATTTAGAGAAGGGTCCAGAAATTTGTCAAAAACATTTGCAAAGAAAGAATTTCTATAAGTTTGTGAATGCCTTGATGAATTAATGGAATGTAATCTATTATCTTTTGACATTTGAAGCTATTTAACTAAAGTTTCACTATTGTACTCTTTAAATTGCTTGAAAGTGAAGAGGAGAAGAAAACTACTGTCAGTTTGAATGAGTAGAACCTCGTATATATGGTACTTCTACACGTTATATTAAGTTTTTATTTTTAGATTGACATCTATCTTTTTATCGATATTATATTTTTGAGCTGTTATCATAAATGAATGTTAAATGAACTTCTGTACAAATATTTGTTTATGATTTCTTATCTTATATATAATCAAACATAAAAATGCGACATACATTTCAAAATTATTTTAATAAAACTAATTTTTTAAAAGAATCATCTTATCATAATTTTCATCTCTTTCAACTTTTAAATAATCTTCATTACTAATAGTTGGAAGATATATTTTTAGATTTCATAAAGGAAGGAACACCTCGGGCATATAGTAGAATAGATAGTATAGATAAATGCATATGATAGATTAAATCATTTCCCATTTGCATGTTATATAAACATAACACACCCAACATCATAATTTTTGGGAAACTGATCCCTTTATCCCCAGTCAGAGCCACCACAACAAATGAAAAAGGACTTGCTATAAGGTTCAAACTGGGTGGTTTTCCCCGATGTTGTTGCAACATAATTCCGAGGCTTAAACAAGGCCCTAAACGAAATTCTTTTGGAAAATAGGAAAAACATATGTTGTGGCAATGGTTTTTATTAAATGTTTTAGTCCTTAGATAGATGTTTCAAATGAGGTACTGTATGCGTCAAATGGGGATCGTATGTTAAAGTTACGACCCCGAGAATTTGATGTACCAATTTACCCCAACGGGGCCCACACACTTTTGGCGCTTCATCTCCTAGGGTTATGTTTTTGGATGTTTAAGATTTTACATTGTTTGTAAATAATAAATAAGCCTTCGAGCCTGATTGTAATTCAATTCATAAAGCATGTATCCGTCACATCTCTTCTCAAAGATAATCTACCATCTCCTAAGCTAGTTTATTTCCATTCTGCAAGTAAAATTTTTTCATTATTTTATTATTAATAAATTAAAGTTTTGTTTTCGTGTTATCTTTGTGTTTATCTTCATATATATATTTCATTTAGTTACTTCATAAATATGGATCAAAAGGATAAGGAACAAGCACTTGGGCAAGCAAGAAAGGAAAGCAAGGGTGCGTAAGAGAAAGCTTGGACAACTATAAGTAAAGACATAAATTAGTTGTGGATTGCAGGCAATGGTATGCATGCGATATTTAGCATATTTATTTTTGGATGCATGGTATATGCATGTGACCCTTGGGTTATGTGTTGTCATTAGAATGTATATTTTCTTGCATTGACAATGGTTCCAACCTTGCCTTTCCATTTCCTGGATAGCCATGGTGTTGTGTATTTCCCACTTGTTTCTGATTGGTTCTCAAATTCCCTTTGGCTATAATTTGGAACAACGATCTGGAATCCTTATAACGAACTTGGGTTGAGTTACTAGTTCCTGGAGCCTAGGTTGGGACAAGCACTCTAGAGCCCTTGGTGGGCTGATTTACTAGTTTATGGAACCACAATTGGAAAAAATACTTTGAAACCTTAGAGAGATTTGGGTTGAGTTATTGGTTCTTGGAGCCCTGGATAACTTGGGTAGAGATTGATCTAGTTGATGTTAGTGATTTTCGAACCATAGAGGTGGAATCACTATCGTTGATGTTTGAGGTGGTTTGGCCTCTAGAAGCCCTGTTTGGTTTCGTCTTATTTTATTCCATGAGATCCCACATTCATGCTTGGAGTATGGTGCAGGGGTGATTAGCTAAAAGAGATATTTGGTCACAGTCCAATCTATGGTCGGGTGGTACGTGAAAGTCCCTGACTTGGTTGAGGCACATTTTAATATGAGATAATTTCCTATTGTGATATATGAGCGTTTATATTGATTATGATGGTGATGTCATGGTTGATTTTTCATCATTTATATGTTGGTTATATGATGTATTCTATCTATGGATCCTGTCATGTTTTGATAAGTTATTGAATGGCTAACAAATGCATGGACTAACAAGTGCTATTGCAGCTAGATAGAGAGGGCTTAGAGAATTCTTGGTGATTCTAAGATGAAGACTATTAGTTTATGATCAGATATGCATTCATGACTCCTATCTTATATGTTTTCCATATGTTTGACAACATTCCTATTATGGATTGGGCGATCTAAGTTAAGTTTCTGATTCAAGTTTAAATGTTTAGTATTTCCATCATGTAAATTATGATTTTGGAAAGTTACAAGAAATTCTAGGCAGTGGTCTATAGGCTAGCCTAAAAAGGTGGCACAAATCCTGGAACTGGATGCATAGAACTAGAGACTTTGGGTCACAACTGCATGGAGATAAGCTCGTGAGTGTGGTTATAGGCTTCCAACCTCATCGATGCAGTGTTAAGGGTGTAGTTATGGAGCTAGGTCAAATAAAAAAGGTTCTAAATCAAGGATTTATCACCTAGGTGGACGTTCAGCTCTTGAGTGATCTATAGTTCCTGTAGGATGTCAGTGTTTGTTTAGTCTATATGCCCCACTTCATTAACTAGAACTTGGAGGTCGAGTCATGTCATAGTGACACTCGTCTCATGTTTACCATGGAAATGTTGTGAATTTGGGTAAATGTGGGAGGAGGCATTACAATTAGGATGCAAAATAAATATACCATCGATCATATGCCAAATTTGGTGACCTATAAAATAGTGCAAGATGCCTATATTTTTCATTTCAAATTCATTCTGAAGTTGATACTTCAATTTTTGTATAGATGCAAGCTGATTGCTAGTTATAATAAGATAATCCACATATAATATAATAATCAGGATTTCATCATCAAAGTGCATTACATACAGATTCATATTTTATCTACACCTCTTGAAACCATTCTTCAAGAAATAAGTATCAATTTTTACATACCAAGCCCTAGGTGCTTGCTTAAGACCATATAAAGACTTGCTTAATTTGCATACCAAAATTTAAGTGTCACAAATGATAAAACTAGGTGGTTTTTTCACATAAATGTCTTCAAGAAGATCACAAATAAAAAAGGTGCTCCTGATATCCATCTGGTGTAGCTCCCATTGATACGGTGCAATAAGAGAAAGAATATTCTTATAGTGTTCATTTTAACAACTAGAGAAAAAGTTTCAATATAATAAATACCTTATTTTTTATTAAAACCTTTTGCTCCTAATTGAGATTTATGTTTTTCAATGTTTCCTTCTACAACAAATTTTTTCTTATATATCCATTTACAACTAATTATTCTATCCATGGGGAAGAGGAACAATAGTCCAAGTCTTGTTCTTCATTAAGGAGTCATACTCTATAGTCATATATTTTACCCATTTAGGTTTTTTCTTAGCCTGAGCATAAGTGGAAGGATCATTTGTAGCCAAAAATTTAGTCATAAGAGAAATTCGATCTAGTTCTACGAGTATTGGAAGGAATACCAATATCAGAACCTACACATTCAAGAGTTTTCCAGGCCCAAATAGGAAGAGGATGAATTGTAGGATCTTTTGAAAATTTAGGAGGATCGCGTAGGTGAATAAGAATTTATATTAGGCACATAGGTGGTATAAGGGGTAACTGAGACTGATATGGGAGAGAGGAAGGCAAAGTCAAGGGAACATGAGGTTCTAAAGATTTAGGGGAAGGATAAAGTTCATAAAATTTAACATCTCGTCGAATGATGACACTTTGGTTAGATGGATCAAATAACCTATAAGCTTTAGAATCCTCACTATAATAAAAAAAAATACATTTATGAGGCTTGGGATCTAGCTTTTTTGGTTTGTCATAAAGAATATGAGCCCAACATTCACTGCCAAATATCTTGAAGTTATTTATGTGAGGTTTTCTTCCAATCCACTTTTCTTCCATAGTAACCTGCAAAATTGCCTTAGTAGGAACTCGATTTAAGATGTAGTTAGCACAACAGATGGCTTCAAACCAAAACATTTTATGAAATCCTTTAGAATTCAAAATATATCTAGCCATTTCAACCAAAAGTCCTATTTTTCCTTCCAACTACCTCGTTTTGTTGAGGTGTATAAGGAACAAACTTTTGATGTTGAATTCCATGCTTAGTTAAGTATCTATAATTCCTCCCCATTATCTGTTCTTAAAGTCTTAATACTTTTACTAGACTCATTTTCAACCATGGGTTTAAATTCCTGAAATTTAATAAAAGTTTCACTTTTATGTTTCAAAAAATAAACCCATGTTTTTCTACTATAGTCATCAATAAAAGGAAGGAAATAGAAAACATGAGAGAGAAGGATATTTGAGTGGACCACATATATCACTAATTTGAAGTTACGCTTGATAAATTTAAGAACATACTTACCTTGCCAAGATTCAAACATATAACCTTTTTGACATGTATGATAAATATAAAGCAAATTAATGGGCATTTCTTGAACATGAAAAACATCTTCCAATATACCATTAGGTACTTGAACATTACCAAAACCTAACTCTAAAAGTTGTTTACCATCATTAATAAAAAACTTTTGTGATGCATGCTTATTGGTGTCACAAGAAAAAAAAAGAAGCAATACCAAACATATGGTTAGAGGCATCAAAATCCGTAATCCATTCCATAGAAGAAGATGATTTTCTTTCTTGAACATAATAGGCACAAGGAGAAACTTGGTGTACATTTAATGATTTTTTCTTGGCTTTAACAAGATCATGTTTCTATTTAAAGCACATATTTTCATGGTGGTCAATTTTTCTACAATAACTACAAGGATTAAACACTTTACTTTTACTAACATTATTAGAACAATGTTGGGGACATTCTTTAGTATGTGAGTTAGGAGCTTTATAAACAAACTTCTCAGGATTATTTTTGTTATGTGCCATGATAGCTTTATTAGGGTTTATTTGTCTTGAAGAAATTAGCCTTTCTTGCTCGTTAATCCAAAATTTACAAAATATTCAAATTTAGGTGTCATAAATCCTTTAGACTTCTCAATTTCTCTATTCCTAGTTTGGATGAACATATCAAACAACGATGTCAATTTATATTTTACAACAATTATTAAGGATGAAAAAGTTTTCTTGTAATATTTTCCACAATTATTAAGTTTTCCATTAAAAGTTTCCATTTTAGCAAGAAAGGGTTATATCCTATCAAAATATTCAACATCAAACTCATGGATTTGATTTTCTAGGTGATAAGTAGATACATCATTAGATTTATCAAACAAAGGAGCTAATGTTTTCCATACCTCAACTGGGCTATCTTCAACTTCAATATGTACCTGAAGACTATCTAAAACTATTGGACCAATGATTCCTCTTGCTTGATCATATCGGTCTTCCCATATGACCAAGCCTTTAACATCAATGGGTTTCTCATGCTCACCATTAACCAACATACATATACACATCTTGTAATAATCATGAAAGACAAGAGTTCGATGCAACTAATGAACTCGTAATGAAAGTGGATTTTCAACAATGAAGGTGAATCTACAAAGGAATGGTACGCCACAGTTGCAGAGTTCACCGATCGAGAGTTTATGGATCGAGAGTCCACAAATTGAGAGGTACAACCCTTGAAACTTTCAAACCCACAAAAAAATGAGTCAGCAACAAGAGGAGATAGAACATTTATGGAGGAAAATGTCATTACATCAAAACTCTCCTTGATGACAATTCTCCAAATTCCCAACAAATGGTGGTCATACAAACTATGGCTTCATCATGGATTTGGTGAAGATATCAACTGCTTGTTGTTCAGTGGGAAAATACTCCAAAGAAATAACACTGTCAACAACATGATCTCGAATATAGTGTCTTATCATATTTCCTAACCTATATTATACATGTCTTATAGTGTCTTATCATATTCCCATAATACATGCAGGATAATGTAATTTCACTTATTTATATAATAAAATATCACAAGGGTATTTTAATACATGATTAATGTGGGATATACCTCTTTTACATAAAATTGGCGTTTCTTTCAACAAAACCTAGACATTATTACCTTCCAAAGTGACATATTCCAACACTTCCCCTTAATAATGCCAACTAGGGAGATGGAAAATTTAAGAAGGAATATGTCATTACCTCTACACTTCCCCTAGATGACAACTTCCCACATTCCCAAAAATTATCAAATTCATACAAACTTCATCTTTGTCATGGATTTGGTGAAGATATCGACTGTGTGTTTTTTAGTGGGGCAATACTCCAAAGAAATAACATTATTGACAACAAGATCTCAAACATAGTGAGTATCTACTTCAATGTGTTTGGTTTTAGGGTGATACATTGGATTATATGTGTGTTTAATGGCACTCTAATTGTCACATCTTAACTCGATAGCTAATTTCTGAACCAAGCCCAACTTGGTAAGAATATGTCATAACCAAACCTCCTGTTTAGTTGCTTCCCTACCTTCCTTGTACTCTGCTTCAAAATAAGAGAGAGAAATAGTTCTCAACTTCTTACTGCTCCATGAAATTAAACCTAAACCAAGCTGAAATATGTACCCTACAATAGTTTGTATATCTTAATTGTCACCTGCCCAATCAGAATCTGTATAACCAAAAATAGGAATTGTAGCTATGCTTGAGTAGAAAACACCATAATTCACTGTCCCTTGTAAATATCTAAGAATTATATTTGATTACTATCAATGAATTTCATGAGGCTTTTGCATAAATCCAAAGACCATATTGACATCAAAATATATATATTAGGCCTATTTTGTGCCAAATAAATCAAACTTTCCACTAGCTTATGGTGGAGATTAGAATCAACAAGAGGAGTAGTGCAATCCACAATAAATTTTATACCAGAGTATAATGGTGTTGGTTAAGGCTTACAATTACTCATATGAAATTGAATAAGTAAATATATTGCATATTTAGGTTGCAAAATAAATATACCATCAAACATATGTCGACTTTGAAGATCTAGAAAATAGGGCAAGGTGCCTAAATTTGTTATTTAAAATTCATTACGAAGTTGATTCTTCAGTTCCTATATAGATGTAACTTGGCTACCAATAATAATAATATCATCCTCATATAATATAATAATGAGGATTTCATCATCAAAGTGCTCTACATATAGATTCAAATCATATCTACACTGCTTGAAACCATTCTTCAGGAAATAAGTATCGATTTTTCCATACCAAGCCCTAGGTGTCTGCTTACTACCATATACTATCTTGTTTAATTTTCATACCAAAATTTAAGTGTTAGCAATGACAAAACCATGTTGTTGTTGCATATAAATGTCTTCATGAAGATCACCATTTAAAAAAAGACTCTTAACATCCATTTGGTGTAGTTCCCATTGATAAGATGCATCAAGAGAAATAATAGTTATTATAATGTTCATTTTAGCAAATGGAGAAAAAATTTCATTATAATCAAGACCTTATTGTTGATTAAAACGTTTTTCTACTAATTGGGCTATATGTTTTTCAATCTATCCTTTTAACTTTGTCTTATATATCCATTTACAACTAGTTAAATTTTGTCTAGGAGGAAGAGGAACAAGAGTCCAAGTATTATTCTTCAATAAGGAGTCATACTCTACAGTCATTTCTTTTTCCAATTTATGATTTTAATTTTCCTTAGCATAAGTGGAAGGATCATCTCTAGCCAAAACTTTAGTTATAAGAGAAAAATCACTTATAGTTCTACAAGTATCAGAAGGAATACCAATCTTAGAACGTGCAAATTCAAGAGTTTTTCGAGACAAAACATGAAGAGGGTGAGGGGTAGGAACCATTCTATTATCTTCAGAACATTCTGAAGGATCACTTGAAGAGGAAGGTGTTAGGTAGAAAAATTTCTAATGCAGACAAAAACAATCTCCCTATATTTCCAATAAAACCTAGTAACAAACATCAAAAGAATTTCTACCTTTCCTTAGCCTATAACTAAAACATGAAACATGTAGTATGTGAAGGATCAATTACCTATTAACTAAGTGCTTGTATAAGTCCTTTCATCACTTTCCACAACCAAATTTTCCTCAATGTCTTAAAGGATTTCCAAATGTTTTCCACAACTCCTCCATGATGCTCCAAAAGAGATCTGCATAGACAAAAACATTCAAAGGGATCAAAGCATCTCACATATGAAATCGAAGGTAAATTAAATCCCTAATTCATCATACAACATATAATTAAATAAATAATTAGTCATAAACCATCCGAGTGATCAAGTAATCTCGCAAATAACATAAAAAATGGATGCAATTAGGAGAGAACAATTAATTTGTATTGAATTGAAAGGAAAAAAAAGCTTACGACTTAGTTGCCTTGATTTCACAAGCCAATTCCAATGGTCTCCTTTCCTTCCCTTGATGAAAAAATATTCAGACCCCAAACCAACAACATAAGTTTTCAAATCAGGGTCCCCCCGTTCCTCCAGTCTTGTGCTCAATTTATAGGAAAGAGGAGGAGGTTTCAAGTTCCTCTTCTCGAGGGATATGATGCTTAAAAGGAGGAGATTAGTTCCATGATCCAGGGTATGAGGCACATGTATGTAGTGGTTTGAGGTTTCTAAATTGGATAAGGTTCCTCCACCAAAGCTTCTAGAATTTTATTTTTTATGTTTACTTGTGTGAAAAAAATTGTGCAGTGTATAGTAGAAGACAATGTGCAAATATGCCTAGTTTATAGTGGAAGAAATTGCACATGTGCAGGTAATACACATGATAACTACACAGATGCTAAAAAATGATTTTTAAGTAGTGAAAACCAAAATTCCTTTTTTCCCTAGTATTGTTTTACTTCAAGATTCATAGGGGATTCACTTGAGACACTCGACGGATGGCGAGAGATCTGAATCGACAGTCATGGTGACAAAATTTAGTGTAACATATTGCCCCCTAAAGTGCAAAGCCAAAAAACAAGTTTGATGAATGAAGCACTTAATCATGTCAAAGGTTTGAATCATATACCAATTG
The DNA here is from genome assembly GCA_034641835.2 of Pinus albicaulis. Lineage (NCBI taxonomy): Eukaryota > Viridiplantae > Streptophyta > Pinopsida > Pinales > Pinaceae > Pinus > Pinus albicaulis. Next base: position 158,209,576 of record CM076574.1, read on the forward strand.
GTTGAGAACTTGTAATAAACAATCAAGGATTTCCATATCATGATTTCATATAAACATCACTGAGGTAGGAATTCCCATAATCAGAGTACAAGTATCTCAAAGAATCAATATAGAAATACATTTGAAGATCCACGTCAATAGAAGACATATTATGAATATATTTGTACAATCATAAATACATAGCTCCGCGTAGCATGGATGGATGAAACTAGATCCAAGGTCTTGATCTCCATCTCTATCGATCCATAGTACGAATCTAACCATGCGAGTAAATGTCTTGAAGTCGAACATGGTAGAAACCACTTGATTACCGGTCAATGATGTGAACCGTTAACAAGTGTGAGAGAAACCACCATTAATGAAAATTTTCCCCAAGGCACTCCTAGTACAATCTATGGAGTGTGAAAATATGTCTTGAAGTCGAACACTCATAGAATCATTCGATCGAAGGTCAATGATGAGAGCCTGTCGTCGAATGTGAGAAACCTACCATTAAGGCATGCAGGCCTCGAGGTACTGAATATGGTTTAAAGATCAACCTCCTAGATAGTGAGCTAAAGTTGGTAGGAAGCAATATGTCACAGGACAGTCTTGATGTATCCCCCATCAACAACATGAAAGAGGTACTAAGTTTTGAAGAACAAAATGGAGTAATTCAGGACTGACTCAGGAATAACCGACATAATTGAAGGTTATGATTTGCAAGGTAATTTCGATTGAGGTTGAAATTATCTTGAACATATTGGCAACACGAAACTTTAGGGATATTCATTATTTAATTAGTTTATAGTCCCATAGTAATAGGGGCTATGTACTTTGGGTGGATTATGACCTCAAGAACCAGGGCCTCACAATACAATATCAATGGGGTACCCATTAATATTAGTTCATTATGTTCTAGGCCCATAGTAATAGGCATCCTAAGGATTATAGGGACCTATAGATAGTATCTTGCCTGATTACCACTGTAGTTGCCAATTTGTTAGGTGGACAAATTGCTAATGCAGATAGAAGCAATCTCCCTAGATTTCCAACAAAACCTAGTAAGAAACATCAAAATAATTGCTATATTTCCTTAGCCTATAACTAAAACATGAAACATGTAGTATGAAAAGGATCACTTACCTATTAACGAAGTTCTTGTAGAAGTCCTTTCAACATTTTACACAACCAACTTTTCCTCAATGCCTTAAAGGCTTTCCAAATTTTTTCCACAACTCCTCCATGACGCTCCAAAAGGGATCTGCATAGACAAAAAAAATTCAAAGGGATCAAAACATATCAAAAATGAAATAAAAGGTAAATGAAATCCATAATTCAACATAAAACATATAATTGAATCAATAATCAATCATAAACAATGTGAGTGATCAAGGAATCTCAAAAATAACATAAAAAATAGATGCAATTAGGAAATAAAAATTACTTTGTATTGAATTGAAAGGAAAAAAAGCCGACAAACTGGTCGCCTTGATGTCACAAGCCTCTTCCAATGGTCTCCTTCCCTTCCCTTGATGAAAAAATATTCAGACCCCAAACCAAAAAAATAAGTTTACAAATCCAAGTCCCTGCATTCCTCTAGTCCTATGTTACTTTTATAGGAAAGAGGAGGACATTTCTAGTTCCTCTTCTCAGGGCATATGATGACTAAAAGGAGGAGATTAGTTCCATGATCCAAGGGATGAGGCATGGGTATGTGGTGGTTCAAGGTTTCTAATTTGGATAAGATTCATCCACCAAAGCTTCTAGAATATTTTTTTTTTTTTTTACTTGTGTGAATAAAACTACACAATCTATAGTGGAAGACAGTGCACATATATGTGCAGTTTATAGTGGAAGAAACTGCACATGTGCAGGTAATGCACATGAAAACTGTGCAGATGCTAAAAAATGGTTTTCAAGCAATGCAAACCAAAATTCATTTTGTCCCTAGTATTGTTTTACGTCAAGCTTCATAGGGGATTCACTTGAGACACTCATCAGATGGCGAGAGATCCGAATCAACTCTCATGGTGACAAAATTTAGCGTAACAATAGGTGAAATAGGATCAATATTAGGTCCAAATATAGAAGAAGGAGTTCTGATTGGACCAGAAATATAACTATGTATTAATTGCAATTTTTATGTAGCACAACAAGCTTTACATTTATCATACTCTTCAATACGATGTTTATGTAAAAACATATATAATATCTTGACTAATCTAACCTATTATAAGCATAATAAAAATATTTAATCAAAATAAAGGAGATGAAAAAGGAGAGGACACATCGCATTTACTTGGTAACCCTAATTGGGAAACATTCACGAGAAGGTGACAATGACTTTATTATTTTCAGAAATCTCCAATCTTACAAGAGCACTACCATGGGAAGGTAACAATCACTTCTTTTGAGAAATTATATTCCCATAATACATGTGGGATAATATAATTTGAGTTTTTTTATATAATAAACTATAACAAGGGAGTCATAGAAACACAAGAATTCATATGATAGCTTTATCATTGTAAAGTGGTGAAGCATTTGTGGTGGTGCTCTTGTAAAATTGGAGATTTATGAAGATAGCAACATTTAGTTTATTTTATTATTATAATAAATATATATTTATTTTACCTTATTAATAACAATAAAAATATTTTATTATAAATTAAATTTGTTCTTTTTTTATAGCTACAGTTTTATTTTTTGGTTATATTTTTATTAAGATATTAATTTTTGTAAATAATAATTTTATTTATAATAAGTTAATAAATATTTTTTTCTAATAAGAATATTATTCAAAAGTCTTCACAATTGCAAAAAAATTCAAAAACAGATAATTACTGTAATAAGAAGAGTTATTGAAGTATCTTTTTTTGGCCAAGTTGGTTGGTAAGTTTCTTATATGTATGAAGTATTATAATTGCTTTCATATTTCTTTTAGTCATTAGCCTCCCGTTATTTATTTGCAAAGGTATTTATTTCTTATTAATAATTATGTCGTCACAAGTAGTTTATGTTCTCAAGAGCAAGAACTTGTGGTGGTTGGTTAATGGTGAGCACAAGAAGCCTATTGATGCTAAAGAAATGGCTATATGGGAAGAAAGATATTATAGTTCAGGTTGAGTCGTTGGTCAAACAATTTCAGAGAGTCTTCATATACATATTGAGGCTGAAGATAGCCTAGTTGAGGTATGGAAAATTTTAGCTTCTTTTTTTGATAAATTTGATGATGTATTTTCGTATTACTCGGAAAAGGAAATTCATGAGTTAGATCTAAAGATTTTAATAGGATATAATTCTTTCTTGCTAAAATAAAAAATCTTAATGAAAAACCTAATAATTGTGGTAACAAGAAAACTAATACAAAACCTAATAATTCTTGTGGAACATAAATTACCACCTTTTTTTAATGTGGTCATCCAAACTAGGAATAGAGAAATTGAAATGTGTAAAGGATTTATGACACCTAAAAGTTTAAGGCATCTGTAAAGGTTTGGTTAATGAGAAATAAAGGTTAATTTCTTGAATATAAATAAACCCTAATAAAGTTCTCATGGCACATAATAAAAATAATCCTAAGAATTTTGTTAATAAAGCTCCTAACTCACATACTGAATTATTTCCCCAACACTCTTCTAATGATGCTAGTAAAAAAAAGTGCGCAATCCTTGTAAGTATTTTAGAAAAATCAAACAACATGAAAATATATATTTTAAATGAAAATGTGAACATGCTAAGGCCAAGAATAAATTGTCCTGTAAACAACAAGTTTATCTTTGTTCTTATTTTGTTCAACAAATGAAATCATCTTGTTTTGTGGAATGGATTATGGATAACGGTGCCTCTAACCATATGGTTGGTATTGCTTCTTTGTTTTCCTCTTATGACACTAATAAGAACACATCACATAAAGTTTCTATTGGTGATGCTACATAACTTTCAATTGTAGTTTTTGGTAATGTTCAAGTTCCTAATGGTATATTGGAATATGTTTTTCATGTTCAAGGAATTCCCATTAATTTTCTTTCTATTTATCATGCATGTCTGAAAGGTTATATATTTGAAGCATGACCAGATTAGTATGTTTTTAAAGATATCAAGTATAACTTCAAAGTAGTTTGTTCAAGTCCTACTGATCATGATTTTGGTTTATATAAATTTAGTGGTTTTCATTCAAGTAACAATCAACCCATTTATTCCTATCATGTTCATGGTAACGAACACAGTAAAATATCGCCTGAAAGGTTAGGTTACTTAAATCATGTTGGTAATCATGAAATATTGAGGGGGGGTGAATCAAATATATTATAAATTTCAAAATTATTTAACCAATCATTCAATTATTTGAAATTAACACACAACAAGACAACATTCACATGAAATTTGTACACAGTAATTTAATGTGGAAACCCTTCTGGGAGAAAAACCACAGAAGCTTGTTTTTATTATGATGTAAATCAAAAGCACCAAATATGATTACATAAATTTTGTGATAAGCCATAAGAGGCCCTAACCCCCTTAGATCAGCAAGCACCAACTTTCTAGAGGCACTAACCTTTGATTTGTATAGGCACCAACCAGTTATAGCTAACAAACACATATTTCACACAATTTTTAGACCCAAACCTCTATCTAGTCTTTACTATTATGAAATAAACAATTTTTCCATGCTGTTTTAGAAAAAATCCTCTACTTCCATAAATATTCTATGCCTCAACATGATCTCTCTGATTCTGCAGGAAATCTCACACTCACTCTATGCAACACAATAATTCTACAACAATTTGATTCACTTGCCTTCAGATACAATTGAAATCCACACACTCTGTAACTCACTACATTCACACAACAAGACTAGAGCGCTACCAAAATTTTCACAACTATTTTTTCTTTAATCTGATGCACACAACTCAAAACAAAAACTGCATTAATTCACATACAACTCAAAGAATAACTTGTGTACCAATCACAGAGCACAGAGTCGAAATTCATTTATTCTTTCACAACTAGAGAATAGGCTTCTCTAACCGACTGTAATAAACTCTACGATTATACCTTTGATTTCCCTCCATTAAATTTGATGGTCTATTTTCAACTAGTTGTGGTTAATCATAGCCACACTCTATTTTTCCTCTGACTGCCAGTAACTATATTTTGGATTTTGGGACGCCAAAATTCAAATATATTTTCATCCTTAAGTTTTTAGCTTTTTGGCACATATGATGAAGCATTAGGATCAACTACTTAAGCGTGGGGACCACTTAGCCTCACAAATGATTAAAACCTCCCCGCCCTTAAGTTTTAGTGCCTAGATCCCAAGACTAAAACTTCAAAATTGTGCTCTACAATTCCATTCCCATCACGCCAACTCTTTATAACTCATTCAACCAAAACTTGGTGTGGTGCGTAGTATGTCAATTAAAAACAACATTCCTGTCGAATAAATTCTCGTCTCGTGCCAATTGATATACCTTCTTTAAATTGAACTTGGTGCATCATTTTGATGTGTTATCTAGTTGTCATCCAATGCCACATGTCACTTGTATTTAGCTCACTTGACCACTTAAAAATGTTGAAACTACTTGTCACGTGTCACCTACCATGTCATTACATGTGTCACTTGTATGCCAACTCATCTGCCAGTTCATCCTCATCATTAATTAATAGAATGTTTCCATTTGTCACTTTTCCATGCCATTGTCTAATACAAAGGAAATATGGATCTGGGTGATTTGCAAGTTTTTCCTTTGTTAAATTTTCACTAGGCTAGATGCCTAGATTACATTGGAACCTTAAAACAACTGGGATTGTGGCTTCCATCCTGATCCAGGACAATTCCCTAAGTGGTTGCCCTGTGCAACCCTGGATACCCAGATGTACGAATGTTATTTCCAACACACGAAACTTTGACCTATTGAAATAATAATTTGTCCTTTTTCAAAAACTCATTCAAATTCGGGCATTTTTCACGATCACTTTTGTTGGAATCTCAAAAATCCGGATGGCTGGATATGTCCATATATCCTTCAACACTTCTGCACCTAGATTTTCTCATCTTTTGGATTCTTCACTCATCTAGATTGATTTGAATGTCTAGATCTTCTAACAACATGTCAACTTATTGCACCTCATATTTCCTATATTTATCCCAAGTCTGGGTGCCAGGGATTCATTTTCCTTATTTTACTGTCTATACAGACCTTCACTTTAATAGTCCTTTTCTCCTTGATCCTTGGGATAATTTCTATGTGCCATATACTATGGGAAAAGTATCTAAGAGGGATTTCCATCTATGTAATCTGCAAGAGCACTTGAATCAATCTACTATGAGAAAATTTCCTTCAATGATAGACCCATGACATCAATGACAACTATTTGGCAACATGCTCAACAAATTATGGTAAAATGAATTTTTATTATTATCTAAAATGGTACTTGGATTACCCCTTGTTTCTTCCAATAAAGGTGTTTGTGAGGGTTTTGTACTTGGTAAAATCATACGGAAGTGTTTGATAAAGATAAGGATAAGCATGCTACAAAATAATTGTAATTAATGCATAGTGATATTTGTGGTCCACTTAATTTTTTTTTCTCTCTTTATGTTATTTATTTCCTTAATTTCATTGATGATTATAGTAGAAAATCTCGGGTTTACTTTTTGAAGCATAAAAGTGAAATTTTGATAAATTTCAAGAATTTAAACCCATGGTTGGAAATGAATTCTCGTAAAAGTATTAAGACTTTGAAAAATAATAATGGGGAAGAATTCACTAAAAAGGAATTTACTGCATATTTAACTAATCATGTTACTCGACATAAAAACACTATTATTTATACATCTCAACAAAATGGAGTAGCTAAAAGGAAACTGACGGTGTGAATATATCGTTTATTTATTAATAATTCACATACTCATTTTATTGTCAACCATGGTTTGTTAACTTGTGAGGACTCCATGCTATATGCACAAGTACAAAAGTTCCTACCAATTCTTATATCTATCCATGAACTCTATTGATGGTGGAAGTATAGATCTAAAAAGGTTAAATTACTCAAGTCAGTGTGGCTATCAATTTACCCTAGTATTGTAGTTCAAAACTGAAGAGTGATACTTAATTGAGACAAGGTTTCCCATCAAGGTCTAACTCTGCAACACTTTCTGCAATTCTGCAGTAGTTTTCCGATTTTGTAGCAATGGTGCAATCACCTCTACAAACATACCAATACAAATAAATTTTCCTAGAAAAGTAAATAAATATATTTAACATCTGAATCACTATACAACACACCACAAAAATCACTTCAACCAATCGTAATCTACTGAAAAATAATTAAACCAAATATTGCAAGAAATAAACACATAACATAGATAAATAAACAACTAGAAAGAAATGTGCGCATGGCCTTACCTTGAGTGGGCCAAACCTGGGGTTCGACTTGTGCCTAATGCTCTAATTACAATGACAAGATCAACAGAAGAAAACGTGCACAGACGGGACATTGTATTATAAAAAAAAATTACAACAAAGTATCAACAATGATATCCATCATAGGTTTACATAATGATTTATAGAGAGAAGAGGAATCTTTGTCCCAAACCAATTAAACCCAAATGCTACACTATCCAAATAATTTTCCTCAACTTCCAAAATAGAACCAAACACACTTGACATAGTTACATATGAAATCAAATTAGAGACTCACCGACGCAAAAACCATTACACACCAAGGCATCTCGATTGTTGAGTCATTAATCCCCTAGACACAAAACACTCCTTTCAGACTAGAAAAATATGTGAAATCCATTTGATCCAACTGATTGGCTCATGATCAAATAGTTAAGGAAAGATGCCAATGCCCTCATATCAACTTGAAACTTAGATTCCAACTTCTGAGGAAGGATGCTTGTGGTTTTTCCTTTCTTTTAGCGTCCCGTCAGTTCGAATATGCCTTCTTTCCTTGAATAGTAGGTTTTTGATTCAATGGTCCAGCTATGGCCTTGGACAATTCATATATATATATATATATTCTATAACATGAAATATAAAACCAATAAAACATGCATTATACCTTTAGCAGCCAATGTTAAGCATATGATTAATTATTTGATAAGGGAAAGGAGAGTAATTATTCAAAATAAGGGGATGATTCTATAACATAAAGAGTCCATTCCACATCTTATCATCACCCCCCTACCAATCCTGATGCATTTCCTCATGTATCATCATCCTTGCCTTTAGGAGTCCTACGTGTACATCGCTCCAGAAAAAGATGGATTACCAAATTCCCTCAAATAGTAGTAACCAAGGAAACATTCAAATTCTCGTCAATGTGTTTTCTCTTCCATCTCATCCCAATAGACATGTGGTTGATAATGTCTGGTAAGACACTAGATAATTGGAAAATGAAACCTTAAACCTATCCACGTAGATTTGTATTTAAATAAAGAATTGGCATAAAAATAAACTATATTAAGTACCAAAAATAAATAAGGTTATCCTAATGGAAATCTCTGTTGAACATGGTTTGGAAGAGAATTCCATATATTTTGTGCAATCATCAGAGCATTATAGGTCTAAGATCTAGCCACTTCTGAGGTCTTCGTGATGGTGAACTGCTGGTTATGTTGTATAGTCATTACATCCCTTGGGTCCATCCTCAATATGTTAAGGTCATCACGAACCAAACCTTTCATAGGGTAGTCTTCCATGATCAATAGATTTGATGCTTCCTCCATTTATGAATAAAAAATATGAGCCTTATTCCATTGCAATATATTTTTTAAGTAAGAAATTAAGGACCTAAGATGAATATCTCCCCAAAAGGGATTAGGGTTCCACCTGGATTTGTCCAAAAATAAAAAATAAAAAATATGTAACTCACATAAAAGGTTTTGGTAAGTATTCTCGGCATTAAAGTATATGTCCATAAATTCCTATAGTTGTGAAATTTCATGAGGCTGTCCTGCTGCAATCTGTTGTAGCTGCAAAATTACCCAATGCTCATGCAAATAGACAAAGAAAATTCTTGAAGGAATTTGGTGGTAAGCCCCTGCATTGCTAAGTCTACCGCAATTATCTTAATTTCTTCTTCTTTCAAGGATTTTCCCTTCCACTTCTTGATCTCAGTGCCCCATTTGGCTTCTTGATCCAGGTACGTGGTGAACCATCTTTTCATCATCTTTACAGTCAAGTGACGGTGGGTTTATTTATCCTGAGATCAAACAATTCATCCTTATTTTTCCACTATGGAAGATTCAATTTTAAATGCATAAATGCATAAGTGTTGGTAATGATATCATCAAGAATATCATTGAAGTGTTGCGCCCCTATCGTGCACTCCTAGCAGTACTACTCAACCATCACCTTAAGCCCCTTTTCCTCATCAATGGAATTCAACAAAGTATCCACATTTTGAAGTTTCATACTAATTTTTTGTAGCCATGCTTTTAGTTTATGATTTTGTAGCATAAGTCTATTGTTTTTTTTTAATAGGGTTTAATAAAGGGGGCTACAAAATCTAAAGGGCTTAAGCATGAGAACCTTACCTTTCGATCTTGACTTCTTCACCTTATTGGTGATGATACCCATTTAAAATTGCTTGGTCTCCTCCTATAGCGGGAAATTACTTTCACTTGGAAATGGAAAACTTTCAACACCATTGTCATCTATATCCATATCCACCGGCTCAAATTATGGATTCGACCTTGGCTCATCATTGCTCGCAATATCAAAAGGGCTATCCTCAACTTTCTTACCATTTTATTGTTCAAATTCTCAAGTAGAGTAACATCACTTAGGGTTTGTTTATGGAGTAGACTCTTTATTTCCTCTTGTTGCTAATTTCTTTGTGAGAGTTATGAAAAATTCCCTCGGCTTAAGCTTTCCTCACAAAAATGGTCCCCATAGAAGTCCAACCCTTGTAAGCTCTTCCTTAATGATAATTTTTATAATCCCTTGATAGAATATTTCCAATTTATGGTTTTCCTCTTCTAGACGACCACAACCATTTTAGTCAGATTCTTTAACAAGAAATAGGGCATGCTCATGGGTATTATTTCGTCTAGATGCTTGAGGTTGTGAATATGGTAATGCTAAACCTTTCTATAACATCCTTCACATGTAATGAGTTTTTGTACAAAATGAACAACATCACGCCATACTAGTTGCAACATCTCCCTTTTGACTCCCTACTTTAAGTTAGGCAATGACGCAGGGCCTTCCAAAAAAATGTGCAAACTTTCATTCGAAATTTTATGTTAATTATACAATTTTTCACTGGTCATGGGAAGCCCACTACTCACTGACAATGTCTCTTCTCTCATGGGAATATTAATTGTCTAAACTAGGGCTCTATTGCCATTAAAAGTCTTAGCGAACTCTAGTGAAATTTGAGTATCAAATCCCTAGAACTTCTCTAAAAAAAACCCACTTAGCCCGAAAAAAAATTTCCCATGGGCCCTGATTAACCTTAATGGCTTCCACACTATTGGGCTCTATTCACACTATGGTCCTTCCCATCTTAATATTCTTCTACACTTCACCCATAAAAAGTTTTATCGTAGCTATGATATCACCTTTCCTTTAAATTTAAATTCCAAATATAACCTTCCTTATCAGTTCGAACCAACAATTGTCATGATTCCCCACTTCAATTCTTAATACCATATGTTGTTGCGAATTCCCAGTCATTCTGATCATATTTTTAAAATTTAATTATTCTACCACCAATCACGTGGAGAGGCATGCTGCGAGATGATGCCCTGTGTTGTGAAATGGTACAAATAAAAAATGACTTGACTATTATGAAATCTGAATGTGGGGGTATTCTATGCCACATGGGTTGACCATTGAATGATTAGGGCAACTTTGAAATGATGGTAAAGTAATGTTGGTAATGCAGATTTATTTAGATAGGACATAAGGTCGAGTTAGGGTAGTCTTTTTAGGGCTAGAAACTACCAACATACATGGGGTCTCACTGATATGAAGTCCCAATTAGACCTCACTATGTTTGGAGTAGGACCCCCATATGGGAAATAAGCCCAGATGCCATATTATTAATTATTTTCCTTGGATGCAATAAAAAACACAAGAGAGAATGCATATACTTTCGAGATAAACAAGTAAGTTAGCCTTGTGATGTATTCCATTGCAAAGTTTATAAAGGTTCTTTCATGGAAGGGAAGAGAAAGTGAGTCTTTAAGAGAAAAGTAATAATACTATCCTAATAAAGACACACAAATATATCTAAAAGGAATAATTAGTTATATTGCAAAATCATTCATGAAGAAACAACAACCAGGAAAGAAAGAGACAGACAATTCAAAGATGCATATTAAAGCCAACAAAATAGTTCATTTTCATTAGTATGTATAAACATAAACATACACCACAAATGATGAAATAATAGTTTTACAATAATTGGCGCCATATGCATGAAAGTGTGATAGCTCCAAGAGATTTAAATCATTAAGTGAAAGTCCCAAGATACACCATTACAATGATACAACACTTGCTCCAATAGTGGAATGTTAAGCCACCACTTGCTCCTCAAAAGACTAATCTTCTCTCCTATGCCTAGCTTGAGAAGCCAAAGTGAAAAGTCATTTCCTTGAGCTATGAGGGTGTATTTATAACAAATGAGGTGAATCTCTACCTCCCTTGTGACTCTTGACCTTCCTCATGACTCTTGATATTCTATGTGACTTTTCAAATTCCTATGTGACCTTTGAACTTCTGCATGACCCTAGAACTTTCTAGTGACTTTTGGAATTCCATGTGGGACACTCGGGCTTCAACGCATTTTAAATTTTCTCATGTTTTTTAAATACAATATAAAATTCCATGAATTGTGGAAAAATACATTGATAACCTATGAATTTTGTGGTGTCACTTTGAGAATCCATGAATTGACGACAATGACTTAAACTTCATTGTAGTGTATCAATGCCAAGATCTTATCTTTGTTTTTGTCTTCACATCTCCATGATAAGTCTCTCTTATAATTTATCTTCAACTTACAAAGGGGTTGGTCATAATACTATATTCTTCCATATCATCTTGATCTCCATTTATCTGTCATAATCTAGTGTTTCTTTGTCTCGATGTTTGATCGTCTCTTTGTACTTCATCTCCACAAGTTCCTTTGTAGTCCTTACTTGATGTCATCCTTAAGAATCATCCTACCATGTTTAGATAATAACACCTGCAAATGAAGTGCACTCATGACAAGACAACATCAGTCCTGAAATCACCTAGTCTACCTTGTTTTTAATGCAACATGCTGATTGTGATGGGACAATCCGCAGGGATGGAGAGAGGCCTTCTTGAGTGCAGTGCATAGGAGAAGGAGGTAGGGAGTGAGGGATTATGAATTGTGATGAAATAGTGCACAATGGTTGAGGGAGATACATGTCATGCACAGGGAAAGGAAGATATGACCAAAACTACGAATTGGGCATGGGAAACCAACAAGATGGATTGACTAAGCATTATAGTTTCTCATTGCACAGTTGAGTGTGACTGTCCTCTAGGATTGCACAATGCATAGTTCCAGGAGGTAGAAGCATTATCAATGTGGCTTAGGAATATTTAGTGTGCAATTACTAAGGGCTGAAGGTAGGTCCTTGTTTGAGCAAGTTGCAAGGACAATAAAACTTCCAAAGTGACTAAGTGTGAGATCCATGATACAAGAAGGTGAGAATAAAAAAATGTAACAATAATTGAACATTATCACACACTCATAGATGATCAACCACATGAAAATAAGATACTTGGTACCCAAAATCGACATGCATTCATTGAAACAACAAAAAAACAACACTTACCTCCAAGTGTGACACTTAAAATATACCTTACGACACAAGTGTCGAAGTCAAATAAAAAGTGTGCCATACTTTAGAAATGAGTCCAATGCATGTCCCCATGATATATAGAATCCATTAATGCAAGACAATACACTGGAGATGCCTCTTAAATATGTGCCAAAATTTCCTTTCACAAAGAAAGACACTTCCCTTAACAAAATACTATACTTTGGATTCCTTTAGAAATGGACTTGGAAACTTAGAAAAAAAGTATTATATCATTCTAACAACCCAAAATGACAATTCACATGATCAAAGAGAGCCTCCAAAGTTTTAATGTAGGCCAAAATTTGGATGGTGTTGTAGCAACAACAACGCTTGGCGATTCACTCGGAGAACCCCAACTATTCTATTTAGGTCTAGCTTTATGCACAAATTCTAGTCTTTCATGAAGTTTTAATTCACTGTGTGGGTCACCTCAACTTCCCCACTTGTCTTGGTTATAGGTTTAGTCACTCATATTCCCCTTTCTTGGCTCAAACAAATTTACAAGGCTTGCCATTTCACAACTATTTTGATTGGGGAGAAGCATAGTATATTTTCACGAGTCTATAATGATCTGATTTTTAGTTCCATCTCTGGTGTTGCTCCGCTTCTCGCAAGCCTATTTAGTGTGCCAACAGAGTCACTTTTAGGAAACACAAGCATTTATTCACTACCAATGAGTATGATCAGTACCCTAACAAAGTCCTTGCTTCACCTCTCTGCACAGGAAACCTTTCTCTTCTTTCACCCCTTCTTTTATTTTCAATATTGATTGGCATTTTATCGTCTTTTATATCACTAGGGCAGAAGTGTTGAGAAATCAAAGGAAGTTGAATTAGAGTGATTTATCCTACTTTGATAACTTCTTGTGATGTTCTTTTACTTAAATTTATTTCTTGTAATTATATTCTTCTTTCACTTTATTATTATTGTGTTCTTATCATCAAACAAATACCAAAATATGAACATAAATGAGACAAGATGGCACAAAATGTAGGCTAATATCTCGGGAAAAAACCCCTCCTCTTGAGAGGAAAACCCACAATAATTCTTATCTTCTTAAAGAATCTTCAAATGACGAATTCCAATACCTAATACAATTGTCAAAGACCCCTCTAAGGCCAATTAAAATTTCTCCTTATGAGCTTGATTCTCACAAATTCAACCCAAGTCAAACTTGCTTCACAACAGTTGCAACTTCTCCTTCGACCACAATTTTAGACTTGAAAGTTTTTATTGTAATTTTTGGCCTTCCAACAGAAACCCTGGATCACACGTGTGGTTGGAATATGGTAGAATAGGTCTCTCTCATCCTTCACTCAAAGTGCTTCCTTATCCTTTGGATTTTGGCTTGCATACTTGATCTTTTAAAAGACAAAACTCAACTTCTTTAGGTGGATGAAATTTGATTGATGATGCAACAAAATTGATGCCCTAATTTCACACACGTGAGGATATGGGGACCCAAAAATATCTTCAAAATTTAGCTTCTCTTCTTTCTTTTGTTCTCTTCCTTTTTGCTAGAATTTTGTCTTTTTTTTTATGTCTTCTTGTGATCGAACTTGTGTGTGTTTATTCCTTCAAATGAGGTTGATGAAACTCTTATATATACCATTTTAACATGCCTTATGAGGTTTCCTTATCCCTACTTAGGCCGACTTGTATTATTGGGAGTATTTTGACACTTCTTGACTGACGATAATTTTTTTGACTTGTTACAAGGTGCCCAATGAGGTCTTTTATATATGACAATGACTCAATTTAATTCTCGACTCTATGGAAAAACCTAGAAGTAATCAATGGGAACTTGACCTAAATAAATCGATCTTGAGCATGAAACCCATGCTACAAAATAACAATAATAATTTTTTCTTTCTTTTTACAATATACAAGAATTAAGAGTACATTTCATATTTATGAAGACTGAAACTAGTTTGATACTTCAATAGGAAGAGGGGTCACAAATTTTTGTTTGAAAGAGAGATTATTCATTTTACAAAGACATATATATACCTCTGAAATTAATGTGCTCACTCTTGGTTTTCTCCTCTCCATTATCTACTCTATTGGATTGATAGGTTAAAACAATATTTGATTGCAATACCGAGTCAAGAAATGAAGATCCTAAATAGATACATGTGTCATGGTTCTGCTTAAATCTTTTCGTTCGAATGAATTATTTTTGATTCAGAAATTATTGAACTTAAATATATTAGAACCAAACAAAGAAGAGGGACCGAAATCTAATCAATCATTGATGAATGTCAAAATTCCTTTTAAAACTTTTGCCACATTTATCCGAACCAAACCAAAACACTTTCACACAGGGTATTGTTTATGTACACTGGCCAATGCAAAATGAAGAAAGAAGGGAAAAGATATGACATGAAAAAAACAAGAACAAAAAGAGACAAGAAAATAAATATGTACATAGGTAGAAACAAAACCAAGGGTTGCTACTGAAAATAACGTTTGAGATCTTGGAAATTAACGGGAACGAAGTCAATATTCCCATCTTTGTATTAAAGGCGATAAGTATGGTGGGAAATCTTATTATGAATGATAAAGGGTCTGATCCACAAGAATTGAAATTTGGTGTGTTTATTTCTCTTCAAGGGACTTATCCCATTTGAATACTAGGTCTCCCACACTGAAATCCTTGTTTCCCACAAATTTCTTATCAAACTAGTGCTTGATACGACTCTTGTGCACAACACACTTTTCTTTTGTCTTACACATTTCTTCCTCTAATTTTAGAAGGGTGTCTATCCTGCCCTGAACAAAAATACATGGTTTACCTTGGGATTCTTGAGAAAGTTATAAATATGGGAGGTATAAATTCAGAGGAAGGATGACCTCTTTTCCATACACAATGAAGTAAGGGGAAGTCATCAGATAGGGTTTAGGTGTGACATGGTCAGCCCACAAAACATTTGTTAATGCATCATGCCAGTTCCTTTGCTTAGAGTAAACAATTTTCTTTATGATACAAATTAAATTCTTATTAATATATTTAGCTAAATCATTTCCTTGAGGGTAATAATTAGATTAATGGTTTAAAACAATACCATTTTCCAACGCAAAATCATAAAGATTTAGCGATGAAAATTAAGTTGCATTGTAAAAAAATAATCAATGTAGGAACGCCAAACCTAGTAATAATATTTTTCTT
The DNA here is from genome assembly GCA_034641835.2 of Pinus albicaulis. NCBI lineage: Eukaryota > Viridiplantae > Streptophyta > Pinopsida > Pinales > Pinaceae > Pinus > Pinus albicaulis. The sequence continues at coordinate 158,225,586 of CM076574.1, forward strand.
CATGAAGTAAATTAGTTCCTACTCTTTCACTTGTTTTAATGGAACAGATTTAGCCCACTGGGTAAATTAATATGTGGTAGTTAAGATATATCGATGTTGCTTTGATTAATGAGGAAAAATATCACCAATAACATCCAATCCCCATTATTGAAAAGACTCTTCAACTGCAATGGGTTGTAATGGGGAGACTGACTTCCTATCATGACCAACACATATTTGACATAAAGGTCACTTATGGGGATAGGCACGTGCATCCTTAAATAATGTGAGCCAATAATAACTGACCTAAATGAATTTATGAGTAGTAGTGTCACCTGCGTATTGCCCACTAGTTGGACCATCATGAAGATCCTTCAATACCCTTTCTGAATCTTATGCTTCCAAGCATCTGAGCATGACACCATTGCGGGGCTTAAAAAAAAATACACCATGTATGAGTTGATAAGATAAAGCCTAGGATGAATTCCCTCTTTTTATTCACCAAGAGGTGCAAGGGAAAGGTTCCTTAAGCTTGATACTACCGTACATAAATGTACCAAGACGCGGCTGCATTTGTAGGGGTAGCTTGCTCGATGTTATACATTTCGATTTATTGTTCCTATCTAGAAGAATCCTCCTCTGTTGAATTGATTTCATATGTTGAAAGTTGACAGAGACCATGGCATTTTATTTATGAAATCGCTTTAAATCGAGGTCATATTATTGAAGGCTTGTCATCCAATTTTCCCTCTTGTCCCCCAACTCTTGTTACACAAAGAGGGATCTAATCTCTAGGTGAGGCACACAGATGATAACATGACTTTTAAAGAGGTAGGGATTGAATTTATTCATTGTGTTTTAAACAACATAAGCTTGGTTATATATGGCGGGATTATTCAATTTTGATCCCTATAGGCCAACACTCATAAATGATATCAACCGCTCATTTCCTTGATTATCCTTCTAAGTAAGAATGACTGTAATAAATGTATCAAAAGAAAAAGTATACAACAAGAAATATTTATTAAATTCTAGACTATATAACATTGGGGCATTGACAATCACTTGTTTAATTTTGGAAAAACCATATTTCTCCCTCTGGTCCCATTTGTAAATTGCATCCTTCTTGATCATCTCTTGCAAAGGCTTAACAATATTTGTGTAATCAGAAATAAATTTACAGAGAAAGTTAATTTGCCCAAGAAGGATCACATGGATTTCTTGTTCACGGGAAAGGCATTCTAAGCAATAGTCTTGACCTGCTCCGGGTCTCCTTTAATTCTGCAGTTAGCTATAATGTATCCCAAGAGGTTTCCCTCCAATACACTGAAGATTTTCTTCTTTGGATTTAAAGATATACCATATTTCCAACACCGCTCAAATATTTTCCTTAGATGATGAAAATAGTTAGATATTTTCATTGAAAATATTTTAACATCATCTAAGTACACAACCACACTTTGTTTGATCAGTCCATGGAACATGCTGTCCATATATCGTTGAAAGGTAGAAAACATGTTTATGAGTTGAACCGACATCTACTGAAATGTGAATGTGGCCCATTTAGTCTTGAATGTTTTTTTTAACCTATCGAGTTCCGTTACTAGAACTTGGTTGGATCTAAAAAATCCGTCCAATAGTGAGGTAAATCTCTGACTCGAATACCGGCTTGAGTATATACTCCATAGATGGCACATGATAATTATCATTATCTGAATCCCAGTTCAATTGAAAAAATTGGCACGTAAGTGTATTTCCACATACTTATTTATGATAAGAACCAAATTATAAACCCAGGTAGAATGGCGAATTTAAAGATGATCTAAGCATCCAACAACTTCCTTAGTTCTTTATGAATCAGGGGTTCAAGCGTAGGATGAATTTTTTTTAACTTTTGCTGAAATGGCTTTACCCCTTCCTTAATAGGTATCACATGCTATATAATCCGCGTATCATAGGTTTTAAAATAATCATATGTCCATGTGAACACATCTTGATATTTTTTGAAAATATGAACACAGGCTTGTCATTCTTGGGGAGAACAAAATGTACTGAGGTTCACATAGTTTGAATCTTCCTTGGTGCCCAAATTAACTTATTCGTGAAACAATGTGGAAATTTGGGTCTTTTCATTGATTGGTCCCTTAAAATGGTTTTGCAGGTCAAATATTCTCTAGAGATACCACACCCTTGGGCATGGGGTTCCTTTTGTGTGTTTGAGTTAATTCCTTCAAATCCCTTTCTTGCTCATCTTCATCTATCACTACATCTTTAAACATGTTAGCATTAGCCATTAAATTCAGTATATGTTTGTCATCATTGAATACATGTAAATTAGTAACATTATCAGGTATGGATAACTTAAAAATAATATCAATAAAAAAACCATCTCTAAATGGTGATAACTTAGCAAAAACATTAGTTGATGTGTTTGCGACTGCATTGTGAATCCTAGGAACAAAATTAATATTAAATGATTAAAAGAAAGAAATAAGATGCCATACCTCTTGTTGATAGTTTTTAAGATTAGGTGACACATAATGAATAGTATTTTGTTCATGTTATGTAACAATATCTGAGTCACCTATTACCGTTAGCACTTCCACTTTGTGGTCTATGGATTTTTTTAATTGTATAAATGCTTCATATTCTGCAATGTTATTTGTGCAATTAAAATCCAGTCAACATGATATCATATATTTGTTCTTTTGATGGTTAATCAGAATCCAACTAGCTCTAGAGCCCTCCTGTGTTTTCGAACCATCAAAATACAAAGTCTAAATGTTAGCAGCAACTGGGTTAGTTTCTACACTACTACTATTTACATCTATATTAAAAAAGAAATTTTCACCAATTGGATTGCAAGGAAGGAGTTCCAACTGTGTATCTGGTGGTACAGGGGATCAATCTACAAGATAACATCCATGATCAACTTCTAAGAATTTTTTTTCGAATATTACTTGCGCAAATATAATCGAGTCAATATGTGCCTCAAGTTTCGTAACAATATGCTTCATAAAATGTTCACTTTCAACTTGAATCTAATTATTCTTGCCCTTATTAGGAAGCCACAAATGAAACCAGTCAGTAACGAAGTATCTGCGCAACTTGCTAAACCAATCCCTACTTAAAATAAATCCAGAAGCTTTCGTAATGTCCATGATAACAATATCAATACATTTGGTGAGCTCTATGATCAAAAGATAAGTGAATTATAACATTGTTTAATTCACCAATTACCTACACTAAATATCTATCTAATTTTATGGTTATGGCATTAGTATTTTCCCATTTAGCATTGATTTTATTTGCAATATATAAAGGCACAACGTTCACAAACACACCGTAATCCACAAGGAAATTATGGACATTATAGTTAAAAATATCAAAAGTTAAAATAAAAGGGGGGAAAGTAGATCTAGAATTTACATTAGCAGCATTAACTATTGATTTGAGAATAGTGGGAGACTTACCGAGTGAGGCTTAGGAAGAAAAAATTGTCTTTCCTGATGAAGGTTGAGATGAAAATGGCTGGATGATCAAATGACGTTGGCTTGCCAACTTTTCCAGCTCATAGATAAAGATATTTGCACGCATTTTATTTATATATTCAAGAACATTATAATAAATTTCTTCGTATTGGGTAGGGTGTGTTGAGGTGGTAGGTGATGTGTATTTTTTTGGTGCCTCAGGAGTGACAAAATTGTTCTTATTATTTATAGAAGCATTCTTCTCAAACTTAGTACTTCCTAACTTGGTATGAGTGCCTTGAGCAAGATTACTAGGAGGTAATATTTTTCTTAACAATTGTCTCCTCGCATCTTTTTGAGGCACCAATCCTTTTCTCGTCAAATGATATTTCTTATTTGGTTGTTGAGGAGGAGCTTCACTCATTGGGGGCTCACTAGCACCTTGTTGATAATTATTCAAAATGAGATCAAAAGTGAAAGTTGAATCACCAACACTTGTGTTTTCCTCTGTCGAGGTTGTTTCATCAGTTTCTTGAGCATGCTTTGAATGCTCTTATGTTGACAAAATTTCTATGATATTGGTAACCACATCATTCATGTCATGTTTCCATTGTGTTAATGATTTTTTTTCAGAATGTGCTTCTTGATGAAAAGTACAATAGTTATTCATGCTGAGTTTCTAAATGTTAAATACAACATTAGAGCTTTGTGCAAACTTAACTGGTTGATCGATGTTCTTCTCAAGGAACAAATTAAATGAGTTATTATTTTTAGACGCCTCACTTGACTTCATTTTGAGCTTATATACTTTTTTGGTCAATAACTTCAAGGACTTAGTCAATCTTTCCATGTCAAAAGGAGCTTTCTCTTTAGTATTAGCGGAAGAGGCTTGGAACTTCTTTCTAGTGTCCTTGGAGTCTTTTGAATCTTCCTGATAAAAAATGACTCCAATAGACATTAAGTCCTTCTCAACAACAATTTCTTCCACAAATTTAAGAGCTAAAGTTTCCTTTGCAGTTGGTTTCATGAAAAAAAAATGTTAGTGGGAAAGTCAACAATATAATAATCCTTAGTAATTGAATCATGAGCTTTCAAATTAGTAGGGAATTTTCTCAAAATACGAGTAAATATATTATTAAAATCCTTAAGAATTTATTTATCTCCCATCTTAAATTTTTCGAGTTATATAAGTAACATGGCAGAAGTTTTATCATCAACATTTTTTTCTAAGAATAACTTGTTAAAATCCCTCAAATTATGGACTAAATTTGGTGGAAGGCTATGGTACTAAAATGATGATCTACCCTAAAGAGTGTACAAAAATAATCTACAAGCAACATCATCGAAACATACCTTTAACATCATTAGATGTAAGTAGAAGCCATCAATGTGATCTTCAACCTTTACTTTCACATCTGGATCATACTTGGGAAGCAACTTTTCCAGGTGCTTTGGTAAGCGACGAAGGTTTACTGAAATAGAAAGAGGCCCTTGGGCCATCCAATCCAATCAGTCATCAACCATGTATTTTTTCTCCTCCTCCTCTTCACTCTCTGATTTTGAGTAGTCTTTTCCTCGACTATTCATATTTTCATTATTATCCTGTTGTTCATTATCTCTCAGTTGTTGTTCACCAGGAAAATGAAAGTCCTCCCCATCTCCTTCCATATTTTCCCCAATAGGTGTTGGAAGGTCCCATTGATGAATATATTATTCAAAAGAGTCAGCTAAATCTTCCAGGGTTGCGGTGACCAAATCTTCCACCGAAGAAACTAAAACACCATAGTGGGCTGTCTCTTTCTTTGATTGCTTATGAGGAAGAATATATGTGATAAGAAGTAATCCAAGAGCTTTGGAAAAGTGAAGAGTGATAGGACGAATCCTCTAGATTTTCTCGTAAGTGATCTCATAAGAAATCTCTAAAACTTGGTGAAATGACCCTTCTTTCTCAGATAAATGATTTGGAGTTGGGCTGAGACAATTGCTACCATGAAAAAAACATTCTTTTTGTGAATGTGGTAAATTATTAGCCATAAAAATGTTTCCCTCCTTATAGCACATGAATGTTGATGGCATTGGAAACCACCAACATATAGAGGGTCTCCCTGATTTGAAGTACCAATTAGACCTCACACCATTTGGATTAGGATCCCCATTTGGGAAATATTCGCGACTTCCATATTCTTAATGATTTTCCTTGGCTGCAATGAACAACACAAGAGAGAATGCATATACTTTAGAGATAAGAAGTAAGTTAGCCTTGTGAAGTATTCAATTGAAAAGTGTATAAAGGTTCTTTCATGAAAGGGAAGAGAAAGTGACACTTTAAGAGAAAATTAGTAGTACTATCCTAATAAATACACATACATATATCTAAAAATAATCGTTAGTTATCTTGCAAAATAGTTCATGAAGAAACAATGATAATAAAAGTAAGAGACACACAATTCAAAGATGCATAATAAAGATAATGAAGCAATTCATTTTCATTATTATGTATAGACATAAACATACACCGAAAATAATGAAATAATAGTCTTACAATCATTCACAAAACAGGCATGAAATTGTGTTGGCTCCAAGATCTTCAAATCATGAAAGTCCCAAGATACAACACTAGCTCCAATAGTGTAATGTTAAGCCACCACTTTCTCCTCAAATGACTAATCTTCTCTCCTATGCTTAGCTTGAAAATCCAAGGTGAAAATTAATTTACTTGAGCTATGAGGGTGTATTTATAACAAATGAGGTGACTCTTTACCTCCCTTGTGACTCTTGACCTCTCACATGACTCTTGAGCTTCCATGTGACTTTTCAAATTCCTATGTGACCTTTGAACTTCTAGATGACTCTAGAAATTTCTAGTGAATTTTTCGTATTCCTTGTGGGACCCTTGGGCTTCCACACATTTTAAATTTTCTCATTTTTTTTTAAAATAAAATATTACATTCCACAAATTGTGGAAAAATACATCGACAACCTATGAATTTTGTGGTGGCACTTTGAGAAGCCATGAATTGGTGATGGTGGCATAAAACTTCATTGTAGTGTATTAATGCCAAGCTATTCTCTTTTTTGTTGTCTTCACATCTTCATGATAAGTCTCACTTTTAATTTATCTTGAACAACCAAAGGGGCTAGTTAGAGTAGTAAATTATTCCATATCATCTTGATCTCCATCCATTTGTCGTAATCCAAAGTTCCTTTGTCTCTATGTTTGATGGTATATTTGTATTTCATCTCCACAAGTTTATTTAAAATATCTCCTTTATATCCTCCTTGAGCATCATCCTGCCATGTTCAGATAATAACACCTGCAAATGAAGTTCACTCATGACAAGGCAACATAAGTCCTAGAATCACCTAGTCTACCCTGTTTTTCATGCAACATGTTGATTGGGATGGGAGAGTGCACAAGGGTTGAGTAGAGAGAACTTCTTGAGCGTATTACACAGGAGCAGGAGGTAGGGAGTGAGGAACTAGGCACTTTGATTATGAAGTGCACAGTGGCTAAGGGAGAGACATGTCAAGGATTGCACAGTGGGAAAGTCTACGAGGCAAGGAGGTATGATTGGGCACTGTGATTTCAAAATGCACAATGGATGAGGGAGAAGATGAAGGGGAAACGTAGTTGAGCACTACAAGGGTCCATAAGAGGCTCCACTATCCACTCTAATTGTGCAGTTCATAGGGAAAGGCATGGTTTATTAGAAATGCACATTAAGTAAGGGAAACCAACAATATGGTGTGACTGAGCACCATAGTTTCTCAATGCACAATTGAGTGTGACTGTCCTCTAGGATTTCCCAATGCACAATTCTAGAAGGAAGAAGCATCATCAATGTGGCTTAGGACTGCATAGTCCACTATTACTGAGGGTTGAATGTTGGTCCTTTTTTGAGCAAGTTGCAAGGATAGTAAAAATATGAAAGTGACTAAGTGTGATATTAATGATACAAGAAGGTGAGAGTAAAAATATGTAAATATACTTGAACATGATCAAATATTGATAGATGATCAACCAAATTACAATAAGATACTCAATACCCAAAATCAACTTGCATTCACTAAAACAAAAACAAGAAGACACTTACCTCCAAGTGCGACACTTAAAATATACGTTACGACACAAGTGTCAAATCGAAGAGAAAGTGTGCAATACTTTAGGAATGAGTCCAATGCACGTCCCCATGATAGATCGATTCCATTAATGTAAGATAATGAACTGGATATGCCTCTTAAAGATGTGCCAAAACTAACTTTCACAAAGAACGACACTTCCATTAACAAAAGACTACACTTGGTATTCCTTTAGAAAGGGACTTGAAAAGTTAGAAAACAAGTATTAGATCACTCTAAAAACCCAAAATGATAGTTCGCATGATCAAAGGGAGTCTCCAAAGTTTGAATGTAGGCCAAAATTTGGAGGGTGTTGTAGTAATGATAACATGTAGGCTTAGATAACGTGTCATAGAAATTTATATTAAGCATAGGGATTAATCATAACGATATAAATATTTATGTTAGGCATAAGTAGGTCGGGGACAAGGTAGGCTAAAAAATAGGTGAGAAGGGTAACTAGAACATGAAAATAGATAAAGAAATGATAATCATGTTATTTTTAAGGGACAAATACATACATAAATGATGAATAAAATTAATCCTTAAGACAATATTAGGTGTGCTTATGGTAACTTTACAGGGTATCAGGTCCTATATACATTAAGAAAAGAACCTAAGAAATAGTAAAAGAGTACCTGGCTAGTGGAGATAGGCATTCCATAAATGATTCTGTTGCTTCCTATCTTCATTATATGATTTAATTTTTAAGGATAGTCTCGAATAAGCGATGATAATACTTTTCATATATAATGAATTATTTTATATTAACAAGCAATGCTAAAGAAAATCACGCCAACAATCTTTATTATATATTTATTGTTTTTTCCTTTTTTTCTATCTCTTTTTTTTTTTTTTCTTTTCGAAATCTACCAGCTGAAACATTGGTTTTCCATCACAAGCCTATCCAATTGCAGCCAAAAAGGTTTTCACAATTGGAATTTATTTATCCATAGTGATGTAGCCAAAAGTCCGGTTTTCTGACATTACTAGTGCTGGTAGTTCCTAGAAACCAGGTTTTCACTTCTAGATGCTTTTTATCTCTCTTTTTTTTTATGGACTAGAAGTTTAAAGAATTATAGAGGAGAGTGGGATGTCCACTTTCTCTATAAACTTCATATCATACTTCTTTTCCAACCCCTAAATAAATTGTTCTCTTAATTTGGGTTTATGGTACAACCTTATGCAATGTTCATTTTCCATTAATGATGTTCATGCCTCATCGATAGTATGAAGTCACACACACCCGCTATCAAACACAATTTCAATATCATATGGCCCCAACCAATGAGTGTATAATTTTACCTTGAAATAATTGTACCTACAATCGAACAGAAGAGCCTAATCCATTTCTTTAATTTTATTTTTCTTTATAAACTTATCATGCCATTTTTCACATTGTTGTTGCACAACATTTTTTTTATGAATGACATCCTATCGAATCTTATCGAGCTCATTAAGCTGATCTAGTCGGTGCTTTTGTGCTTCAGAAATATCCATTCCCACTTGCAAAGCAATCCTCAATGTTTTGGTATCTAATTTAGTAGGGAGAAAAACTTGTTTCCTGTACACAAGCTCATATGGAGTGAAACCCATAGTATACCTCCACATGATTCTATAAGCCCACAAGGATTATGGAAGCTTCTCAAACCAATCCTTATGGTGTTGCTACACTGTATTAGTCAAGATATTTTCTAGTACCTTGTTAGTAACTTCAAACTGTCCATTTTCTTGTGGATGGTAGGGGGTAGACATCCGATTCTTAACCCTAAATTTCTCGGTGAGATTCTGAATAAGTTTTGAGGTGAATTTAGTTCCTTGGTTTGTGATGACTTATCATGGTACACCAAATCAAAAAAACATCTCTTCATATAAAAATTTAGCCACTGTTTTTTTAGTTTCCCTTGACAAGGCCTTTGCCTCCACCCACTTAGTCACATAATCAATACATACAAGGATATATAATTTCTGCTTCGATGGTGGGTTAATTGGCCCCACAAAATCAAGGGCCCACCTTTCTAAAGGCTCTATAAATATATGTGGTTGCAAAGACATTTCATCAGATTGTGCTGGTTTTCCCATCCTTTGAAACTTGTCACAACTTCTGACATAATTCTTGGCATCCCTAAAAATGGTTTGCCAATAATACCCCTATCATAGAATTTTAATTGCGATCCTTTTATCTACAAAATTCCTCCCCAAAAGGATCATCATGACAAGGCTTCAAAATGTATTAAATCTCATCTTTCTAGAAAAATCGCCTAATCACATGATCATGACCAATTCAAAACAAATAACCATGAATCCAAGAGTATTTAGCACCATATATTATGACTTTTTATTGCTCTCTAGGTGATAAATGTTGTGGAAGTTTCCGCACAGCCAAGTAGTTAGCAATATCTATGAACCAATGTATTTTAGTAGACAAAGCGAGCAAGTTATCATTAGGAAAAATATCTTTTATAGAATAAAACTTGTCTTCATTATGGAGCCTTGATAAAAATTCAGTGACAACATTTTCTTTTCCAATTTTATAAATAATAGTAATGTCAAATTCTTGTAGAAGAAGGAACCATCTAGTCAATATGGTGATGGCATGGATTACAAGAAGGAATTATTATTTTTTAGTAACTATATAGTTCAACTTAGTTGGGGTTAGGTTCTTACTAGTATAGTAAATGGAATACGATTTTTGATCTTATTTATGTCCCAATACAACCCTAATGGTTGTGTTAGAAGCAGTAATGTGGATGTGAAAAGGAAGAGACCAATTAGGACCTCAGAGAATAGGAGTGGTGGACAAATTTTGTTTATGTGTTTCAAACTATTGTTAACATTGCTCGTTCCAGGAAAATTTTGTAGCCTTTATTAAAAGATGAAATATGGGAGATGCCATCTTAGTAATTTTTTCTATGAATCTACAATAGTATCCTGCATAGCCCAAAAAATTTTGAACATCCTTTTGTGTAGCAAGGGTAACAAGCTTCATAATGACTTCTATCTTGGAAGGGTCCATGTCCACTCTAATTCTTTCACGTGAAACATGATGTCGTAATACAATCCCTTGATTAAGGAGCAGCTGACACTTTGCATTACTGATAGAAAGGTTATTTTATTGAAAACTAATCAACACTTTTTCTAGATTATTTAAGGCTTATTCAAATGTGTCTCCATAGACGATAAAGTAATCCATATATATTTAAACATAATCATGGATTAGACCAGAAAATATTTCAAGAACAACTCATTGGAAGGTAGCTACAATGTTGCACAATAAATACAGAAGTACCCAATATGCATATGTTCCCCATGTGAAAGTAAAGGTAGTATTTTCTCAGTCTTGAAGGGTTGCTTGAATTTGGTTATAGCTACTAAACCCATCAAGGAAAGAAAAAATTTCTTCCCAACGAGGGTATCCAAGACTTGGTCAAGAAAAGTTAATGGAAAATAATCTTTTAAAATTGCATGATTAAACTCATGATAGTCAACACATATTCACCATTTCCTGCTTTTCTAAGGAACAATAACCAAAGGTGAAACCCACTTACTGTCAGAAATATGATAAATGAAGTTAGCGTTTATAATTTTTTGCAACTCTTCTTTCACAATGTCCTTCAAAGTGGGGTTCATCATCCTTTGAGGTTGCTTGATTGGTCAAGCATCCTCATTTAGATAAATATTATGAGTGCAAATATTAGGAGAAATTCCCTTCATATCAGTGTAATCCTAAGCAATAACACTACTATTCCTCAGAAGCACTTATATTAATTGCTTATGCTGGGAAGGCTCTAGATGGAAATTGATGTTAAGAGTCTTTCTAGGATATATTTCGACAACCCTAGTTTCATTATCAGTGTTGGGTGGGGCTAATGAATCAAACTATTGTACTAACTCAACATGAGAGCATGAATCCTAAAAATGTCTTCCTAATATATGATTATATGGCGAAAAGTGTTCATCATGAGGGTTGGTTAAAGTAGTACATATCAAATCATCCTCAGTATCTTCTTTAAAAGTAGCAGCATGCTCAAGGGTTAAGATAGGTCAGGTGAGTTCTTCATCACATTCTTCAAACCATAAAGGGTTTTCAAATTCTAGTGAAGGTTTGGCAGGTGGATACAATGTAAGATTTTTAGTGGATTTCCCATGTGAGATAGTCATATTTCCTGACCTAAAGCTAATATAGGCATATCCTGTAGCCAACCAAGGTCTCCCTAAGATAAATGGATAACCTCCAAGGTTAGTTTTAGATTGAATAATTCTAAAATAAACAGGATATTCCCATGAATCTATGGAAACAGTTATGTCTTCCACCACTCCTTCTGGTATAACAGTAGATTGATCAACTAGCTAGAGAAAAATGGGGGTTGATCTTAGGCCTAATAATCCAAGGTTTTCCATATTTTATTTGGTAATAACATTAATGGACGCCCCTAAGTCTATCAAAGTATTTTTTATTGGGATATTGTTAATATTAATCATCAAAACAAGGCTCTTAGGGTCTCCGTATTTTTCTATAAACACCTTCCTAGTCATTAGATCAGATGATTTCCCTATGACTTCGACTGTCCTAGGGCCCTTATTTTTCCTTCCTATTTTCTTGAAACATATTTCTTGAACTGATTTTACATTATAGGAACATCCCTAATGGCTTGGAGTAGCGGATTTTTCACACAAAAATTCCTTAACTCTCCTAGAAAATCAAGTTCAAGTTATACAAGTGTTTTTCCAAACTCAATATCTCAGTGTAAGGGACAAATTACTTTTCGAGAGGCTGATTAATTTTTGTATCTTAAAAAATAGAGGAAGGTAGTCCTAGTTTCGGGGAGGTTTCCTCATCACCTTCTTCTTGAATGATGGGAGAATTTTTGTTTTGGATCACCTTCCCAAAACCTAGATGAATATTCTCACAATACAAATTATAAGTGGGAAAGAATGGTAGATTGACATTGTAGGTGGGTTGAGATACTTTATTAGTTAGCCATTGGTTGATTTGGAAGTTGGGGTCTTCGTTGAGTTTGAGTCTGAATGGATTGATTTGATGGTTGTTAAATTTGTGGATAATTATGAGGTGGTGCTTATGGTGTCATATTTCCATAGGAAGAAGGTCCTCTCCAACCTGGGACCCACCCTTGATGTTGCATTTTTGGTGGTCACTGGGGCCAAGGCATAAGAGGGTACTAGCCAATGGTTGGAGGAATATACAAATATGAATCCTCGAGTGTATTTACAAACGATCAAGGGGGCCATGGTTTCTTTTGGGCCACAAAAAAAAATTGTTTTGTTCCTTCACTAGCATCTTGAAACACATATTTAAGCTCAGGAAGAGAGAGACATTCCTGGGTTGAATGCTCCTACTCATAAATGTTGCATATTTCAATATTGTTTAATGATAAATCTTGTAGAGGGTGAATTTTTATGACATTTAGAGTAGAATATAGATAAGGCTAAGTCAACCTCCTCTTTATTTTTCTTGGCTTGAAAGGAATCTAATTGGGAGCTTAGGGTGCTAAGGATATCCATTATAAAATTATCTAATAGATTCCCTAGCCCGGCTTTAGTTACCCCTTTCCCACTAGGCTTATTAATTATGGAAGTTACATCTCAAGAATTACGATTCTAATTTGAAATTACTCTAGAACATCATGTACACAACTCACAAATATTGTCATAGGACAACTGAGAGACATCACCTACACCCATGAGATTCAATTTTTCAAGGCAAAATTCCTGTATTCCTTCAAGAAAAAGGATATGAAAAGTGTCAGTATCTAGGGAATTCTTCTTTGTCCTTTGTAGACTATACTGAAATTTCTCCACACAATCTTCCAAGCTCTCATCATCGGCTTGAGACATCCTGAAAAATTCTTCCTTAATATCCCTCAATTTACAATAGTATTGATACTTTTTCAAGAAGATTCTCTTTATTTCATCCCAGACCCAAATGGTATTTTCTCCAAGCCCCATAAACTTATAGATAGCTGCATCCTTCAAGGTTGCAGTAAAAAATTCAATTTTTGTGCATTCGTGGAGTAGCCATAGCTACAACAAAGAACATAAAACTCAAAAATAAATGTGTCGGGGTCCTCTTTAGAAAGGCCATGTGTTGGAGCGGGATCCCCTGAGGCACAATTTTTAATATAATTTTGTATAATTCTTGTATATGCGCACCGCGCGATTGAGTCAAGGGGCTTTGAGGTGGGTCAAAGTCCCTAATTTTGATGTAAATGGGTTTAAGGGTAAACTGCGGGCCTCAAACCATGGTTTGAGACCATAGTATCTATGCGCTAAGAGAATTTAAATAGATAGATAAAATCTAAGGAAAATATTCAATTAAGTTCATGATATGAGATCTTGATAAGTTTATGCGTCTGTATTATGTTGTAAGGGTTTGTCTGGGTTGGGTTGAAAGGCTCCTGCTAGCTGTGTGCATGGAGACCTAGTCCTGGATGTGTGCGGACTTCGCTGGCTGTGTGTGCAGAAGGGTTTATGTAAGGGAAAGTTTGATATGTATTAAAGGATCTAAATTAATTCAAAGGACAAATTTTGGTGAAACTTAGTGTGTTATTGATCTGAGTTAAAAACTGTTTATGTTCTATTGAGATCACACTATTTCTATATTTCTTATTGATTATTGTGCGAAGAAATCAGTTATGGTTATGAATGCTTATTGATGATCGATTAAATCTTCTTAAGTAATTGCATTGTTTAGATCCTGATCTAGTTTTTTTATGCTTATCTGCACTGAATCAATCTACGACTATGATTTATTCTATTAAGGATCGCGCACATTCTATGATTCTGCTTTATTCTATTGCATTCATATGTTTATGGTTGGTACAAGTCCGTATTTTATTTTCTCAAGACCACTTCATTATTTTCTCCCTCAGGGTGCAAAAACTTGGTTCCAACACCCCCCATACTGCTTTGGGTGAGACTTTGATCTGCAGAAGTAGGTCATTGTTGAAAGGGCTAGCACTTGGAGGGTTTGTTGGTTTATCCATAAAATATGAACATGGACCAGGACCCCTCAAGCCAACAAATGGTTCCGTTTCCGGGACCAAGATCATTTTGAGGGAGATTTGATGTTGTGGCATCCTTCACAAAATAAATTACAAGATTGGCTAGATAGAAATATCCTTGAATTCACACTCCAAGAAGTACTAAGTTTTCTGACGAACAGTGGGTACATAAATATATTTATACAAAAGTGCATGAAATATTCTTTTGTTACTTTGCACATGAGCTACAAGATTTTTTGTCACACTTAGTTGAATTCCATCACTGCATAAAAGTCGAAAAAGTCACTGAGTGGATCCCTGAATTGATCCAATAAGTAGAGAAATTCGATAATAATATCACCCGTGCGATAGGCCATTGCATCGATCACCTCTTGGGAGGATTTGTGACTGAATTTTCCATTGATAAATTTGATTCATATTCTGAAGTAGAAAGAAGGTTTTTCAAAGGCCCTAGAAGTAAGTTCATGCGCTCACTGAAATTGTTGCTGAAGATGATATTATGTGAACATGGTTGTTTGTGTGAACATCCTACTTGAATGCCTCGAAGAGGCCCAACTACGCGAAGTGGAAAATTTTACTGCGAAGATTCTAAAATTTTTATTTATAGCCCTATGAAGCCTAGATCTAAGAGTGAAGTGAACCATAAACTATTAGTTCTAGTGATTCTGAAGGATAAAGTTCATCACACCAACAAATCTTGAGTCTGTTTCCCACTCCATCCATGCCATTTCTACACTCACATCACAAATCACCCACTCCATCGCGTATTCCATCTCCACCACCATCTCCACCTCCCCCGAAAGTAGACATGATTTCATCGATGAAGTTACCTAACTTCAGAGGCATTGGAAATGAGGATACTGACCACTTCTGGTTTGTGAATGAGGTCGTGTGGTAGGCTCAACAGATTAATAATATTGATATTAGGAAGGCACAATTGGCTATTGATTTCCAAGGTCACGCATTATATTGGTACATTAGGTATGCTCAAGCAAACCCTAATGCTACCTTGGAACTAATCAAAGCGGCCCTAAAAGAGTAGTAAAAGAAGCCTAAGTCATACATGCAGCTGATGATAGAAATGAAGGAGATTCATCAGGAGGCTAATGAATCTGTATGGGAGGCTGATCAGAGGTTGAAGCGCACCATCAGAGATGGTGGATTTGTTATTGATGATACTCAACATAAGGAATGGTTCATTGCTATGTTGCTCCCACATTTGCGCCATCCCTTAGGTTAGCAAAATATTGCCACACAAGATGAGGCTGTGGAGGTTGCAATGAAATTGGAGGCTACCCAAACACCTATTGTGCTAGGGGCTCAATAGATTCAGAATCAGTTAGAAGCCATGCATCTGAAAATTAAAAGCTTGCACAAGGATAAGGGCAAGGAGGTCTATGCAGAGGTGTGGTGTATAAGATGTAAAGATTCTGGGCACCATAAATATCAATGCCTTTTCTTTAAAAATTATTTGAATGCTAGAGGTCCTAGTCCATTGAAGAGCCCTATATGGTGTACAATCTGTTAGATTTCTAGATTACATGACATAGATTCCTGCCCAAGGATTGGAAAATATCAACCTGATTTGAAGCATTTGTTTTGCAAATTCTTATCGTCATTAGGACATGATGAGAAACATTGTCGCACTTTTGATATGATGTTAGTTAAAGCTGAAATATATAGAATGCAGGCTGAGCCTACATCACTAGCATCTCCTTCTGGGCACATAGGATTCCAAGGTAGAGGAAGAGGCTGAGGAGGTGGATCAACTAGCCGAGGAAGAGGACAAGTCATTTTCTATAACTGTGGAGATGATGGCCATTATGCGCGCGACTGCCCGAATCCAACACGAAAGACCTATAGGTACTGTATACAATTTGATCATGTCATAGAAGATTGTCTTGTCTTGATTTCTAAAATGCAAGAAAATAAGACGCAGACTCCAACACAAAATATTCATATGGTTCATGTTGAAACTTGTGAAGAAGATCCCAGTGTGAATGTGGTTACTAGGAGTGGCATAACCACCAATGAAGATAAGGGGAAGCAACCAACCACTGATGTATGGATCCATAAAGCACCTAAAAATAAGGAAGGGTTTAATCTTCAGCGTGCAAAAGAGACCTTTATTGAAGCACAAAAATAATTTGCAGAAGGAAGTGCGTCAACATCGGGAAGACCAATGAGGGAAGAAGGAGGAGATGAAGAGATCAAACCATTCCTACAAGCATGTATAAAGTTAATGTGCAATAAGAAGGAAATATAAAATCTTCAGGCTTTGATAGATAATTGCTTAGAGAAGGAACAACCAATGGTAGAACATCAAGTGGTCAATAAAATATACAAGAACAAGAAGAGAACGAGTAGGGAGATGCCTATGACTACACAGATTGGTGCTTATGAAATGGACCAATTTATTCTAGATCTAGGATCAGATGCTAATGTTCTACCTAAGAAAAAATGACAACGCATGGGAGAGCCAAAGCTGGAGTGGTCTACCATTCAACTGCGCATGGCCAATCAACATAATATCATTCCTTTAGGGAGGTTGTCGCAAGTTGTGGTCAGTATAGAGGGTGTTAAGGTGATGGTAGAATTTGAGGTCATCCAAATTGTAGATGATACTGATCCCTATCCAGCGCTGCTAGGATTAGACTGGGCCATTGAAATGAATGGTGTTATCAATCTGAAGAAGAGGAGAATGGAATTTGAAAGCAATGTAATTAGGGTAATCATTCCTCTAGATCCTATAGAAGGACAAATGTATATTGAACCAGTACGTGCTGAGGATGAGATCGATCAAATATATAAGCTAACCTTGCGTGAGGAATATTGGAATAATCCAACATCAGATGGGAATCTTAAGTGGGTGAAGGATAAATCTTGCTTTTCAGACTCTGATGAAGAACTAGAAAATTGGCAGAACTGGTTGCATGAGGTATCTATGCTGTGCTGTAATCGTGTGACCTGATCTTTGTGATGTATAACATCTGAGGTACGTGATTTGCTGCACTATGATGAATTAACTGATATAAACATGTTTATAGGAGAGCTTGAAAGGATTGTACCTGAAGGACAGAGATTCCATGCTTTGGATCTTGGCTTGCGCGCTACTCCAACAAGATCGTGGGAAACTCATAAGGAGAATATGGGCAATTGGGAGGAATGTGCGCGCATGATGAGGTTGCGGTTTGAATGTCCAGTTGTTAGAATGGAAGATGTATACTCTGGCAGAGAGGATCCATGTAGACATTTGGCAAGATGGAATCAGCTATGGGGTGTAGAACCATGACCTGAATGGTTCCATATGTTTATTTACACGTTGTGAAAGGTGCCTACGGAATGGTATTTGGAGACAAAGCTACGTAGAGGCACTAGTGAATGGTCTGCACTTATAGAGAGTTTTATTCTTGCATTTAGCTTTGAGAGTGGATTTGATACGGTTGGCCAAGCTTTGCATAGTATTCAAGAAGTCATCTTTGATACCACCAAGCCTGCAATCGAGTGCACTCCACCAGCCTAGGATGCACATATGAGAGCTATTGTGAATTGAAGGAACTTGATAGTTGAAGAAAATGATGAGAATCCAAGGAATATTATGATTCACGAATCTGAGGGACATTGCGTAGTGGCGGGGCCCTTGATCACCTTGCTAGATGTGATAAAGCCCCTAAAGCTCAAGCATGTGAATCATTAGGGGAATTTTGAGGTCTAAAATGGGCCTCATAAGGAAATTATAAAATAATAGTGGAAATAATAAAATTATATTTGATTACATCATCAAATTTTAGAGGGAATCATCCCCCATGGTTGGCATCATCATCTTCAATCCTATTGGTTCTTATAAAGTTTATTTTGGTTGTAAATTTTTCTTAGGAGGCCCATTTTAGACCTCAATATGCCCCTAATTATTGGATCCGAAGAACAACCTAATCTGGAAAATATTGAAACTACTGAGATGATGATAAAATAGGTAAATTTTCTGAGTTGCTAACAGAATATCAAAGTTTCTTCCCTACAAATTTTTCAAATCTGAAAGGAATCATTGGGGAACTTGGAGTTATGAAGATCACCTTGAAACCTGATGCGTGCCCAGTAAAACAACACCCATACAGGTTGAACCCAAGATAGAAGCAAAAGGTGAAAGAAGAGTTGGAAAAAATGGTTGCTGTAGGCACCATTGAACCTGTAGAAGAGTCTGACTAGGTAAGTTCAATGGTTGTGCAAGATAAGAAGTCCAAGGGAGAAATCATGATCTGTGTGGATCTATACAAATTGAATGATGCTTGCGTACATGATCCATTTCCAACTCCATTCTTTGATGAAATCTTGGATAACTTTGGAGGCCAAGAAGGATATTCCTTCATAGATGGGTTCTCAGGATACCATCAGATCTGGATTTCACCAGAAGATAGGAGTAAGGCCACCTTTGCTACTGAATGGGGATCGTTCCAATATACAGTTATGCCCTTTGGATTGAAGAATTCCCCTGCCATTTTCTCGTGCGTAGTAGTTGCTGATTTTAAAGAATTCATCCACAAGTTCTTGGAACTATATTTTTATGATAGGACAATATTTGAGCTGTTAAAGAAGCAGGTGTCAAATCTGTGCTTAATGCTAGATACTTTTAGGAAGTATCAGATCTCCTTGAATTTGAAGAAGTGTATATTCTGTGTACCATTTGGGATACTACTAGGACACATTGTATGTCAGCAGGGGCTGATGGTAGATCCTGCAAAGATCACAGTCATAGTTAATTTAGAGGTACCTGAGAATGTTAAGAAGTTGCACTCAATACTGGGGGATACTGGGTATTATCGGAAGTTTATCCAGGGCCATGTGTTGATAACTGTGCCCATGGAAAATATTCTCAAGAAGGATGCAACGTTCTGCTGGGAAGAGGACTGTCAAAAGAGTTTCAAGCTGCTGAAGGAAAATATGGTCACTGCGCCCATCCTCATCTTCCTAGATTGGTCAAAGGTGTTTCATGTACATGTTGATTCCTCTTGCATTGCGCTTGGAGCTATCTTAGCGTAGCCAAAGGAGGGTGAAATTAATCATCCTATTGCTTATGCAAGCTAAAAACTTTCAAGCACAGAGAATAATTACTCAACCACAGAAAGGGAAGGGCTAGCAATGGTTTATGTGTTGCAAAAATTCCGCCACTATTTGTTAGGAGGTCACTTTAAGATGTTCACTAATCATTCTTATTTGAAGTACTTGGTCAAAAAGTCTGTGTTAAGGGGAAGATATACACGTGGTTGTTGTTATTCCAAGAATATGATTTTGAGATTATGGTAAAACCTGGAAGATTGAATTCTTGGCCAGACCATCTGTCGCACATTAAAATAGTTGAGGAACCAAAATATTTGGATGATGGATTTCCAGACGCACAGTTATTTGCGATAAAGGTGGTTGATGAACATTTCCCTGATATCATTCAGTTTTTGACTATTGGATGCACGCCTGATGAATATACTGTTAAAAAAATGAAATAACTCATGGCGCACGTAGCCGAATTCACCATTATTTCTGGACAGTTGTATAAAATGGGTGGGGATGAGGTTTTGCGAAGATATGTCTTAGAGTATGAGATGTGTGAAATCCTAAATGAAGCTCATGGACGAGTTTCTAGTGGTCATTATGTAGTTAAGGCCACTACGCAGAATATTTTTCAAGTTGGGTTATGGTGGCCCACGCTGCATAATGATGCCTATGCGCATTGCCACGCATGTGATGTATGCCAGCAGACAGGAAAGCCATCACACAAAGAAGAGATGCCTTTTCATCCACATATGGCGCTGTAATATTTTGAGAAATGGGCTATAGATTTTGTGGGATATATTAATCCTCCGAGAAGGAAGAGTGGTGCACGCTACATTATCACTACGACGGATTATGTAACCAAATGGGTTGAAGCCAAACCGGTGAAGAATTGTATTGTTGATACAACTACATAGTTTATAATTGAGAATATTGTGTCTTGGTTTGGTTGTCCTAAGATTCTAATAAGCAATCAGGGTATGAATTTTGTAAATGACACCATTGAAGCATTGATAGAAGAATTCAAGATGCATCATCAAAATATCTCTCCCTATCACTCTTTATCAAACTGTGCAGTCCAAGCTGCGGCTGTCACCTATGCTACATGATCAATATAATATGGTAGCTGACTTCAAAGATACATTTCACAATATACATATCTGCATAAGGGCGCTATAGGAGTATGGTGCGAGTTACCATACTTGGTGAGAGAAGATGATTTGCTCAGAGTAACGACTGAATGGCCATGTGCCTGATTGACACTAATCACACCAACGAAGCCGCACATTGGAATATAGACAACCAGACCAACAGAGAATGAAGAAACACGAATGACCAATGGTGAGACCATATACCTTGAAAAAGAAACAGAGCCAGAGAATAATGGGCCTGCGCCAAGGGACACAACAGAAGCAAAAACCTCTAAGGGAACCAAGTCTGGCTCTCAGGCCGCTGGGGGATCAAGAAAGAAGAGGAATGGTTCCAAAGAGGTCGGGTAGGAGGTCTTGAAATTGACAGAATATGATCTACATGAAATCGCCAACACAGTCACGTCTACGATCGAGGATCGCTGGACCAACATGGAGGTGCAGTACAAGTCTGCACTAGAACTTGTTCAAATTGGAATTCAGGAGTTGAAGATGTAGGCAAGCTAGATACATGTGAGCATAGCTCAGGAGAGCCAGACCAATGCATAAGTCATGAGCGCACAACCATTAGATGTTTCTCTACCAGCCTCTGGGGATGCTCGCCTTGTTCAAATCCTCGTGCCAGTAATTAAGGTGGATGCTAGCCATCATGCCCAATTACGAGGATCAGGTGATATAAATATAAATATTTCTGTGTTACCAACAGGAAAGATACACTTGATGCACATAATGATCGCAGATTAACTACAGTACAAAGAGGATACTGCTCACACCCACATAATGGAAGCCTAGCAGTAGGCAGAACAAGTGCGCAAACAAAATAAAAAAGAAGAAGCAACATGCCAAGAAGTCGAAGCTTAGCACGCTGTGCTCGTGGCAAAGATCCATCAATTATATTGAGATATTCCGGCTATCCTAGCCATAACTGCACCCAAGGAGAAATTAGAGGGATTGGTTGCCGCTGTTACACAATATTTTGTCACCGTCCTTGCAATCCCCATCCTGAAAATTGGAGAACTATTTCAGTGACTTTTGTGTATTGTCATACCTTGCAAAAAGAGTCATTGCATCCCTTGGCATGTGAAGAAAATTTCCTCTATTGACCATTCCTAGAGTAGGCTCTCAAAAACATATGATTTTGGGTTGGAATTGGTAGGCAATTATGGCCTCATGCCCATAGAGAAATTAGCACTAGGCCTCGTGCCCATTGGCACTCTGTCTCAGTGGACTGCCCACGATGAGTTGTTTTTGGAAAGTTTTTTAAAATAGAAACGAAGTTTCCATGGCCAAACACTTTGTGAGTGGAGTCATCATGGTTTTTTCGACTGAATAACATCGAAGTCCTTCCTTTGGCTTCTTGTTTCCTACATTTGAGCAACTCCCCAAAGGATAAGGCCTCCCTTCCACCTTATGAGTGATCCCAAACCACCTCCTCCTCTCCTATAAATACATCCTTCTCACATGGTTTCAGCTAGCTGAACAATCCTTAATATAGCTGGTGTGAGAATAAAGTAGACAGGAATCTATTGTTGAGAGAGATTTTAGGCCCATTGCCTCATCGAGTCCAACCCCCAACGAATGCTTGAGACGCGGTTGTAAAATTCTTTTCTCTATCTTTAATACAAGACTGGTTTTTTTGTTCCAATTTTATGTTCGATAATATGAAAAATGTTTTGATTCTCCTTGACTAATCGAATATCTGTGAATGAAAATATGTTTTCGTATGCTGTCACCGTTCACTTGATCCTTGTGCAAGTACATGAACATTACAACTGAAATATTGAGACGTGTGATGACAAAGATTAGCGGACCAATGATGCAAACAACAACGAAAGCGTTGGACCAAGGTAGGCCTTCTATCCTAACTCATTTTCATTTATAAGCTAGGAGTCTGAAAGTTGAACTTATTCCCTTGTTGATAGACCCACCCTAGGGCTAGTGATGGCAGTGTGGGTGCAGGCGTTAAGGAGAGCTATTCAAAATTGCTAAAAATATTTTCTAACTTTGGGGGAATCTATTCCACTTCCTTGTTTTTATTTTCATTCATCAAATTTACGAAATTTGATTAATGAAATATACAATGGTTCTAAAGGTCCCTTAAACAATACTAACCCTTTGTAATCAATGTTACAAACATTCAGAAACATCATAATCACTTTGACCAATGTTTACGCTTTGGAAACAGAACTCTTCGAAGTATCGTAATACACATATTAATATGTATTGAATCTAGGAAGTAGCATTAATACCTTCAGAATTTAAGGTTTAAAACCTTTGGCAATGAAATGTTATAATGCAATTTAAATAGTATTTACCACCTCCCGGTCGCATATATCTGAACTCAATGCAAATAAATTTCCATTTAATTTAACTTTGGCCCCATACCTTAGCATTAAACCCCACACAACTTTCTTTCCGAACACCATCGGATCTCCATCTCTTCAAATCGACGCATATCACGTTAATTTCCTTCTGGGCTTTATCAAACAAACTTCACACGATATTAGTGGTTTTTGTGCTGTGACATGTCGCAACTTAGTTGGATCACATTCCAAATGAATTAAACCACTTCTGGCTCAAACACTGCGCGAGACCGGTAGTTTTGTTCTCAAAATCGCTTATCTTGTAACATTTCAATTATGATTTCATTGGACTTGGAATTACACTGCGTTCTGATTTAACCTCACTCCTCTTGGAACCTTGCCTTCTCCGCCTGCAACTAAATGATATGGATCACATATCAATTCATTTACAACCAAGTTACGATTCCTGCTAATCTTCCAACAAGGTAAACAAAACTTTGTTGAATTCTTTGCCCAGGATTTAAATCGCACTTGGTTCTAATTCACACTGAGGCCAAATATTCAAAAAACAGAAATAGATATCCGCCTAACCAATCTCAAGCATGAAAATAGAAGTTCTCTTGACTTCCTCTGAACTACATAGAATTAATATGCATAAAATTTGCGCTCAATTTAACACATAATAAAAATCAAATGGAGTTCGAAGCACCAAGCCCTCTTTTAAACAGAGACCAATATAATTTCCAATTGCGCTTGATGTATACATAGAAGATATAAAAATCAATAGAATTTTGAAGGTGAAACCCTCTGGGGATTTCCCAGCATAACAACAGTTTAAGAAACACTGTAATTTTATTAAAACAGAGGCCAAATCCTCTCAAACAATTCTTCCAAGGTCAACTCCACCTTCCTCTTCTTCTGGGGTTATATTTATAGTTCTCTTACAATGAAATCAACCTCTTTCTGAGGATCGAATTATTCTATTTTGAACAAAATCCTAATTAGCTAATATCTCTCTAAATTCTATCAACTGAAGCTATAGATACTCAACAAACCAAAAATTGCTCAATCTTCCTCACACCTATTCAACAACTTTATCTCTAAATCAAATTAAATATAGTCTCTAATTTATTATAGAAATGAATCATAACAACCGTTGAGAGATCCGACCCTCTCAGTAAAAATGGCTTTGACCCATCAGTCAATGAATTTTAAACTCATCTAGCCACAACATGTGAACACTCTTTCATATTGCTGGCTAAAATCCAATGCCCCTGCATTAGCTAGAGGGATTGCCTCTATTCGTAGAGGGGATTTACCTGCACAAAAATTTGGCGACCATAATGGGGATAAATTTGTTTGTCGTCTCTCGTTGTTCGTCTAGTGTTTGGCTTGTCGAGTTGACTTTGGTTGTTTTATAGTTTTTTTACTTTTTTTTTCCTGTTTGACTGTTTTCATCCATCCCATTCAGTCTCAGAGTGTCAAGTCTGACCTCTTCTCAGTGGTTTTTTATTTTGTCCATGGTTTTATAGCTCAGAGCTACTATTTCTTGAAAAATCGCACCAATTGGTGCATGTTTCTTTTGTCATAGGTGCACCAGCCTTTGTTTAGCATGGATTATAGCTAAACAGATGCGTCGAATCCTGTAGGTTAAAATTTTAGCCTTTTTTCTGAGTTTTGTCAGTTTCTCTTACCTCTCGATTGGATTTTTATCTTTCAATTTGTCTACTAGGATTGTTTTGACTCTCTTGTATAGTTCTTCTCAGCTATTTGTCCCTCATATAATCATTGGAGTTTGTCATCCTAGGATTTCTAGGTGTCTTGTGCTGCTTGTTCAGCTCTCTCTTCATAGAGCCTTCTGAGTTGAGTTTGAGTCAGTTTGGTCTTTATCGTTTCAGTTTGTTGACTGATTGTTTTAGCTTTTCTTTTGGTTCTACGTGTATTTGGGTTGTTTAATGATTGTCTTGGATTTCATTTAGCTCTCCATTTGTCACCCATAGCATAGATTACATTGCTCACTGAATCCGTTCAAAAGCACTCTTTTTGCGTGAAGGAGTGCATCTTTGTTTTGAGTATGTTTGATATTAGTGTTAGATTGATCTCTTTGTTTTAGATCATTTCATTCGAATTTCTCAAAACTAGAGTCCAATTTTGCTTCTCATTTATCTAAAAAGACAAAATTTTCATTCTTTCTCTTAGTTTGAAAATGGAAAATGTTCTTTTGCATTAGTAGCTTTTAGTGAACAAGGAAAGAGATCTTCATTTTCTGCTTTGGTTCTCTTATATTCATTAGGAAAAATTCTCTTGTATTTGATTGATTGTTGCTTTGTTATAGACTACTATCCCTCTCTTAACTAACATTCATTGAAGTGGAATGATTTTTCTTTTGCATATAGTTGTGCATTAAGAATTCGATATCACATTCGGTAAGGCCTTGAAATCGCAACATTAATTCAAGATCAACTTTAAAATGAGTTCAATCAACCTAAGGAAGCATTGAAACCTAACACACATGTTTTAGAGGTCTAGAATAGTGACATGTTCTGACGTCGTTAAATCTAGTAGTTGTCGTTCGCCATCTGGCATTAGACAATGCTAGCATGGACTTGTGCTCCTTGTACCGTTGAGTATATAAAGGGAGACCCTCATAGGTTTCAATCCTTTATCCATAGGAAGCTGAGTCTACTGCCCTATAACCGTGATACACTAAACACAACATTTGGGGATACTGCCTGCACGTACATCAAGTCCTTAGTCATTTCTCTTTCATTTGATCACCAATGTGTATATTTCAATTCATGGAAACTTCGTACACCCTCTTTCTTAGATTTCCTGAGTAGTCATTTCGATCTTTTTGTGAATCACTAAAATTGAAAATATCATCGAGCACTTGTCCTTTCACGCTCATTCAACCTGAAAGTGACTAGAGTCACCTTTTGCCTGTTTCTTGACTCTTAAAATATGAAAAGGTAGAGTTTTGTTTCAATGTCTTAAAAAATTAACTGCCCACGAAATATTCATGATTCAAGTTATCTTCCTTAGTGTTTTTTGAGGGTTGTTTCCAATGGCAACGTTTCTGGAGTTTACCAACCAAGGAATCCCCTCCAAAGGGAATCCTGGTCCTTTTCCTACTTTTGGGAATGCTGGTGCTCCCTATATGGCAACATTGTCCCTTCCTGGGTTAACTGTTGGTTTTCCCGTGTGGTTGTTTTCGACCTTGGTGGTCCTGAATGGTCTGACCTCTGTTCAACCATCTCCTTCACCTGAACAACATCATGTTGATTCTAAGGTGGACCTCTCAACTTCTTCGCCTATTTCTTTGTCCTCCTATTCTACTTCACCTGGTGAAAGTTCGGAATCCGGTAACCAGGAGGCTAAGAAGAAGAAGAAGAAGATGAAAAAGAAGAAGTCAGATAAGCGAGAGGCCAACCCTGCAACTATTGCTCCTAAGACACATTCCATCGATAAACCATCCAGCCTTCCACATAAAGTAAAATTCCCTTGAAAGCTATGTAAGGGTGACCACCTTCTTTGAGATTTCCCTAGCATCCCCAAGGTGCTGAAGGTATGGTCTGACGGCCATCCGTCGTTGTCTTTGTCATTTGGAGGTCATGTTGGTGACACGTCTTCAACTATTACTAATAAGACTCATAAGAAATAGGGTAAGATCATGAATCCATGTAGGTTGTGTGAAGGGCATCATCCCAATCACCTTTGTTTGTACATGGATGAAGCCACAAGAGTGTTGGATAACCCTACTGCTTCTATGTCCTGCCTTCCGATTAGTTACTAGAAGATTTATTTGAGTCCTCTTCTATTTGATAAAACAATCGGTCAAGATTCATCTTTGGTCGTTCCCGCTCCCCCAGAAATTCAAAATAATGAATCCATTCCTGACCAACCATTGGTCATGGAATCGATCGATCTGATCCCGCCAATGGTTCATCAGATATTTTCCATCAAGAGTGGATCTCATACCCCTCATGTTCTTCTTTTTTCTTCTGATTCCTCGGACTTGGAGAAATATTCTTCCGTACCTGTGGCTTAAGAAGATGCTCCTCCTACTCCCACATTTGTGGTCCAGGAGGATGATCCTCTTGCTCCCGTAATACAAGGGGATGGCCATTCCATTCCTGTGGTACCCTCTCCAAGTATTTTGGTCGCTTCTTTTGATTGGAATCGATTTGTGAGATATCGTCTTCCTTCTTATGTGCCCTTTGAGATCATGGTACAGGCTTTCAAAGTGGTCATACCTTGCACAATTATAGATGAAGGCGTGTCTGTTAGTATTCTATCTTCAACTACTTGGAAAGCTTTTGGTTCTCCATCACTTGTGCCTGTTATGCAGAATATGTTGGCTTTTAATAGAAGAACAAGTCAACCATTAGGGATCCTTTCAAAGTTTCCTATTACTTTGGGAGGGAAAACTGTCTATATAGACGTCATGGTGGTCCAAGGCCCCTTGGATTTTAATTTACTCTTGGGGTGCGACTATGCTTATGTCATGGGCGTGCTGATCTCTTCCCTCTTTCGTGTGATGTTTTTTCCACATGAAGGTCAGAACGTGACCATTGATCAGCTTTCATTCTTTGGTGCTGAGGTGGAAACTGGTCCACCACCGTCTCTTCCTGGTATTTATCTGCCTGTTGTTTCTTCCTTGCTATAGGTTAATTATGTGAACACTTGTTCATTGCCCTCATCTAGTGATAGTGCCATCAAGTACCATCTACTAGGGGCATTTGATCGTGACTACTGAGATGTTGTTTTCCCATCAAATGAGAGCCTCTTGGAAGCCATGACTTCTAATTTAACATGATGAGTTGTCGCCGGATCATAGTTCGTTTTCTATGTCAACCTCATTGAAAAATGAATTAGGTCATCAGGCTAGTTCTTTTATTGTGTCCACCTTGTTAAAAAATGAAACAGTTTCCCTTCTCAATTCGAATCTTTGATTAGATCTCGTGAAATGCAAGTCGAGTATTTCGCTTGATCTTGTAATTGAACCTTCACTCCATCCACCTTTCAGTAACTAGCAGACTACTCTGGTGAATAGACTAAAGCTTGGGGGGCATGTACCTTGACTTGAGTCACCATGCTGGGGGCATGCCCACTTTTCAAGAATATTTTACCTTTGTTTCAAGCTTGTGTAAAAATGAAACCAATCCCAAGCATAGTTTACCTTTGTTTTCAAGCGTGCATAAAAATGAAACCATTCTTATTTTTTTGGCTTGGTGTGTGTTACACAACATTTTGTCACCGTCCCTGCAACCCCTCATCCCGCATATTTGAGGGTTTTTCCGGTGACCTGTGAGTAGTGTCATACTCTGCAAACACCTTCTTTGCATCCTTCTGCATAAGGAAATCATTTCTCCTGTTGAACATTTCCTCAAAAAACACATAAAAACCTATGTTTTGGCATTGGCGCGGGTAGCCAATTCACCCCTCGCACCAATATGGAGGATTTTCACTAGAGCCTGCACCACCTAGCGCACTGTCTCTGTGTTGTGCCCATGCCAGCTGTTTTAGGAATTTTTTTTAACAAATAGAGGCAGAAGTTTCCTTCTAACTACCTCAGGGATGACTCATTAGAAGTGGGTAAAGTTGATAAGCCACATATCTCTCTCTTTAAGTAGTGGTTTTTTACCTCCCATGGAACACTCTTTGAAGATAGGACTCCCTTCCATGATTATAGGGATCCTAACCTCTCCCTCTTCCTCTATATAAATAGGCCTTCTCCCTTTATGAAAGCTAGCTGAACATATAGCCAAGAAGCTAAACTTGGAGAAGAGATACTATAGCTGAGTAATTTCTATAGAGAAGGTAGAACCAAGGAGAATTCCGTAGAGAGAGCCCCATCCGAATTCTCGACGAGCCTTTGTGAGACGCGCTCCGTTGGAACTTTGTTGAAGGAGACCACAACGTCGAAGCTTGGTTGTACTCTTCATTTATTTCATTAATATACTCGACTATGGTATTGGTTCCATCATTGTGTTATGTTAATTATTTAATGTAATTGATTTAGTCTTCTTCGAATGACTGATAGTTACGAATGTGGAAAAGTATGTTGTATATTGTTGTTGTTTCTTGTGTGTGTGCAGGTATCCAAGCGTGAAAGCGAGCGGATTGTGATCTGTCAAACCAGGAGTGAGAGGCAGCCACTCTCTCTGATGACAACAACAACGTAGGACCTATAGTAAGTCATCTATCGAATCTCCATCCATTCTTTAAATGGGAATTGATATTATAGCTTATATCGTTTGTGGCTAGACCCACTCTACGGCTAGTGGGATCACCTTTGTCCGCAGAGGGGATTTAACTCACCAACAAATTGGCGACTCCACTGGGGAAAATGGAACCAGATTGGGGTACTCGCCAGATATGGTGGGGGAAAATGGAACCGGATTGTAGTCGTGTTGGTAGTATGTCGCTCTTGAACATGGCACTTGTCTGATTTCGCGTTGGGTTTGGGACATCTCATTTCGTCATTTGTTTGCCTTCATGGGTTTGGGTAATCTATTTTGACCGCTCATCTGCTCTTTGCCATGTCGCCATGACCTTAGATCCCTTGATGTCAAATACTGCCAAATCCACTGTCGTGCCGCCGATATGTTCAATAGAAGTTTGCGTCTGAAATTTTCAACCTCCCTCTGATTCTCTGTTGGTCTTGATTCACAAACATCATATTCCCCTGTCTCGTGTCGATGATGTGGGAAAAATTATAGCCCACCTTCGATTAGGTCACTTCCGATCGACTCCAGCTCACTATTTAGGAAGTTGATCTAGAGACTCCCTTCAGGTACCTTGGAGCCTGCATGCCTCAATGGTAGGTTCTTCGCATTCGACGCAAGGTCCACATCATTGGCCTTCGATCGGCAGTCTCTGCGGGTGTTCGACATCAGATCACTGTTCACACTCCATGGATTGTACCTTTCGTACCTTGAGATCCATTTTCATTATTGGTGGTTTCTCTCGTGTCTGTTAACGACTTTCATCATTGGCTGGTAATCAGACGATTTTCTTGCATGTTCGAATTCATCTCACATATTCGCATGCTCGAATTTGTAATTTGTTCGGATTGAGATGGAGCGCAAGACTCTGGGTTTTGTTTGATGAAATCCAGGCTGTGAGTTCATTCTGGATTAATATGACTTATTACATGAATCTTCTGTTTGGATGGCTACGACCATACCTAATTTTGTTTGTTGATCCTTACTGCTGTATGGCTATGTCCATACCTTAGATATTACTGTTTACGTACTCTATTATGGATGGCTGCGCCCATGCCACTTGTCATGTATAAAAAATATCAGTTGTATTTGTACTTGCAGGTATTCTGACAACAGTGTTTGGGTCAAACACGTTCTCATAAAGCATTTCACCCCTCCCTCTCTCTCGGACCTCATGCTTTAGGGGGCATTTGTTACACAACATTTTTTCATTGTCCCTGCAACCCATTGTCCCGCATATTGGAGGGTCTTTCTCGTGACATATGAGCAGTGTCATACTCTGCAAACACCTTCTTTGCATGCTTCTTCATAAGGAAATCATTTCTCCTGTTGAACATTTCCTCAAAAAACACACAATAACCTATGTTTTGGCATTGGCGCGGGTAGCCAGTTCACCCCTCACGCCAATATGGAGGATTTGCACTAGAGCCCGCACCACCTGGCACTTTGTCTCTATGTTGTGCCCACGCCAGCTATTTTAGGAATGTTTTTTAATAAATAGAGGTAGAATTTTCCTTTTAACTACCTCAGGGATGACTCATTAGAAATGGTTAAAGTTGATAAGCCACAAATCTCTCTCTTTAGGTAGTGTTTTTTTACCTCCCATGGAACACTCTTTGAAGATAGGACTCCCTTCCATGATTATAGGGATCCTAACCTCTCCCTATTCCTCTATATAAATAGGCCTTTTCCCTTTATGAAAGCTAGATGAACATATAGCCAAGAAGCTGAACTTGGAGAAGATATACTATAGCTGAGTAATTGCTATAGAGAAGGTAGAACCAAGGAGAATTCCGTAGAGAGAGCCCCGTCCGAATTCCGTAGAGAGAGCCCCGTCCGAATTCCCGACGATCCTTTGTGAGACGCGCTCCGCTAGAACCCTGTTGGAGGAGACTGCAACATCGAAGCTTGGTTGTACTCTTCCTTTCTTTCATTAATATACTCGACTATGGTATTGGTTCCATCATTGTGTTATGTTAATTATTTAATGCAATTGATTTAGTCTTCTTCTACTGACTGATAGTTACAAATGTGAAATAGTATTTTGTATATCATCATTGTTTCTTGTGTGTGTGTGCAGGTATCCAAGCGTGAAAGCGAGTGGATCGTGATCTGTCAAACCAGGAGAGAGAGGTAGGCACTCTTTTCGACGACAATAATAGTGTAAGACCTCCAGTAAGTCATCTATCGAATCTCCGTCCATTCGTTAACTAGGAATCAATGTTATAGCTTGTCTCGTATGTGGCTAGAACAACTCTAGGGCTAGTGGGATCACCTCTGTCCGCAGAGGGAATTTACCTCACCAACAAATTGGCGACTCCACTGGGGATTAGGGTGAGTTTGTATTTCATCCATTAGGTCTTCTTCTTGGACTTTGCTTGCTTAGCTTGCCTCTCCTGATTATTTTTGTTGAGTCTAAGACCCCTGTTCAGCCCCAAAGGATCAGATCTGACCTCTGTCCTTCAAAATTTTCCTTTTACCAGGGCTGGCTTGATTATGTAATGTCCCAAAATGGAAATCAACAGAATTTTTCCCCACTGAAGTGTTCCTTTATTGGAAATATGAACAAGGCTATGTCAGAGATTTACTAGAGGGATTTTACCAGTTATTTCACCTTTAAAGAGAGGGTGAGAACTAGAGGCTTTCTGGCCCTAGCTCAGGCTCTACCTATAGCTATGCAAATATTTCTTCCTCAGGAAGATATTGCTCAAGGGAATGAGCTACATCAATATGCAAATACACCATTTGACAAATAATAGTGACACATACTCATAAACATGTAAGAGGAATCCATAGCTATCTCATTATAATCATATCAACAACATATGTATACAAAATCTTGAGGGAAATGATACTCAAGATGCACAATGCCAAGCCTCAAGAGAAGAGTACATAAATCATGAAGAAACTCTGCTGCACATATAAGCCCTAGCTATGACAGCGCAGTTTTAGAGAGAAACTACCTGATACAAATGCCAAATGCATAGATATACAATGATATGGTACAAAATAACATTAGGAGTGAAGATATCAACTCCCAAGGCTACCTCCTATCAATCCTGGGAGGATTGATCATAGAACACAAAATCTGCAAAATGCCGGAGTAGCTGGGTAGCTACAGCAACTCAGAAATAGAACTGGATGGAGATGGCTGAATCTGATGCTCAAAATGAATGTGCCTCCTCCAATGGATATTTTTAGTGAAAGGCTGATCCCTTCACTAAAGATCTCTCCCTCCAATACTTTGCAAGAGCCCTACTACAAATTCTCTCAAGAAAATAACGCAGTCACTGGGTGAACTAGGTTGTAGGGGCAAGAGAATGAGATGGCCTTGATGCCAAATCTTCAATGATGCTCTGAAATATTCCTTACTAAGCCCTCAAAGGGATAGGGACTCCATTCCTCTGAAAATCAGCTCCTGAAGTGGTGTAGATGTCCTCCACTACAACTCTCTTCAATGCAGCAACACTCCTGAACAAGAATAATGCTGTCACTGGAGATAGTAGCTTTGGCCTTGAGCCATGAAATGTGGAGAATGAAGATCAACCTTCAAGAGGCCTCTCAAGAAGGGGAAGGAATCCTAGACAGGAATTCCTCTGGAAATTCTTGCTGAACAACAAAGAATGCCCTCTTGTCTGAATAGACAATGAGATGAATAATACTCAACATATTTTGCAATGGCAACCTTCCTTCCTTTTAAGCAATGTGAGACCTCTCTCAATGGACCCCACTTATTAGGGTTTCCTTCCTCTAGAAGTTTCCTTCCTTATCCCACTGTGCTGGCCCACAATGTGCTCTCCACCTCATGCTACTGCGCAGTTTGACTTGGTCAAACCTGGCCTATCCTTCTTGCATAAGCCCCCTTTCACACATGGAGGTGTGAAATAAAGCTCCAAAAGTGATCCTCCTTCATAAAAAGAGGATTTTTATTACATATTCATCAAATTAATGGGTCTCCTACCCATTTTATTTATCTTCTATACCAAAATGGAGAAAATTAATGTCCCATAAAAATTGGGGACATTACAGTCCTCCCCTCTCAAATATTGCTTGTCCTCAAGCAAGTACTAGGAAAGACTGATTTATTTCCCCTTAATTTCCCTGTAGCATCCATGCATGATAAAATCCTCCAAGGAAAGGATGCCATATTATCAATCAAGTGTTTAGGTTGTCCCTCCAACATATGCAATCTAGCCTTTGGTGAACATCCCCAAATAGCTATCATGTAGAAGCAAATATCCATGAAGGAAACAATGGGCTGTCTAAGGGCCTCCTTGAGGCATGAGATCTGATATAAAGTGGAACTCATCATCCCCATATGTATCTCCCATCCCCAAGAAATCATCCATACAACATGAGCTGCTTTCAAACATAGCAACTCATATAAAAATATGTCCACCTTGAGCTCCGGAAAAGAAGGTGGGCTGAAAATCTGAATATGGAAAGCTCCATAGCTCATCCCATGCTGTCCTCTCCTCCACTTATTATTAGTGTGGAGTGTGTGCTGATCAAGGGCTGAAAATGTATTGCCTCCAAGTGGCAACATGAAGAGAAATCCTCCAAGGATCTCTCCTCCATCAATGAAAATCCGGCTGGCCCAAAGTATATCATCCATGATAAGTAGGACATGATCATCATAGAATACCCCAATAAAATGTTTGCTGTAGGTTATATCATGTGTGAAAAGGTACAAAAATTGTCTCATAGGTCTACAACGCAATCCCATCCACTGCAACTGCAGAAATTAACATGGAAAGTACTGTACAAGAAATTTCACCTCTACTACTGAATAGTGAGTAGATGAGTGAATCAACAATAAAAAATCATATACATGCCCATATATATACAATGGATTGATATCATCATCAGACTCATGGTCCACCTCCAAATAAAGCAAATAAGTGGCTGTGGTGACCATGTCTCTCCTCATGTTCCCATTAGAACATGCCATGCATAAGCTGTGGGAATCATCTCCCCTCAAGGACACATTCAACTCATGTGTCAATTCACCCATCATGCTCCAAAAAATAATATGGAAAATATCAGCAAATGGAAACATGCTCTTCATCAAAATAGAGGAAGTACCGATGGTTTCATATGGTGCTGGAAAGTACCAATAGTCTCCCAAGAGTGCAGAACGCAGTTTTGCAAACTGCTGCTTAAGAAATGTACAAGGAAAAATGTTTTGAAGTAAAATGATAATTATATGAATCAGCTGGTCATGTGTATCATGGAAAAAAATTTGCACGAGGCCATGTGAAATATGGCTGTCTCCATCATATGGTTTGGCCCAAATTTTCTCATGGAGCCACATGAAAAATCTGCCCTTTTGAGGAGCCATGCACTGCAACATAAGGATAAGAGAATGTAGATGAAAAAATGTAAACACAAGACTCTTACCATAAGCTGGGAGTAAGATGATAGATGGATCTATGTATATGATCATCCTCCCAAGTGTCAGCACTGTTAGCTCATGCAGAAAGGCTCTTGCCCATGCCAATCTCTGTTTCTTGACATGCTCCTTGTCAAGAACACCTCTGGTGATGCTCCTGCAAATGTGAAGCTCTTCCCAAGATGGAAATGAATCTCGATTAGTCCAAGCCAAAGAGTAATCCCTTTTCACTATGATAGTGCCCTCTTCCACTCTTGCAACACCATAAATCATATGAGAGCAAATCTGCTTGTGCTCTCTCCAAGATAGCTCAAGCAACCCAAGTGCTGGCTGCCTCCTCATGCTCACATCATGTAACTTAGGTGATGAAGGTACCATGACTGATACATATGCCATATCAGCTCCATGAATCCCTGCTCTCTGCTGCCCAATGATGCAAACATCCTGCCACCTCTCCTCTACTCCCATCCTCTTGGAAAAAGAGTACTCCAAGTGATGGCCAAACTCCTTCAAGAGGAGCCAGCGCAACCAAGCCTCTCGCTGCCCAGTATCATATATTTGCAAGTGGAAAATAATCCCCTTAATTCTCATCCACACCCACTCATATCCTTGTGGATGTCTTCTCCTTTTTCCTCCTTTGGTATTCCTCCCATGAGGGCTACCATTCTTCCAAGCCATATCTTCTCCTTTGCATTTCATGGAAGGCTGAAATGCCGCTCCTTGGAGACCTCTTAGAAAATATCTCTCACCCATGGCTATGTTGGATCCATGGGGACCCAATTGTGATGGAGGTAATATCTCCTCTCCACCCATGTTTGACAGCGCTGCTAGTTCCTCCAATAGTGTAGCAGCTGTTTCATCCTCCAGTTCCAGATTTGTTCCCTGATTTATCATGAAGGCGCCATGGTTTATTTCATCCTCCAATGGTTCACATCCCAACCTCAAGGGATAAATGAGACTCATCAAAAGTTCCTGACGATGAGGGTTTATCTCTTCTTTAAAGCCTTTGCATAGCGCAGTGCAATTATGCTGCTCTTGAATAGCAAAAGATGTAGATCCTGGGACCTTTAATGATGAATTTCCACAATTATTTAAGTTGTTTGTTGAAATGAAAAGTGGAACTTCACTCATACCTTGATGGATCCTGGGGTCTTCTTGTGTGGCTGCAACAGTTTCCTCCTCTATAGCCGTAGCTACCTCCTCCATAGCTGAAAAAGGTTGCTCTTCCTTTGTCCTCTCTCCATCAAAGGTTTGAATCAACCTTTGAGAAAAGTCTTAAAAAGAGCTTACCCTTGAAGGGACCAAGGGTTTGAACCACCAAACATAGGCTTCACCCTCCAAGCGCAGCGCTTCAATCTCCACTGCTTATTCCTTTGCCACTGGATATAGCAAGAAAAAGGCTTCTAGCTTTTTCACCCAAGCTCTAGTTGAAGTGTCCACATCAAATGTAGACAATAGAGACCTATTGTCTCTGATTTTTATTTTTCCATCAGACCTTTTCTCCTCCTTCTGCTGAATAAACTGTGGGAACGCTGTAGCCCCCTTGAATTCTGCAGAATGGGATCTATACTCATCCAGGTATTGATTTAGAACCAGATGATCCAAACATCTCTCATGCTTGCTTTCTTTCTGAGAATAGGAAGTGCATGGACCTTCCTCTTCTCCTCTTTACTTCTCCTCCTCAGGGAGGTTCTTCCTTATTATGAAAATAGATGAGATCAAGCTCATCTTCTACATCATCATCTTCTTCCTCTTTCTTGGGCTTGAAGGCCACAGGCTGAGCCAAGAAAGGTGCTCTGATACCACTGTAATGTCCCGAAATGGAAATCAACAGAATTTTTCCCCACTGAAGTGTTCCTTTATCAGAAATATGAACAAGGCTATGTCAGAGATTGACTGAGAGGGATTTTACCAGTTATTTCACCTCTAAAGAGAGGGTGAGAATCGGAGGCTTTCTAGCCCTAGCTCAGGCTCTGCCTATAGCTATGCAAATATTTCTTCCTCAGGAATATATTTCTCAAGGGAATGAGCTACAACAATATGAAAATACACCATTTGACAAATAACAGTGACACATACTCATAAACATGTAAGAGGAATCCATAGCTATCTCATTATAATCATAGCAGCAACATATGTATACAAAATCTTGAGGGAAATGATACTCAAGATGCACAATGCCAAGCCTCAAGAGAAGAGTACATAAATCATGAAGAAAATCTGCTGCACATATAAGCCCTAGCTATGACAACGTAGTTTTAGAGATCAACTGCCTGCTACAAATGCCAAATGCATAGATATACAATGATATGGTACAAAATAACATTAGGAGTGAAGATATCAACTCCCAAAGGCTACCTCCTATCAATCCTGGGAGGATTGATCATAGAACACAAAATATGCAAAATGCCGGAGTAGCTGGGTAGCTGCAGCAACTCAGAAATAGAACTGGATGGAGATGGCTGAATCTAATTCTCAAATTGAATGTGCCTCCTCCAATGGATCTTTTTAGTGAAAGGCTAATCCCTTCATTAAAGATCTCTCCCTCCAATACTCTGCAAGAGCCCTACTACAAATGCTCTCAAGAAAATAACGCAGTCACTGGGTGAACTGCACTGTAGGGGCAAGAGAATGAGATGGCCTTGATGCCAAATCTGCAATGATGCTCTGAAATATTCCTTACTAAGTCCTCAAAGGGATAGGGACTCCCTTCCTCTGAAAATTAGCTCCTGAAGTGGTGTAGATGTCCTCCACTACAACTCTCTTCAATGCAACAACACTCTTGAATAAGAATAACGCTGTCACTGGAGATAGTAGCAACGCTATCACTGGAGATAGTAGCTTTGGCCTTGAGCCATGAAATGTGGAGAATGAAGATCAACCTTCAAGAGGCCTCTCAAGAAGGGGAAGGAATCCTAAATAGGAATTCCTCCAGCAATTCTTGTTGAACAACAAAGAATGCCCTCTTGTATGAATAGACAATGAGATGAATAATACTCAAATCGAAGCTTGGTTGCACTCTTCCTTTCTTTCATTAATATACTCGACTATGGTATTGGTTCCATCATTGTGTTATGTTAATTATTTAATGAAATTGATTTAGCCTTCTTCGACTGACTGATAGTGACGAATGTGAAATAGTATGTTGTATCTCGTCGTTGTTTCTTGTTTGTGTGCAGGTATCTGAGCGTGAAAGCGAGCGGATCATGTTCTGTCAAACCAGGAGGGAGAGGCAGCCACTCTTTCTGACGACAACAACAGCATAGGACCTCTGGTAAGTCATCTATCGAATCTCCATCCATTCGTTAACTAGGAATCAATGTTATAGCTTGTCTCGTTTGTGGCTAGACCCACTCTAGGGCTAGTGGGATTGCCTCTATCCGCAGAGGGGATTTACCTCACCAACATTGTGCTTTGCGTGCAGTTTTTCCTACTTATTGTGTTGTTTCTTATTGTACAGATGAATGTTACTCATTATTATCTTCAAATCTTAAGGTTGTATTTGCGTGTTCGTTTACTAAAAAGAAATTTTGATTACATCACATATCAACATATTCCTAGATGAATGAATGCGTTAACTGATACACTAGCCAATATTGTATTAGATAGACATTTGCATAATTTGTAAAAACATCATCATCACATAATAAGATTCATACAGAAAAATAGGCATATATATATATATATATATGCCTATTTTCCTGTATGAATCTTATTATGTGATGATGATGTTTATATATATATATATATAAATATATATATCGAGTGTTTTCATCCATGTGCATCATAAGTTCAAAAAATATGTATGTTTTGTTTACATCCTGAGACATCATGTCTCTCAAAAAATATGCAGAAATAAAATCCTAGGTGTCTAGACGGCATGATGCTCATGGTAGCATGTCATTGCCCACACAAGCTGCCTCAATAAGAAGTGAACACGGTTCAACACCCCTGCAGTGTGCCTCTGGTACGTGTGAGGAACACCATAAAATATCACATAGTTTGGGATTCTACTAGTGAGTCCCTCCAGGTTGCGTACGATTTCCTCCTCCTCTCTTCCCTCACCATGAGGGGCCACATCAAAATCACGAGGAATCCTTCA
Organism: Pinus albicaulis; assembly: GCA_034641835.2. Classification (NCBI taxonomy): domain Eukaryota; kingdom Viridiplantae; phylum Streptophyta; class Pinopsida; order Pinales; family Pinaceae; genus Pinus; species Pinus albicaulis. Next base: position 158,264,391 of record CM076574.1, read on the forward strand.
TGCTATTGGAGACATTCCTGCAGGTCTTTCTGGACCGACATCTGCAAATACATGGATTAACATTAAAACATATGTAATAAAAAAAATCGTAATACTCATCAAAATAAAAAATTGAGTCTTACCCAATGCTTCATCCCAATCCTCTCCTGCTGGGAGTGGGAGATTTGCATCACCCATAAATTCCATGCCAGAATAGGGCCAGTCCTCCACGACAGCCAGTTTTCGACGGAGCCACTCAAAGAACTCCGGTCTCGAGGACATCTATTGACTACCTCTTGATCTTGGCATCAAAGCTGCCCAATGGACTATCCATGGCTCTTGGGTTGGTGGTGTAGGAACTATCACTTCCTGACGTTGAAAAATTGGTAACCGTTCTAAGATGAATGGTACCAGGATGGACCCATAGACAAATTGTTTCAGCTTACCATTCTTGCATTTTGTCAATTGGCGTTTCATATTGATCATTACCACCTCTGCCTAGTTGTAGAGAGTGGGAACTGTTATCACTCAGAAAAATGAAGCATCATTTGAAAAAGTCCTAGAGGTTAATGTGTCAAAGATATGGTTATAGGATTCTTTTTTCATTACTTGGTCAAGGAATATTTTTTTTTTTTCTTATTTAGCCTATCCTAAGGTCTAAACCCACCCTTTTTCAAATCCCCTCATGTCACATCAATCATAATTTTTTGAAATTTTTCATTTTCCAAGGCTTTAGCACCGAAAGGGTCATTTTAGCCAAGAAACCAAACTTTCGTGGCGAAATACACAGAGAAATTGCACTTTTCGCTACGAAACTGCTAATACTTTCGTAGCAAAAATGACCAGAAATACACTAGGAACGCTACGAAAGCAAGGTTTCTTGTCTGTCATGTCAAATTAGCTGTTAGGTGTCAGAAAATGATTCTAAAAGGATAAGTTAGATGCCATTCGAGTCAGCTAGGGTAAATATCAAGGTACATAGTCAGGTTTGAAGTCATCATCACCATTTTAAGTATGTATGAGTCATCATTATGATATGAGTGGTCATTGAACTTCAAAATATTTCCAAATTAAGTCATTTTTCATTCTCCATTTCTTCTTTGCATGTTATTGAGCTCTGGAGAGCTATTTCATTAAGGCCAAGCTGTGGCTGGTTTCTTTCAAAGGATTGCAGATACCACTTATCAAGTGAGGTAGAGAATTATCAAGCAAGGCAGAGAATACTTCAAAGAACCATGGTTGCAAAAAGGAATACAATAAAGGTGGCCACTGTCTCGGATATGAGCCATAAGATATGAACCTGATAAATGAAGACCCAAAAACTGTAGAAATCTTCAGAAGGATAGGATGTTTACAGTTTTGTGAAAGATTACAAGGCTGCCATGTATAGGTTTCCAAATAATTTTCCCTAAACTTTAGTGGAACAACTACTAAAGTGGGGATGTTGAATCTCACTATTACACCAGAGATCGTTGCAGCAGCAATAGGGATTCCAAGGGGACAATAAAAATGGTTCAAAGGGTTCAAATTCAACATGGAGGAATGCTAAGAGTTTATCAAGCCAGAAAGCAGTGAAGTTTACTTTACAAATGCCATTCCAAGGAGCTGCGTGAAGGAAAATTTCTCCAAGCTACTGCTCATTATACAGAAATATTTCACATGTGAAGGAAGATATCATAAAGTCTATTCTTACCACTTCAAGCTTCTCCTTCACTTTGTTGGTAAGATATCTCTTGACCTTCCTTTTTATTTACACAGAAGCCTAGAAAAAATGGCAGATAAAGTTCAAGCAAAATCTGAGGGAAGTGAAACATCACTTTTCATCATGGCTTAATAAAATTGCTAGTTTTAGATGAGTTACAAAGACTAGGCAGAGATTGGTCTTCATTTCTGTTTGTTAGTGGCTTTTAAATGGATACCCTTACCCCTAAGAGAACTCCTAAACCTAGAGGGATACCATCACCTTTAGTAGGAGAAAAAAGTGAACCAGTATAGGCAGAGAAAAGTGAACCAATCATGATGGAAACATAGCAGTTGTAGAGATTTGATACACCCATTGTTCCACCTGCAAAACAAAAGCCAATAATGATCAAACCTGCGAAACAAGAGAAAGCTGTAAGTAAACAAGGAAGCAAAAGGATTACATGCCATTGATATTGAAGAGACTCCTGTAGTCCAGGCTGAGAATATAGATGAAGGTGGACAAAAACTCAAGAAAGCTAAATCTGCAAAGAAGCTAGAGATTGAAGGTGAGGATACAGGTTTTATATTTAGGTTAGGAAGCCCATGACAAGGCATGCTAGAAAATTTTTGGAGAGCAGCAAAGAAGTTCATCCAACCACTAACACTGTCTAGCCACCACAATATATTATTGATCTTTCATCACCTGCAGAAAAAGATCCAATTAGCAAGCCAAAGAAAGTAAAGGAGAAAGTAATTGAAAAAATAGAGTTTGAACTCCTTGAAGAAAAATTGAGGTTAGATAACCATGAAATTGTAGTTATGAATAAGGAGGCAAGGAAAATTAATGTCCAAAAGGTTTAGTCTGAAAATATGAAAGAGGTTTGGGAGCGTAGGTTTCCACTTTATCAAAGACCCTAAACAACACACAACAGTTAATCAAATGGACTATGCCATTGAGAAAAGAGGTGAAACATGTCAGAAGAATGAACTTGCATTTGAAATATACCAAAAGAAAATTGAAATATCAAGTTAAAGACCTCCACGAACAGCTAGAACTAATCCATGAGGAGTTGGAGAAGAAGGGCCTAAAAATGACAATAGTTGAGGAACTAATAGCTCAACTCATCATCAACGAGGAAGAAACACCTCAAGACTCTTAGTTTAAGGTTGGTTTATATTTTTTAAGGTAGTTGGCATGTTGAAAACCAAATTATTACAACTGGAAGGTACATTTTTGAAGCTAGGCAGAAATTTGGAATTTACACAGTTTTTAGCAGTTTCATAGCGTTTCCTAGGCTTGAAGCCAGGAAAACGCTACGAAACCACCTGTAGATTTATTTTTGTTCTAAAAAATACTTATGGTAACTTTCAAGGGGAGGAAATGATAGGAAGGATGTGTCTGAACACGATGAAGACCATGCAAGAGAAAAGAAGCAGAAATTCTGATGGCAAAGGGCATTTTTGGTACGCTACAATATTGTCATACTTTCGTAGCATGTTGTTTTGAAGGTTTATAAGCATGTTTTTGGACAATTTCGGACATGTGGAAACTTCCAAAGGGTCAAGAAACTTTTCCAACAGTCATCCAAGACTTGAAGACCATGAAATGAAGAAAATCCATCAACAAAATCATTCATTGAAGATAAGGACCTGTTTTCCTAAAAGATAGGGTTTGTTTCCAGATTTTGAGGAGGGTAATTAAGATGTCATGTAGTGATGAGTTCTACCATAGCCTATTCGAACATGTGAAGCATTAGTTGTCAAAGATGTAACTGTTTTAAGAGATAAGGTAGTTGATGTAATAAGTAGCAGTTTGAGTCATATTAGGAAAAGGACTGTTTCATAGTGTAGCTGTCAGTTTCTCATTAAAGCACATGTTTTCCTGTTATGCATGGTGTCATTAGGAAAATTTTGATGAATCTAGCCAAGAGGCAGATCATCTCCCATGTAACAAGTCTATTAAAGGGCAGATATTCAGATTTGTAAAGGGTTAGAGATTTTTTGGCAATACTGCAGCTTTATGTAATTTCACTATTTTCAGTAATACAAAGGACTTTTACTTGACCAACCTGAGATTCTCATGGAGTTTTTAGTGCTTATTTGATCTATACTTTTTATGTGTACCATTTGCAGTGGTTTTTATCTTTAATACTCAAAATTAATAGGTGTATGTTCTGACTTCCTTTATTGATGAATTGGCTGTGTTATTTTATGTTTCATGTGTGATTTACCTCTGCTAAAAACTCTTACCTACCTTAGCTTCCATGTCAAGTGAACTTAACACTAAAATACTGAATTTGTTGACTCCATAAGACCAATGATTGCAGAATTATACTCTTTTCAACCTACAAACATCACAAGCAAGTTATTTTCCAAGTAGAGTTAGCCATCTAGTTTAATCATAATCAATAATCATTAACACCTTTTGAGAGAGCCCTCTCAGACTGAAGAGGCTAAGCTTTAGTTACAAGTTGGTTTGAAAGAGTTACATGAAGTTGTCTAATTATCAGCCAATCAAGTGAAATTTTGTGATAACAGGAACCATGAAATCTACGACAAGAAGCGACTGTGTTTTTGTGGCTTCATGCGAAGCCTAAGATCCAGTAGCTCACGTGATGGTGTGCAACACTAATTTTAGTGCCAGATCGGGAATGGTTTGGATATCCACATTCCCACTTTTGGATCCTTTCCTTACCCCTCAACAAACTCTGTCGATGACCATGCTCATGTTTTCCATCGTGGGCTAGGTACTTGTCAGGATTGGTACTGCCCCCCTCTGTGACAATCTAGTTATGAAGTACACAATCGAGACCTCAATCTTTAGCTCCTGATCGTGAATTATGAATCTTTCCCGATCAATGTCCCATACACTGATCAGGTACTGTAATAGCTCCGATTGAGCTCAGATACATGGTTCCATGTAGAATTTTCTAAGCCCGCAGTCCCTGAGAACATCCATGCATCTTACATTGCCCAAGGCTTGCTCATCTTCTTCCATTCGATCACCATTTTACTTTCACACACCTGAAAAAACATCAATGTAGTTGTCATTAGTCAAATTATTATATATTGAAGTGTTTAAAATGGGCTAATTAGTTGAATTCTAAGCCAAAATTCATGGCTACGGTTGGCGCGACTGTTTTAAAAACAATCATGCCAAGTGGCGCGCCCCCGTTTGGATTCAAGGTAGGTTGGCATGAGCCCATGCCCAGAACTCGAACCGACTGTCGCGCCCTAATTTGAACAAAAATCCCCCCATAGATCTGAAAAATGGGTTGCAGGAAATGAAAAGCGCCCTAATTTGAACAAAAATCTCCCCATAGATATGAAAAATGGGTTGCAGGAAATGAAAATTACATCAAAATGTAGGTAAGGATATGAGCTCTCACCTGGAAAATATGAATTCATGATTGGCCTTCTGGATTGTCCGCTGTTAGCTCCACAAAATCACAGTGAAAAAAGGGTAAAAAGTGCTCACAAGAGGTAAAAGTGAAAAGTAATTTATTTTTAGTATTTTTGGCATTTTATAGACTTTTCAGAACCCTAATTAGGTTTTTGAACATATTTTTTGATTATTTTTCTATTTTATCTTGAAAAATTGGTTTTACGTGTATTTCTTGCGCAACAATAGGTCCTCAATGTGACGACGATGAAGTAACGAGTTGTATTTTATACTTTTTCAGACTTTGTAAAAACACGAAAAAGTCACCCCTTGAGTCATCTTTTAGCTCTTTTCAGACTCTCGAAAATCGAAAAGATTGCTGAGACTCTTATCATTTTGAACTCGTTAAGGGCTATGAAACGATATCTACCTAGTATACGTTTGCCCCTTTTTCGGGTTGGGATAGATTATCTACTAAAAAGGAATACCTTAGCTTATCGTGACTCAGAGGTTCTCTCAGATATCGTTTTCTACCTTTTCGGACCTATGAGAATACCTACGAAAAGGTACCATTTAGAGTTTTATTTTCCTCTTCTTTTCAAGTTCTCTAAATATGAAAAGACGTTGAGTTATTCCTTTGTCAAACTTGTTAAACCTACATGACATTGGGAATCGTCACCATGACGTAACCGAGTTCCTCCTTCCTAGGACTCGTAAAATGTACTAGGATGGATTTTTCCAAAGGAAAAACTTATATGAAAAGCACATTCTATCCCCTTCAAGATTGTTTCCAAAAATAATTGGGGTACTCGCCAACAATGGTGGGGGAAAATGGAACTAGTTCTCAGTCTTGTCGGCAATATGTCGCTCTTGAACATGACACTTGTCTGCAATTCATGTCAAGTTGGGGATATCCCATTTCGTCATTTTTGCCTCCATGGGTTTGGGTTATCTGTTTTGACCTCTCATCTGCGATTTTCCACGTCATCATGACCTCAGATCCCTTGATGTCAAATGCTGCCAAATTTTGGAGTCGTGTCGCCAATATGTTCAAGAGAAGTTTCCTTCTGCAATTTTCAACCCCTGATCCTCTGTTTGGTCCATATTCACTATCATCTTATTCCTCTATCTCGTGTCGATGATGTGGGAAACATTACGGCCCTCTTTCGACCATCTCACTTCCTGTCAACTTCATCTCATTATCCAGGAAGCTATTCTAGAGACTCCCTTCAGGTACCTTGGAACTTGCATGCCTCAATGGAAAGTTATTCTTATTTGACAACAGGTCCTCATCGTTGGCCTTCGATCGAGTGATTCCGCAGGTGTTTGACACCAGATCACTGTTCACATTCCATGGATTGTAATAATTGTACCTTGAGAGCCATTGTAATTATTGGTGGTTTCTATCGCGCTTGTTAACAAATTTCATCATTGGTTGGTAATCATGCGACTTTCTTGCATGTTCGACTTTAGCTCACTCATTCACATGCTTGAATTTGTGCTTGTTTGGGTCAATATGGAGTGCTAGACCCTGAATTATGCCTAATAAAATCCAAGCTGCTAGACGATTAGGTTTATCATGAATATATGCATGACTCTTCTACATGGATGGCTGCGACCATACTTGAGTCTATTTATTGATCCTTCTTGCTCGATGGCTGCGTCCATACCTCAGATATTGTTTTTATATGTACTCTATTATGGATGGCTGCACCCATGCCACATATTCATGTATTAGAGATATCAATTTTACTTGTACTTGCAGGTCTTCCAAGGACGGTGTTTGGTTTGAACAAATTCTTGTAAAGAATTTCACTCCTCCATCTCTCTTGGACCTCATGCTTTAGGGGGCATCTGTTACACAATATTTTTTCACCGTCCCTGCAATCCCCATCCCGAACATTGGAGGACCATTTCAGTGACTTATGGGTATTGTCATACCTTGCAAAAAGTGTCATTGCATCCCTTGGCATGTGAAGAATATTTCCTCTATTGACCATTCCTGGAGCAGGCTCTCAAAAACATGTGATTTTGGGTCGGCGCTGGTAGGCAGTTATGGCCTCACGCCCATAGAGAAATTAGCACTGTACCTCTCACCCATTGGCGCTCCGTCTCATTTGACTGCCCGTGCCGAGCTATTTTTGGATTAAAAAAAAAATAGAAACGAAGTTTCCATGCCCAACCACTTCGTGAGTGGAGTCATCATGGTTTGTTTGATTGAATAATGTTGAAGTCCTTTCTTTGGTTTCTTGTTTCCTACATTTTAGAAACTCCCCAAAGGATAAGGCCTCCCTTCCACTTTATGAGGGAACCCAAACCACCTCCTCCTCTCCTATAAACATCCTTCTCACATGGTTTCAACTAGTTGAACATTCCTTACTATAGCTGGTGTGAGAATAAAGCAGAGAGGAATCCATTGTCGAGAGAGAGTTTAGGTCCATTGCCTCACCAAGTCCAACCCTCGACGAATTCTTGAGACGCGTTTGACTAGACTCGTCGAAGGAGGCTGCAACGCCAAGGATTTTTGGTTGTAAACTTCTTTTCTCTATCTTTAATACAAGACTTGTTTTTTGGTTCCAATTTTGTGTTCGATAATATGAAAAATGTTTTGATTCTCCTTGACCAATCGAATAGTTGTGAATGAAAATATGTTTTCATATGCTGTCACCATTCACTTGATCCTTGTGCATGTATACATACATTACTATTGAAAGACCACGATGTGTTAGAAAAATATTAACGGATCACTGCTGCAAACAAAAATGAAAGCGTTGGACCAAGTTAGGCCATCTATCCTAAATTTTTTTCATTTATAAGCTAGGTGTCCGAAAGTTCAACTTGTTCCCTTGTTGTTAGACCCACCATAGGGATAGAGGGATCAACTCTGTCTGCAGAGGGGATTTACTTGCACAATGGTCACATTGAAAACATCACAAACTGAGGTGCATACATTCAGAACAGAATATGAGAAAAAAATTGTAGATCTATAGATGAAGTTGTAGCTAGAGACTCCACTAGAAGTCTGCGCGTAAAGAGAAGCTAAAGTAAAACAAGCCGGAGACAATATCACTACTGCAATCACCCAGTGTGAAAATCTGTTAGATGAAGCCATGAGTGTATGGACCTTAGTGAAAAATGATCCAGTAGTTCAATAGCTATGTGATGCCCTCCATTAGAAGGAATAATAGTTTTAGGAGATCAGGACAGTGGCACCAACCTTGGTTCTTACTCAACGCCTCGCTCGTATGGAGGAGTGCTGGACAATAAAAACAAAGATTGAAGACCTGCGCCACAAAGAACAACTACTCGAAGCACACATACAACTGTGGGATGAGGAAGCGCTTCAACTTTCATAGACGCTGGATAACACTTTAAAGACTATTTAGAAGACTCATCGCAACATAGAGATGGCCACTGAAGGGCCCACTAAAAAAAAAACTGGTTCAGCAAGCGCAGCGCTCCACAACGTAAATTTTGGAATTAATGATCCCTCTGGAATCTTCTATCAGCACGCTCCAAGCCAAGTTCAATGAGCATGTGCCTCAGTGACTCGGGATGAGTCACATGTTTGTGTTGGGGGCCTATTCGAGCGGGGTCCCCTCAGGCACAATTTTTGATATAATTTTGTATAATTCTTGTATATGCGCGTTGCGCGATTGAGTCAAGGGGCTTTAGGGTGGGTCAAAGTCCCTAATTTTGATGTAAATGGGTTTAAGGGTAAACTGTGGGCCTCAAACCATGGTTTGAGACCACGGTATCTGCACACTAAGCGAATATAAATAGATAGATCGAGTCTAAGGAAAATAGTCAGTTAAGTTGATGATATGAGATATTGATAATTTTATGTGTCTGTAATAAGTTGTAAGGGTTTGTATGGGTTGGGTTGAAAGGCTCCTGCTGGTTGTGTGCGTGGAGACGTAGTCCTGGATGTGTGTGGATCCTTTGGCTATGTGCACGGAAGGGTTTATGTAAGGGAAAATCTGATATGTGTTGAAGGATCTGAATTAGTGCAAAGGACATATTTTGGAAAAACTTATTGTGTTATTGATCTGAGTTATTTATTGTTTATGTTCGGTTGATATCGCACTATTTCTATATTTCTTATTGATTATTGCATGAAGAAATTAGTTATGGTTGTTAATGCTTATTGTTGATCGATAAAATTTGCTTAAGCAATTTCATTGTTTAGATCTGGATCTAGTTTTGTTATGCTTATCTGCGCTAAAGCGATCTGCGACTCTGCCTTGTTCTGTTAAGGTTTGCGCACATTCTATGATCTTATTTATTCTATGTGCGCATATATTTATGGTAGATACAAGTTCGTATTTGATTTGCTCAGGGCCACTTCATTATTTTCTCCCTTAGGGTGTGGAAACCTGGTTCCAGCACCCCCCATACTGCTTCTAGTGAGATTTTGATTTGCACAAGCAGGTCATTGCCGAAAGGGCCAATATTTTGAGGGTTTGTTGGTTTATCCATAAACTTTGAACCTGTGTTAGGACCCATCAAGCCAACACCATGAAAATTTTAAAGGGAAGAGAGAGGGATATTCTTCATTTGTACCATTGCATTTGGGTCTTGGATAAGAAACTCAAAAGTATATGGGCTTGTTTCCTTGGTCCATTTACTTTTTTGTCTCCCATTTTATCCTCTCTTGTAGTTTTAGGGATTTGGTCTCTATTAGATGTTGAGGAGCTCTTTGTCTCCTCGTTAAATGTAGTTACTTCCCCTATTGGTTCCCCACCTTTCAATGGTTGCCCTATCACACTATTCTGAAAAAAATGACCCCTCAATCATTTCCATACCTTGTCCTCCATAATGTTAGTAGGCATGGCTCCTACTGCACCATGAATATAAAACACAACAAAGGAGTAGTTGTCTTGATTTTGGCACTAGTGTGTTGGCTAGAGTTGAAATTTTCATATCTTCTTATTCGATTGTAGTATTTATTGCATAATGGAGTTTGTTCCTCTTAAGGCTTCAAGGCATCAATCATGGTTGATTCATTCAATGATTTTGAGGAAGAATGATCAGAAGCACCTTGGCTTTGAAGAATCAACAGAACAAATACTATGGTTATACACAATGGTAGTCACCGCGGGGGGATTTTCTCCCCCACCCTCCTCTTTAAAATATCCTCTTACATGAACCATGTCCTCTCCTACAACAGTTTCCTTCAACACACTAGTTCGGATTGGATTGAAAGGGGTTAAAACTAGGAATGAGAAATTTGTGAAGAGATTAGAAAGTATTCCGAAGTTTCAAGTAAATCCCAATATATCTAGAGCTACAACTTTCAATATTGCAAAAAGAGTCTATATAGGGCTATTTATCAGAATCTTGCCATCCCCTAATTTCGTTAGGAAATGGGTGGCATAGGAACTGGGAGCCCTTGGTTAAGGGTCAAATTGAATGTACTTTTTTGTGGGAAAGGCTTTTTCACCTTCCTCTTTGAGCACAAAGAAGATAGGGATTTGATATTCCAAAATGGGTCGTATTTTATGGTAACTCAAGGGTTGTATTTGGAAATATGGAAATTGGATTTTAACACATAGAATGATGTTCCATCTATTGTTACAATCTGGTCAAATTACCCCATCTCCCTTTTCACTTTTGGGATGAAGATACATTGATAAATGTTGGAAATGCATTGGGGAAATATATAGATAGGGAAACAATTAAAGATTCAATGTATGCATGAGCTAGGATTTATGTGGAAGTTGATTTAGAGAAAGGTATTCCTAAATAATCAAACTCTCTATTGAAAAATATTCATTTATCCAACGAGTAGATAATGATAAGATCTAATTCAAGTGTGGGAATTGTCATGATTATGGGAAATTCACAAGAAATTGCCCAAAAAATGAAAAACTGCAGATATACAAGAAGATGAAGGATAATGGTAGACTTAAAGGAAGATAAAAGGGATGAATAGGCATGCATATCAGAAATGAAAAACCCTTGAGTCTTTGGAGTCTCAGATTGCCTCCTTAGGTATGAATCCAACGGATCCAATCTAGCAGGAAAGAGAAGCAGAATATGATAAAAATACTAGATCAGTGAACCCCTCTTTGGAAGGTGATCTCAACTAAGGAGATACAACTCAGGAAGACATAAAGGAAACTTCTCATAGGATGTAAGAAGATGTAGATAAAATGGAATAAGAAGGAACCCCATATTTGGGAGAGGACCCAACACTTTAAGCTACCAAGGAGGAACACAAATCTAAAGAGCAGGAGAATTTCATGTCTTTGAAAACACGAACCATTATTCTACAAGGAAATTTTGTTTCAAAAAAGGATATCTCAGAAAATGAGGTGGAAAGAGAGGTTGAGGGTCTGAGAATAGAGGTTTTTTATTCACCTAGAACACAAGAAATCATCAAGAATTCTAGGTTTTTGGATTTACAGACAAAAAATCATAGGGTGAAAAAGAAATACATGAAAAGCCACATAAGAAAGTAGGTTTCCAAAGAAATAAAGACGCTATAAGTGCACATGCAGATAAGGATAAACAATTAGGTTCTCAAAGGTCATTGGAAGAGGTCTTTCAGACAATCCCTAAACAAATCCAAGACAAGGAAATGCGGATAGAAAAATAAGCCACTTCTAGAAAAAAAGAGAAATATGGATGGTGATTCTACGTTTGCAAATTAGGTTGAAGAAGGTAATTGTTCCTCCTATCCATGTTTTTCAGAAGTTTTAAAAGAAAATATTAGGTCCCTCTCTCTCTTTGATAGGAGGTACGAAAGACCACAAAGAATGAAATTCCAACTCCCAAAAAGCTCCAAGCTTCCTTGATTTAATAGGAATGTCTTCTAAATCTCGGGGACTCAACCAATACAAAGATCAACGAAGAGGAGATATCTTCAAATGAATAAAGAGATCGAATCAATATGTTGAGTAAAATTTGTTATTTGTTAAACCAAGTTTTGGTGTACATACAAGTGGAATAGTAGTGAAGCTACTTTATTTTGTTTGAAGGGAATAGGTAAAACATTATGTAGGTGGATGAAAGAGATTTTTTTTGCTCAAACCAAGCTCATGGAATGTATTGTCATATCTCTGTATAATGTAATAACTCTGAGCATTTAGCCCAGATCTTTTTTAATACAAAACACATTCTCGATTTTTGTTATTTTTTTTTACATATATTTAACTTTTTATATTTTATTGAAATAATATACAATTATATTTCTATTATAACTATTTATAAGTATATAAATTTATATAATTTAAATTTGTGCGGTATAAATAAAAAATTAAGGCACACACACACATTCAAAAATGATAAATAGATAACGAAATTTAAAGATTAAAATATTTTTCTTTTATATATCTAACTTTCATATTTTGTTGAAATATTATACTTCTAATATAGCTGTTTATAAATATATAAATCTATATAATTTAAGTATGTATGGTATGAATAAAAAATTAACACACATATATATAGTAAAAATAATAAATAACAACTCCTTGATGGGGTTTCCAAGATCCCAAGGATTAATTGTGGAGGGGGCTCTGCCTCACTCCACTTCAAATTTGAATTAATGCACGAGAGAGTGCGAAAGGTGGATGACTCACTTTGGGAGAAAGTTCCCAAAAAGGGGTCTCCTTTAAATCATGTGGGTTGGTGTAACTGGTTGTGGTTGCTTAGTTTGGGCATGGGCGAGAAGGTTATAGACGATTGGGCTTAGTCTGCGACACATGGTGGCTCCCTTCTAGAGACATACCTTGCTCCTTGGATATTGCAAGCGGTCACGGATTTTTCACCAGACTCAGATTCTATTTTCCGACTAGAGATACTAGTGGTTTTGAGGTTGGGTATGGGTGGGGGTTTGGATGAGGTTTGTTGCACCCTCTTATAGAGTTTCTACCTGGGGATGCATGTTTTGGAGAAGGTGTCGGGATCCTTTGGAATTTTTCTAAGTTTGTAGGGAATTGGTGGTTGTCTGCAGGGGTTGGAAGTGCATATGTTGTTTAATTGGGGGTTAGTGAGCAACCTTATGATTCCTTACTTTCCTAGTCAAAGGGGTAGTGGAGGGCGTGCATTCCTGGATTCATATATTGCACAAATGCCTATATTTTTGCTTGTTGGGGGGTGGAAATATTTCAAGATGTTGGTCACTGGGAAATAAGGGGTCGTTGGAGATTAGAAGGAAAAAAACGATGGGCATGGTGGTCATAACATGGGATGTGTGGTGATTTTAATGGGTTTATTAACTAGTGTATTGAGGTATTTTCTCGGATGGCTTGGTTCACCTCTAACTGAGCCGACACCTTGGGATACACTTCCATGCAACTTCAATGGGGACATGATTGATGAGGAGTGGAGCCTTGGGGCTAGCGTGGAGTGATGAGATTAGAAAATTTTGACCCGGGGAGGATTTGGATCACAACCCAGCTCATTCTTTAGGCATAGTCAATCTTGCTCCACCCTTTGATACTATTGACACCTGTCTCCATCATGTGACACTTATGATAGAACAACTTGGGAAAGACCACCATGATGATTGAAACACAGTTATTGGCTTCATGCATGACTTATACCGAAACCAGTGGCACATGTAGGATTGACTATGATGAATTGTGTTGGTATCCCGTGTTTTGACAGTTTGGAAAATCAAAAGACAAGGCAACATCAGAACCAATATTTAGAGTTCCAGGATCTAGTCCTCCTGTTCTCAGAGAGGGATCTCTCAAATATTTGTTTGCAAGGGTTTATCTTGTTTGCTTTGATTATGGATTTTAGACTAGTTATTAAGTGTAGATGTTTGTTTGGTTGGGTTGAGTTGATACAACAGAATATGAAAGGTCTAGGAAAGATAGACAGAAAGAGGAAATATCTGGTTCATTGGGCAATGGAGTCAAAATAAGGTCATGACAAACTCTTCAAGGGATATGGGATATCAAAGGGAAAATCTAACTTGGACGCAGGATCCTTTGTTTTGGAATGAGATGGACATTAAATGTTTTGGAAAGAAGCCTTAATTCTCAACAAAGGGAACTTGAAAACATAACTTAAAAATAAAGAGATATTTGATCGACAAGGCTAACCATAAATTCCACAAACATTCTTTAAGCAAATAATGACTTCAAGTAAACTTTTAAAATGAAATCTAAGATTCGGGGAACTCCCTATTTCCTCAAATATTTTATTTAAAAGGACTTAGAAAACATAAAATATTCAATTGGCAATGATTCATTAAGGAACACCTAAATAAATAACACTATGCTTTTGGTAAATCATAAAAGACCAAACAATCAACAAGGCAGAAAAAGGTAGGAAGATCAAAAAGTTTTACCTTTGGATTAACCTTACATGGCTGTACTAAAGGAGATCAATAACAACTTTCTAAGTGATGGCATGTCAGTGAGTAACATAATTAAAATAAAACCAACTATTTGAGCTTGCTGAAATAAACAAGTATTTAACACTGAAAGAAATGTGCCATGCCTGAAGATTAATGTGAAGAAAACATAAAACAAAGAAGGGTGTCATGTGTCTATAGCTGAATGGTGCACAGTTTGAAATTACCAATTATATGGTAAGTAGAGATTATGAAACATAATGGAAACAGAGAAACATTAAACAGTTTATAATATCACCACAACTGTCATAACTCAATGAGAGTTTCCCAGAATGTTAAAGCAACAGCATCATCAAGACATCCAAGACTTCAATTTGTTTTTCAGCTTCAACAGACTTGTATATTTATTTCCGAGAGTTTCAATGTTACAACTTGTGATCAAACAACAACCAACAACCAACCCCTCACTCATCTTCTTCTGTGGTAGATATAGAAAGATGAGGAGGTGAGATCTGAAAAAGATCTCAATTACAATTAATACAGGATTTAAATGGCGCACTGGCCCTTGGGATGCTCAATGAAGAAACAGAAAAGGTGTTCGCCATATTAATTGATTTACACTTATGATTTAAGCTGGGTAGGAGTATTTGTTGACCTTTGAGGCACAGGTAGTTCGAAGTAACTCTGCAGATATTCTTTGCATTGAAGGCCCTGGCAGAAGTGACCTCTTTGGCTGTGTCGAGGCGAAAATCTGATCCTGATCAATAAATTCAGCTCCTGATTGAATCCTTTGAGGCACAGGTGGCACTGTGGTGGTTGAGGAATCAATTTGCCTCAGATATGGCGGTGGAGGCATTATGTCTGATAAAAAATTTTAGGTTTTCCTTTTAAACTGTGTTTCAGGCTGGGAGATTAGGCTTCTGATGTCCGTCTTAGCCGTAATCCCTTCCAATCTATCCATTAAACTCCTACTCTGATCCATTTCTGCTTTCTGATACTCTTTTTCTGAGTTTTTTCAATGTTTTCCAGGTTCGACAGGGGCATGCTGCGTCAACGGCTCATGAAACCTTGTTGACAACACAGTTCTACACCCTGTGGTCGATTTCCTTTGTTAAATCGAAAGAACAGGAGTCGTCACCCTCGTCCTTCGGATCTTCTTCAGACATGGCGAAAGAATTTTAAAACCTGCAAAATTCAAACAAAATTATAAAATCCTGCGTTTATATGGGCAAATCTGCATCGGAGGGCGTGCGGGAGAAACGGGACGATCGGAACCGTTGATCGCGCTGTGATCAACGATCGGGAGCGATTTGGAAAGTCAGCGGAGGAAAAAGGTGGACTGAGTAATGGAATCAGGAAATTGAAGGTGGACCGTTGATCTGCAGAGATCGACGGTGGAGACAGATTCTCAGTTGCGCCGGGGCCCGGCTAAACAGTATGCATCTTGATTAAAGGGCGGGTGACTTCAACGAATGAAAGCCGTTGGATGCGGGGGCCCAGATCGGGCGGCTATTGTTGATTCCGCTGGGTGGTCATGGTCTGACGGATAATGCGAGGGGGATTTGCTTTATGCGGCGGTTTTGGAAAATTACAGAGGACGCGTGGCAGCCAGCGTATGGAATCGCTGGCTGTCGGGTTAAAACCACCTTTCGCACGAAGGCGGTGCGGAAAAACCAGGCGGATTTGAGAAGTGACTTATGGCCGGGGGGTCCACTCAATAAGTCGTGTGCCGCGCCGTCCGATCTATGGAGCAGATCGACGGTCAAGATTATTTCATAATTTTCGCGGGCGGAAAACTTTGAGATTTAAATAAAACCCAATTTTCAAAGGTTTTTGATGTTTCAGGTGGAGAAAAATGAGTAAGCTCCCAATGATCATAGCGTTTGGTTCCAGCGCTTGGGCGCATGGAGAAAAAAGGGGTAGGGGCTTAGCCTTAGGGGCTTAAGTCCAGCGCATAGAAAATGTGTGTTTTCTATGGTTTTTAAAGGGAAATGAGGGTTCCGGCAAGGCCAAGAGTGAGTCTTAGACCTTTAGGAAATGAATTTAAATGAAGGAAAAGGAGGAATCATGAAGTTGAGGGGTTTTCAAGGGAAATGGAGGAATAGAAGAGGATGTTAGCTTGAGGGGAAGGAAAAGAAAAAGGGTTTTAGCAGCAGTACTTTGGCTTTAGGAATCAGTAGGATTTCTGAGTTTTGAATGGAAACAGTAGTGAATATTTAACCAAGGATAGGACATTATCAAAAGTCTTCAAGTATCAGCAATTTTAATCATGGAATTGTTTCTTGAAGGCTATCCAACATCATTTAGCCACCATCTGATATGACAGAAATTTATGGGTGGCTAACAGTGGCTCCACTTGGGGATGGTGTCTTTTTTGAAATCATCAAGAATTGCAGGCTTGTATTCTCTGGGGGCTGATCAGTTGCTTCATCCATTGGGCTGTTTCCTCTGCTTGAATGATCTTTCTTTGCTCTGGAAACCAATAGTCAATCTTTGAAAAACAATGGAACTCTTATCAACAAACTTTCTGCCTACCCAATCCTATTGATCTAACATTTTCTCTTCATCAGAGTGCACTTGGATTGGCAAACTCTCTTACAACATTTTATTCTTTTTGAAAGCATAAAAACTAATCTAACTCTACTCCTTATTTCTTCGTGGATCCAGATTAAAAAGTTGGACCCATATGATTCTCTACCTAATTTACTGTCTGTTGGGATTAAGCTATCCAACAGACTTTCATTCTCTAAATTCTATAACATAAATTTAAAAATAGTCAAGTCAAGGTTAAGCTGTTGGACTTGCTGTGATCTATGGCATAAAAACAAGTTGCACATAGTTTATTATTTGCAGAAAATTTTAAATTTAAAAACTAGAAGGCTTAAAATATGAAAACTCAAAGTGATGCCTTCTCTCTTTTCAGCTCTGTTTTAAACTTGTTTTGAGTTGTCTTTGATTTTCTTCTGGTTCAGGTTTTAAGCTGATTAGAACTAGATCTTTACATTCTTTGACTCAGATTTTAACATAGATTTGAGTCATCTCCTTTTGGAAACTTTGGTTCAGATTTTGAGTTTGTTTGCACCTTCAATTTCTATCCTAATCTATCTACTGATAAGCCAAGATTGAATAGTTAGGCAAATCGAATTCACTATCCTATCAGAAAAAAATTTAAAACAAATTAGTCAAGATTAAACTGTTTGACTAACTAGAAGTCTGTTTTGTAGGAGTGGCATTTAAGCTTGCACACTTTCATAATTTGTTTTCTCTTTTTTGGTATGGGGCTGTACCTTTCTTGTTTTCAGAATCTGTCGTCTTTTCTCTTTTCTATTGTTTTTAGATTTTTCTTTTTCTTACAAGACAAAAATCAACAACTAACTAAATGCTCAAAGCTGAGCTTTATTGCTTTCCTATCTAACCTAATCTAATTTGGAACATTTACATGCTTTAGCTGATGAACTCTCTTTTCCAGTACAACCAATCCAACAAATGATTCCATGATTGGTCCTTCCTCATCTCCTTGGGCAGGCTGGACAAACAGGGCCACTCCCATTCTTTTTGTTTTTTAGCAACAGTGCTAAATAATCCTCTTGGTTTTGGTAATATACTGCTCCTAATAACCTTTATCCCTTTTTCAAAGATTTTCAAGAAATGAGCATAAGGATCTTGAAACAATACTTGGTTGTGAGTGTTTGGAAGAATTGTTTCAACCAGGATCATTTCTTCTTTCTCCACTGGCTTAAGGTAAATATTCTTATGAGGAAGAAAAACTTCCTCATCTTCATTATTATCTGAACTAGAGGATTCATCATATATTACAGTGTTGTCTTCTTGTAGTCCTGGTATGCTTTGATTCAGTCGACTGTGCTCTGTGAAGAGATCATCGTGCTCTCGAGTAGGGGTATCTTTTATTACCTCAACCCTTTCAGGAGGATGCTCCTCATACGCATCCTGTTCAAGAAATTCCTCTTTATTCTCAACCCCAACATTACAACTAATAGACAGTTGATTCCCAATTATGTGAAAATTATTCCTGATGAATGGGACTGGCTGATTGCTGCTTTCAAGCTGATGATAATGAATTTCATGACACCAATCCACTGCTGGTTTCCCTGTATGATTATTTTCTGTTTGGAGCTCATCATCATCATTAGATTGATCAGAAGTTGAAAAGTCATTATTATACACAATTTCACCAATCAAACATATTGGGTTATCATTTTGTTCTTTTAGCTGACCTACAAGTTTATTTTCCATTTCAAGACAACAACATTTAGTAGGAAAATGAGCAGAAGTGTTTTGTTCTAATAAATAATTTAGGGCTGACTGTTTATTTAATATCTGATCAATTTCTTCCTCTGTAAAAAGAGAAGGAATTTTCTCTTTGCTTTGGACAGAAGAACAACAGTCTTCTCCCTCTTGTGTTAATTGGTGTTGAGGCTGGATGTCTTCTTGAGCCTCTTCTAGGGAATGATTACTTGTGCTCATAGGGGAATTTTGAGGATTCTCTTCCTTTTCTTGATATGTCTCAATTTCAAACAACTCCTCATGATTTTTGTGGCAGTCACTTTGACTATAAGGTTCATGAGTTGTTTCAAGCATATTATCAAGATGCCATTGTCTTTTAATAATCTGAAACGATTCGTAACATAAAGGAAAAGACTCTGGTTGCGCTATCTCTTCTCCTATTTCAGATTTTGTCGGTTCAAAATGGCTTATTTTTTCCTCAAGGCACTGCTCACTATGAGCTTTTGCAATCTGGTTATGGAGTTCTCTTAATAGCATAATACAAGAAATAGGTAGGCAATCAGGAGTTTCCTGACAACCTTCTTCATTGCTCTCATTGTAATCTTGTTCATCATACATATTTTGTAGTTTTTGGGTTTGTTCTTGATTTGAAAGGAGCATGGGCTGCTCTAGATCATCAATATTTAAATTGGCCTCCTACCTTTCAAATCTTTTCCTAAGTATGTACACCATTTTCTCCATCACTATCAGTAATTTTCTTTATTATTTTCTCTATAATCTTGCTCATTGTCTAGGTCTTGTAATGGTTGAGTTTTGTGTTTAAGGTCACTGTATCTTTCTAACCAGTTCAGAGTCTTCTGCCAGTGGAGTTATTAGGTCTTTTGGGGATTTCAGAGTCGCCAGGTGGAAGATTTTGAAATTTGCTGTCCACCAATAGCATGATTGGGTTTGCTTAATGCATTCCTAAGGGAGTCTACAAGGACTGGAAGGGTAATAGGCCTACTGGAGGCCAGTGGAGTCACCTGGTGGAAAATTTTTAGCTTTTGTAAAGACAAAATTTTTTATGGTTCCACCACCATGTTTATTATGAAGCCAAACTAAATATTTTTGGGTTTTTCTGAGTTTCTTTGGTTTTTTGAAAGATTAATGAGTTTAAAAGAGCTTGCTAGGCAACTATGAACTCAGGGTCCCACCGTGATCGCCATTATGTTGGTATCTTGTGTTTTGACAGTTTGGCAAATCAAAAGACAAGGCAACATCAGAACCAATCTTTAGAGTTCCAGGATCTAGTCCTCCTGTTCTCAGAGAGGGATCTCTCAAATATTTGTTTGCAAGGGTTTATCTTGTTTGCTTTGATTATGGATTTTAGAATAGTTATTAAGTGTAGATGTTTGTTTGGTTGGGTTGAGTTGATACAGCAGAATATGAAAGGTCTAGGAAAGATAGACAGAAAGAGGAAATATCTGGTTCATTGGGCAATGGAGTCAAAATAAGGTCATGACAAACTCTTCAAGGGATATGGGATATCAAAGGGAAAATCTAACTTGGCCACATGATCCTTTGTTCTGGAATGAGATGGAAATTAATGTTTTGGAAAGAGAAGCTCAATTCTCAACAAAGGGAACTTGAAAACATAACTTAACAATAAAGAGATATTTGATAGATAGGGCTAACCATAAATTCCACAAACATTCTTTAAGCAAATAATGACTTCAAGACAACTTTGAAAATGAAATCTAAGATTCGGGGAACTCCCTATTTCCTCAAAGATTTTATTTTAAAGGACTTAGAAAACATAAAAGATTCACTGATAGCTGCATTCATAGAAGAGGGAACACCTAAATAACATCTATGCTTGCAACTATAAAGACCTTCAAAACAACTTTTCAAGCAGGGGCAAAGGGTAAGATCAAAACCAACCTCTTTGATTAACTTAAGACAATGGTACTTCAAAGGGAGACTTCAATAACAGCTTTCAAGTGATGGCAGACAAGCAGGGAGAACCATAAATCATGCTGAAACCAACTATTTGAGCTATTAAGGAAATAAACGAGCATGAAGACTAAAGAGAAGGTTTAAAGCCTCTAAAATACTTCAGCAGAAGAAAACATAAAACGGTGAAGGGTGAACAGGTCTAAGGTGCTTCCAGGAGTCATTTCTTAGCCTAAAACTTTCAGCCTATTGTAGTAAGAAATTATGAAACATAATGAAAACAGGAGAAAACATTAAACAGTTAGAGTACTTCACCAACAACCAAGCTCATGAATCCAATGATAGAGCCTTCTCAGGAACAGGGATACAACAGCATCATCAAGATATCCGAGACTTCAATTTGTTTTCAACTTCAACAGACTTGTATATTTATTTCAGAGAGTTTCAATGTCACAACTTGTTATCAAACAACAACCAACACTCACTCATCTTCTGCTATGGTATATATAGAAAGATGAGGAGGTGAGATCTGAAAAATATCTCAAATACAATTAATACAGGATTTAAATGGCCCATTGGCCCTTGGGATGCTCATTGAAGAAACAAAAGAGGTGTTCGCCGTATTAATTGATTTACACTTATGATTTAAGATGGGTAGGAGTATTTCTTGACCTTTGAGGCATAGGTAGTCCGAAGTAACTCTGTAGATATCCTTTGCATTGAAGGCCCTGGCAGAAGTGACCTCTTTGGTTGTGTCGAGGCAAAAATCTGATCCTGATCAATAAATTCAGCTCCTGATTGAATCCTTTGAGGCACAGGTGGCGCTGTGGTGGTTGAGGAATCAATTTGCCTCAGATATGGCGGTGGAGGCATTATGTCTGATAAACACTTTTAGGTTTTCCTTTTAAACTGTGTTTCAAGCTGGGAGATTAGGCTTCTGATGTCCGTCTTAGCCGTAATCCCTTCCAATCTGTCCATTAAACTCCTGCTCTGATCCATTTCTGCTTTCTGATACTCTTTTTCTGATTTTGTTCGATGTTTTCCAGGTTCGACAGGGGCATGCTACGTCAACGGCTCATGAAACCTTGTTGACAACACAATTCTACACCCTGTGGTCGATTTCCTTTGTTAAATCGGAAGAACGGGAGTTGTCACCCTCGTCCTTCGGATCTTCTTCAGACATGGCGAAAGAATTTTAAAACCTGCAAAATTCAAACAAAATTATAAAATCCTACGTTTATATGGGCAAATCTGCATCGGAGGGCGTGCGAGAGAAACGGGACGATTGGAACCGTTGATCGCGCTGTGATCAACGATCGGGAGCGATTTGGAAAGTCAGCGGAGGAAAAAGGTGGACTGAGTAATGGAATCAGGAAATTGAAGGTGGACCATCGATCTGCAGAGATCGACGACAGAGACGGATTCTCAGTTGCGCCGGGGCCCGGCTAAACAGTATGCAGCTTGATTAAAGGGCGGGTGACTTCAACGAATGACAACCGTTGGATGCGGGGGCCCAGATCGGGCGGCTATTGTTGATTCCGCTGGGCGGTCATGGTCTGACGGATAATGCGCGGGGGATTTACTTTATGCGGCGGTTTTGGAAAAGTACAGAGGACGCGTGGCAGCCAGCGTATGGAATCGCTAGCTGTCGGGTTAAAACCACCTTTCGCACGAAGGCAGTGCAGAAAAACCAGGCGGATTTGAGAAGTGACGTATGGCAGGGGGGTCCACTCGATAAGTCGTGTGCTGCACTGTCCAATCTTTTGAGCATATCGATGGTCAATATTATTTCATAATTTTCGCGGGCGGAAAACTTTCAGATTTAAATAAAACCCGATTTTCAAAGGTTTTTGATGTTTCGGGCGGAGAAAAATGAGTAAGCGCCCAATGATCACAGCGTTTAGTTCCAGCGCTTGGGAGCATGGAGAAAAAAGGGGTAGGGGCTTAGCCTGAGGGGCTTAAGTCCAACGCATAGAAAATGTGTGTTTTCTATGGTTTTTAAAGGGAAATGAGGGTTCCGGCAAGGCCAAGAGTGAGTCTTAGACCTCTAGGAAATGAATTTAAATGAAGGAAAAGGAGGAATCATGAAGTTGAGGGGTTTTTAAGAGAAATGGAGGAATAGAAGAGGAGGTTAGCTTGAGGGGAAGGAAAAGAAAAAGGGTTTTAGCAGCAGTACTTTGGCTTTAGGAATCAACAGGATTTTTGAGTTCTGAATGGAAACAGTAGTGAATATTTAACCAAGGATAGGACATTATCAAAAGTCTTCAAGTATCATCAATTTTAATCATGGAATTGTTTCTTGAAGGCTATCCAACATCATTTAGCCACCATTTGATATGACAGAAATTTATGGGTGGCTAACAAATTGCAGAGGGGACAATCACAAATATATGAGAAGTTAGACTGTTTGGACTGAAAATTGACCCACATGGAGAAGCATGTCCATTGCTCCTTCAGTCCACCATAATCTCTTGGAACCAACCCAAACCATCCAGTACACGTTAATTCATCAGACTCAAGATGATATATGGTTGTATTAACACCTTTTGGGACTGTTGGGTTATCAAATTTTGTTTTTCTTTTTAGTTTGCTTTACTAGTTTTATGGTTTTGTTCCCTTCTTGGCTAAAAAATTAGGTAGGAGTGAGGTTGGAAGAAGGAAAAAACCTGGAATATCTCGATGTAATCTTGTGTTGAACTAATAAAATAATTTGAATTAAAAAATAAATAATAAATTACAACAAAATTTAATTTTTTTCTTTTTTTAATTCACATATGTTTCTTTTATATATTTAACTTATAGATTTTATTGAACTATTATATTTTTATTATAACTATTTATAAATATATAAATTTATATAATATTTTTTGTAGGTAAAAGTATGTATTATATTGTCATAACAAAAACAAAATTTACAGTAGCAGCCACCATGCCTTGATTTCATTTAGTCAACCCAGAAGGCATGCATTGCATGTAGAACTTGGGTGCTTGCCAAGGCATTCAAAGCACTTGGTTATTTTCTAAAAAATTAGAAAAAAACATATCGAAACTATCATCATGGGGGTTGGTGTAGGGGGCTCGGCGGAGGAGCCGCGAAGAGACGATCGTGATGGTGCATGTGGTAGATGATGTGATCAACTTGGATCTTCAGGGCTTGGAGGTGGTCTTGGGAGCGTCTCATTAAACAATGCAGACTCTATAGAGCCTCAAGGGTCTCCGTTTGCAGGTTTATGACAACATTGATGTAGGCCACTAATCTTTTCGATCATCATACCTTTTTTCACGCAGGGTGTCCAAATTGAGCTGGATCTGCAGGAGCTGAGCGGAAGTGGCGTCAAGGGTGCCCGGAGCCTTAATCTAGCCTGGAGAAAATGTCATGGCCACTGCTGAATGCTGGCTCTCCATAGCCTTCGAGTGGGAGCTCAGGTCTCCTGGTACCTCGTGATTTTCCATGCCTTGTCCAAAACCACCACGCAGAGCCCAACCACTTTATCTCGACATACATGCACCCTCCTCTTCCGTTCACTGTGTTAGGCGGCAACACCAAGCTGCGCCAATTTCCTCAGCCCGTGAAACCCACGTTCCACCCTTGTACGAGACACACAACCACCACCAGTCTCCACACTATCGTCCAAGGAGGTGCAAAAGCTCCACCACCCGCAGATTTGTATTGCAGGAGAGCAAGAATGCTCCATGAGCCCAAGGAAGAACCACTGAGGGACTGGGCCACAAAGGAATTGCTGTTGCGCAATCCGAAGATTTGAGCAGGCGCCCATGCTAAAAAGCCAAATCTCCCATCCAAAGAGGCATCCTCCACTTTGAATTCAATGCCACCACCCTTGTCCGCCTCCTGGTGCAGCGTGTGCATTCCCTTGCCATTTCCAGGATACCTCCCAGCTACCAACCTCTCACCACCATTGCCCAATATATCTGTCACCCTCCTCGTATCAGGCCGATGGAGCCCAAGCCAGGGCTTGAGGGCTAGTGGATGCTCTTCTGCACAAACCACAACATCGACCTTCACCATTGCCCGTAGAAAACAAATGCTCAGTATGACGTCCATCCCGCGCTTAACAATAAACTTACCTGCCGTGACAATGCCTATCCCGAGGCTCTTTACCACTCGCACGTGGGAGGGTGGTGAGTCGGTGGGTGCGTTGCTGGGGACCAGGCGGGCCTTAACTGCCCCCATCCCACTTGTCCTCGTGATTGGACACCCCCAGTAGGGAATAAATTTATATAATTTAAGCCTAGGTATAAACAAAAAATTAAACCCCCTCCATATATATATATATATATATTCAAAAATAATAAATAACAACAAAATTTAAATGTTAAAATATATATTTTTAATTTACATGTTTCATTTTTAATATTTAAATTTTATATTTTATTAAAATGTTACATTTCTATTACAACTGTTTATAAATATATAAATTTATATAATTTAAGTGTGTATGGTATAAATAAAAAATTAACATACACACACACACACACACACACACACACACACACACACACACACACACACACACATAATAAATAATAAGAAAATATATAACAATTTATAAATATATAAATTTATATAATATAAGTGTGTATGGGACAAATAAAACATTAGCACACACACACACACACATTTTTTCAAAAATGATATATGAGAAGAAAAAATAAAGATTAAAATATTTTTTAATTTATGAATGGTGAGCTCTCGCACTGCAACTAGGGTTTTCCTAGCCACCCCACTACTTTTCCCTTACAATCATTTGAAATCAAGTGTTGTTGTGAAGGTGTGCATTTCTCTTCCAGGAAGGATATTGGTGCAGGTTTTGATGCAAGTGGAGTCCCAAATTTGATTTTTTTGAACTTAAGAATCCACCCTTCATGATGATCAAACATGAGGGAGTAGTTGTGTTGGTTTCAACACTAGTATGTTGGATGGAGTTGAAATTTTCATATATTATTCAATTGTGGTTCTTATTTTTTATTGGAGTTTGTTCCTATTAAGGCTTCAAGGAATCAATCGTGGGCAATTCGTTCAACGAGTTTAGGAAGAATGATCAAGAGTTCCTCGACTCTGAAGACATGGTGGAATGAGAACTAGGGTTATGTACAATTGTAGTCACTGCAGGGGGATTTTTTCTCCTGCCCTCCTCTTCAACATCTCCTCTAATTTGCACCCTTTATTATCCTATAATAGTTGCCTTCAACACATTGGTTCAAAATGGATTAAAAGGAGTTAAAACTAGGAATGAGAATTTTTCAATGAGATTTTAAAGTATTTCAAAGGTTCAAGTAAATCACAATAGATATAGAGTTACAACTCTCAATCTTGCTGAAAGGGGCTTGGTAGGGAAATTTATGGGAATATGGCTATCCCTTAATTCCCTCAGCCAATGGGTGGACAAGAACTGGGAGCCCTTGGTTAAGGGTTAAATAGAATGTGTTATTTGTGGGAGAGGCTTCATCACATTCCTTTTTGAGCACAAAGAAGATAGGTATTTGATCTTTCGAAATGGGTTATATTTTATGGGATAGCAAGGGTTTTATTCAGGCATATAGACATTGGATTTTAAGTCATAGTACATCATTCCATCTGTTGTTCCAGTTTGAGTCAAATTACCCCATCTCCCTCTTCACTTTTAGGATAAAGATACCCTGAGAAATGTTGGAAATGCATTGGGAAAATATATAAATAGGGAAACGATTAAAGATTCAATGTATGCATATGCTAGGATTTGTGTTGAAGTTTATTTAGAGAAAGGTCCTAAAGAAATCAAAATATTTTTTGATAGCCCATCATCTATCCAACAATTATGTTGTGATAATATCTCATTCAAGTGGGGGATTTGTCATGATTATGGGAACTTCCCAAGAAATTACCCAAAAAGGGGAAAAATTACACATATCCAAGAAGATGAAGGACAATGATAGACTCAAAGGAAGAGAAAGGACATGAATCGACAATAATTTTAGAAATGACAGACCCTTGATTCTTGGGAGCCTCATGCCTCCTCAGTTAAGAATCCAATAGATTTGATCTAGCAAAAAAGAGAAGCAGGTTATGATAAAAATCCCATATCAGTGAACCCATTCGCCTCTTTGGAAGGAGATCTTGACAAAGGACTTACAAATTAGGAAAAAGCAAAGGAATTTTTTTATAGGAGATAAAAAGATGTAGATAAAATGGAATTATAAGGACCCCCAAATCTGGGAGAGGACACTGCACTCCAAGCTAAAAAGGAGGAATAGAGATATGAAGAACAAGATAATTTCATGTCTCTGAAAAAAAAGAACCATTATACAAGAACATTTTGTTTCAACAGAGGATAGGTCAAAAAATGAGGTGGAAATATATGTTAAGGGTTCTAGAATAGAGGTTTTTCATTCACTTAGAAACACAAGGAATCGTTAGGAATCCTCAGTTTTTGGATTTATGAACAAAAAATCATAGAGTGAAAAAGGGAATCCATGAAAAACCACATAATAAATAAGATCACCATAGAAATAAATATGGTAGAAGTGCTCAGGTAGAGAAGGATTAAAAATTTGGTTCTAAAAGGCCATTGGAAGAGTATTTCAAATAGTCCCTAAACAAACCCAAGACAAGGAATTGGGGGCAGAAAAAGAAGCCACTTTTGGAAAAAGGAGAGAAATATGGATGGTGATTATGCATTTGCAAAGAAGGTTGAAAAAGGAAATGATTTGCCATATCCATCGTTTTCATAAGTGTTAAAGAAAAAATAAAGTCCCTCACCCGCTTTGACAAGAGGTAGGAAAGATCGCAAGAATTAAATTATGAACCAAAATCAACAACGAGGAGATCTCTTACAATTATGAAAGAAACTAAATCAATTTGTTGAGTAAATTTTGTTATTTGTTAAACCAATTTTGGTGTATCTACAAGTGGAATAGTCTTTAAAGTGCTTTATTTTGTTTGAAGGAAATATGTAAAAAATTATGTAGGTGGATGAAAGAGCTTTTGGTTATTCAGATGAAGCTCACTGACTGTATTTCCATATCTCTATATGATTTAATCACTTTGAGAATTTAGCTCGAATCTTTTTCAATACAAAATATTTCCTCAGTTCATGTTAAAAGCATTTTTTTAATTTACATATATTTCTTTTATATATTTAATTTTTATATTTTATTGAAATAGTTTACTTCTGTTATAATTGATTATAAATATATAAATTTATATAATTTAAATGTATGTGGTATCCATAAAAAATCAACACACAAACACAAATGATAACAAAATTTAAAGATTAAAATATTTTTTTAATATAAATATGTTTCTTTTATATATTGAACTTTTATATTTTGTTGAACTATTAAAATTCTAGTGTAATTGTCTATAAATATATAAATTTAAGTAATTTAAATGAGTATGGTATAGATAAAAAATTCACACACACACATATATATTAAAAAATAATAAACGACAACAAAATTTAAGGAATTAACTATTTTTTTAATTTACATATGTTTCTTTTATATATTTAACTTCTATATTTTTTTGAAATATTACATTTTTATAATTGTTTTTTTTTACAAAGTCGATTATTGAGATATATATTCCAAAAAATAAAAGGAGCAAGCTCCCATTACATGAAGGGCTTAAAGAGACGCAGGCTATTGGGGGTAAGAGAGGGAGCGTAGTCTCGGTTACCTAAAACCTTGTTTCCAAAATTACCCTGATTTCCTGCTACATTTTTTGCATATTTCCTTACAAAAAGTAAAAGAAGAGAAACACATTTACATAACATAATGGAAAAAGATATTAGATGCCGAGGGGAGGTCCTTCATTTTCTGTTGAAATCTTCTATTTATTGTTGACGGATTGTTCTTGCTGTGATCTTTGTTTACCGCCTTGGTAGTTTGAATTTCCCCCTCCTGATTCAGGGAGATGCTCTTTAGATAGCTGACTCTCCCAGATGAGGGAATTTATTTTTTAGGGCAACTATTTCTTCCTTCTGGCCCTGCAATTGCCTCTTCAAGGACGAATTCTCAGATTTTACTTGGAACTTAAGGTCTTGAACTATTTCCCTTAGTTTGTCAATCATGAACTTATTAGCTCTACATATTGCACATTTCTCATTTTGTGAGGCTCTTTCTAGTGGATTCAGATCCATTGCTACTTTCCTGGGAGACTTCTGGTCAATCTACTGACGGAGAGAGGCAAAGAGATGCTTCCTCCATGCTTTGGAAGAAAAGTGAGTTGCTTGTTATTCCAAATACACTCTATTGACTGAATGGGAGGTTGTGTCAAGAGATATGCTGATATGCGCAGAGGTATGGAGCTCCCACCTCTTAAAGAAAACTCCCAAAACTTTCAAGTGCAAAAATATGACTGAATGGGAGACTTTGGAGTGATATCTATGGAGCTCTATAGATATTAGGAGCTCTCACAACTTAGCAGAGAGGAGAATCTGGATATTATATATAAATGTCAACACAACAAGGTGTAGATGATGATGGGAGGTGAGGTTAGGAGCGCTAGGAGGAGTTAAAGAAGGGGTCGATGGAGTTTAGCGGTGCTGAGAGCACGGACTGCATGGAGAGAGCACGATGGGAGGAGGGAGAGTTGAGGGCATAAGAGGTGAACACGGTTGTATGCGAAGGAGGAAGGGTGGAAAAAACATCAAGGATATTGAGGGTCGGGCAAACTTGACAAGGGACATAGTCACAAAATCTGTGTAGGTAGAGGCAAGAGGATTTTGATCAAGCCCGAGATTGATTAACATGCAAAACTTGATGCCATTATATGGAGACGTGATGAATGATTCAGATAGGATTGAGTCATGGGATTGACATGGCCTGTCAGGCTTGAAAATCAGGCTGCAGAGATTTCCATAATTATTCCAAATCTGAGTTGAATCACTGTTCATACAATATTCCTTTTTAATTGTTTTAGTCAAACTCCTCCTCATGATTTGATGTGACTGTGGCAGGGGAGGGAAGCAGGGAAGACTATGGTATAAGAGTGAAAGATATTTCATTTTGGATTCTTGTTTCTCCTTCAGGTCAAGCTACTGTCAGATTAATCTGGTTGTTCGCACTACTGTTATTGTCTTGCAATATGTATTTGAAGGATACATTGCCTAGATATGCTATATTTTGCCTAGTTTGATTGACTATTTGGCCCATTGCTGCATTTGGAGGATTTCTCATGTTGATCATGGCTTGAATAATTATTGTTGAGTCTCTCATGATTAATGGATTCTAAATTACATTTTTTTGAGGATCACGGAGCCCAACAATAAACCATATGCCTCAGCCCTATTATTGGAGGTTTTCCCTAATCCGCATTCAAAGGTGATGGGATTGGTTCCACCCAGATCTAGGAGTATGCCCCCTAAACCAGCCCTGCCTGGGTTGTTTTTTGATGCACCATAAAAGGCGAGACAATGCTTGTTAATATTTTTCATCCATAGAATGAAATCATCCCTTTTAATGTTATTTTCCAATTTTGGATGCCATTCTTTATTTTGGGACTGCTTGTCCAATTGCTTCTACCTATTACAAAGCTTATCTATATCCTCTCTTCCTGCTAGAGCTGGATGTTGTCCGTTACTTTCAAACCTTTCATGTTTAAGAATTCTCTTGTGAGCCCCCATGTCTTTGATAGAAATCTTCCTATATTTGGTGTTTGATTTTTGAAGATTTGTTGGTTTCTAGCTAACTAGAATTGCCAGCAGAGGAAATATGGTCGGCTTTCCCAAAAAATTTTTATGGTGTGCTTTATCTTCAATGAGTAGGGATTTTTTTTTTTCCAAGATATGAAGAAGTCATTAAATGTTCTTGTGAAATTTAAATAAATTTCCAATGGGATCACTAGTTGGTGCCAACATTCTCTCAAAAAAGGACAATCTAAGAAGAGATTTTGGAAAATTTATATTTGAGATTATTGTGACTCGGTTTGGTTGTCCTAAGATTCTGATAAGTGATCAGGGTATGCATTTTGTAAATGACACTATTGAAGCATTGATAAAAGAATTCAAGATGCGTCATCAAAAGAGCTCTCCCTATCACCCTCGGGAAAATGGCACGGTTGAAACATTCAATAAGATACTAGAGACAACCCTGACCAAGGTGTGAAATTCTAACAAAAATGATTGGGATGAGCAAGTTCCAGCAGTTCTCTGGGCATGTAAGACCACTTGCAAGAAGTTGACTGGAAGGACACCTTTCAAGATGGTATACGGGCAAGAAGATGTGTTTCCAATGGAGTTCATTATTCCTGGTCTGTGCATTGTATCATTCACCAATATGGTTGAAGAAGATGCTCTGGAAGACCAATTTTCGCAGTTGGTTTCTCTAGAAGAAGATCTTTTTATTGCAAATTATCACTAGCAATTTCAAAAAGTGTGCGAAAAAGCATGGCATGATAGGCATGTCAAGAAAAAGGTGTTCAAGGAATATGATTTGGTGTTAATATATAACAACAAGTTTGCACGCCACCCAGGTAAATTCAAGATGCATTGGCTAGGGCCCTATGTTGTTAAGGAAATCATTGATGGAGGAGCAGTGGGCCTGGCCACATTGAGCAGTGAATATATTCTTGGGTATGTCAATGACAATCGTACAGGGATGACCTTGTGCCCACCAAATAACTATATGGCCAAAGTATCAGACCTGCGCAGATGGAATGGTGAATGCACAGTAAGGTGCGACGCGTGAGCAGTAGCTGCGCGAGGAGATTGACTAGGTTGCAAAGGTATCAAAAACTAGTTATTGGAATAGTAAAACTGGAAAATACATATTTCTTACCATTTTTGGGAGCATCTAGGATGCATTTAATGAAGGTATTTTTCCAAACTTGGGACCATTTTGTTAGTAATTAAGACTCATTAATCCACAAGGAGTCATTGAAGATGTGCCACAAGAATAAATATGGACTATGGGGTCGTAATAGTTCCCTTTGATTTTTGAGTGAATTCTTCACTTCAAGGTCCTTGATTGCCACTGCATTCACTATGTCTATGTCCGATTTGGATCCATTTTTCGAAGACGTATTGCACTGAGCAGGGTTGGGCTACGCTATTCCTGATAGTATGCTGACCAAAAGACCTGGAGATGACCTTGCTGTGCTTGAGGTCCCATTGTTGAAACACCTATGCCCTCCAAGTATAAGAATGGGCAGTCTTATGAAACGCGCAAATCTCTTAGAGAAAAGACCCCAAAGCCATGCCCTACTGTGGATGAGAAGCTGAAAAGACCTATGTCTGAGGTCCCTAAAACATTTTTTTAAGGAGAGGAGGATGTGGTCGAAGTGGCCCCATTCTTGCGGCTTCCAAACTATGTCGCGCCATGCAAAACCTCAGTTAGAATTCCCAAAGAACTGGAGAATGTGCCGCAAGAATCTAGATGCCATTGATTCCTGATAATGTCCCGATGAAAGGCGACTTGTTCGCTCAAATTACAAAACTTCGATTCAATGATTGGGACATTGAAAATGTCGAGAAATTTCCAGAGCTTGTGCTAGATTTGTACCTTGATCAGATTAAATATGAAGGAGGCATTGTGCACCTCGAGCCAAAAATATGGGTGCTAGGTCTGCACAAGGAAAGCCTGCTAAATTTTCTCCAAATTCCTCATTTTAGGCGCAACCCCATAAATGATATCCGCGTTAGAAAGTTGCTCGTATTAGTACATGATGATGTGCTATGGTTGGGAGAGCGCATCCCTGTTGATGCTTCTTTGATCCATAGGATCACAGGTTTTCCTGTTTAAGGAGTTGACCCTATTGCTAATTTCGACAGTAAGGCATAAGAGAAAACCATTGTAGATCAAATTAAGAATAAATAATAAGTCTTGCGGAAGAGCTGAGGCTTTGTGGTCGGTGAAATAAAAAACCCAACAATTTGGTTTGGTACAATCATCTTGGCCTACAACATGATGTGCAAGTGAAAAACAAAGGAGGTGCCCGCACATGTTATTTCTCTCGCAGGACGGTGCGAGAAGGGGGTAATTTGTAATTGGTCCACCTACTTGTTTAAATATTTCCTTGAAAATGTGCGCGAAGCACAGGAGGAAGGCAAGCATTTCCACTATGCTTGGCTATTGCTATTGATTGTGGTGATTGGGTGGAAGACCCCCGAAGACATTCAGTTCCCAAAGATTGAGGCTTAGATGTGCAAGGCTGTGCACTATGCTACCTTGTGGAACTATTCAGACCCGATGTGCACCAGGGAAAACAAGATGTTTTGGGTTCTATATGATGCCACTCTTTATCAAGCTATGTAGTCCAAGCCGCGACTGTCACCTACGCTACATGATCAATATAATATGGTAGCTAACTTCAAATATACATTTCACAATATATGTATCCATGTAAAGGGCGCTATAGAAGGAGTATGGTACGAGTTACCATACTTGGTGACATAAGATGATTTAATCAGAGTAACGACTGAATGGACGCGAGCCTGATTGACACTGATCACATAAACAAAGCCGCGCACTGGCATACAGATAACCAGACCAACAGAGAAGGTGACAGAGAAAGAAGAAACACAAATGACCAATGGCGAGACATAGACCTTGAAAAAGAAACAGAGCCAGAGAAGAATGGGTCTGCACCAAGGGACACAACAGAAGCAAAAACCTCTAAGGGAACCAAGCCTAGCTCTCAACCTATTGGGGGATCAAGAAAGAAGAGGAAGGGTTCCAAAGAGGCCGGGCAGGAGGTCCTGACATTGACAGAAGATGATATACATGAAATCGCCAACACAATCATGTCTACAATCAAGGATTTTTGGAACAACATGGAGGTGCAGTACAAGTCTACATTAGAACTTGTTCAAATTGGAATTCAGGAGCTGAAGATGCAGGCGAGCCAAATACAAGCGAGCATAGCTCAGGAGAGCTAGACCAACGCGCAAGTCATGAGCGCACAACCATTAGATGTTGCTCTACCAACCTCTGGGGATGCCTGCCTTGTTCAAATCCCCGCACCAGTAATTAAGGTGGACGCCAGCCATCATGCCCAATTCCAAGGATCAAGTGATATAAATATTAATATTTCTATGTTACCTGCATGGAAGCTACACTTAATGCACATAATGATCACAGATGAACTATAGTACAGAGAGGCTACTGCTCACACCCATACAATGGAAGCCCAACAGTAGGCAGAACAAGTGCACCAACATCATAAAAAAGATTAAGCAACATGCCGAGAAGTCAAAGCCTAGCATGCTGTGCTCAAGGCAAAGATCCATCAAGTCTGCTAAGATATTCCAGCTGTCCTGGCCACAACTGCACCCGAGGAGAAATTAGAGGGATTGGCTGACATTGTTACATAGTATTTTGTCACCGTCCCTGCAATCCCCATCCTAAACATTGGAGGACCATTTCAGTGACTTCTGTGTATTGTCATACCTTGAAAAAAGTGTCCTTGCATCCCTTGACATGTGAATAACATTTCCTCTGTTGACCATTCCTAGAGCAGGCTCTCAAAAACATATGATTTTGGGTCAGAGTTGGTAGGTAGTAATGGCCTCATGCCCATAGAGAAATTAGCACTGGGCCTCGTGCCCATTGGCGCTCTGTCTCAGTGGACTGCTCGTGCCGAGTGGTTTTTGGAATTTTTTTAAAAATAAAAACAAAGTTTCCATGACCAACCACTTCGTGAGCAGAGTCATCATGGTTTGTTCGACTGAATAACGTCGAATTCCTTCCATTGGCTTCTTTTTTCCTACATTTGAGAAACTCCCCAAAGGATAAGGCATCCGTTCCACCTCATGAGGGATCCCAAACCACCTCCTCCTCTCTTATAAATACATCCTTCTCACATGGTTTCAACTTGCTGAACAATCCTTACTATAGCTGGTGTGAGAATAAAGTAGAGAGGAATACATTGTCGAGAGATATTTTAGGCCCACTACCTCACCAAGTCCGACCCTCGTCAAATGCTTGAGACACGTTTGACTGGACCCGTCGAAGGAGGCTGCAACATTAAGGATTTTTGTTTGTAAACTTCTTTTATCTATCTTTAATACACGACTAGTTTTTTGGTTCCAATTTTGTGTTCGATACTTTGCAAAATGTTTTGATTCTACTTGAGCAATCAAATAGATGTGAATGAAAATATGTTTTCGTATGTTGTCACCGTTCACTTTATCCTTGTGCATGTACACAAAAATTACCACAGAAATACTGAGATGTGTGAAGACCAATATTAGCGGATCAATGATGCAAATGACAATGAAAGCGTTGGACCAAGGTAGGCCATCTACCCTAACTCATTTTCATTTATAAGCTAGGAGTCTAAAAGTCCAGCTTGTTCCCTTGTTGCTAGACCCACCTTAGGGCTAGAGGGATCACCTCAATCCGTAGA
The DNA here is from genome assembly GCA_034641835.2 of Pinus albicaulis. Classification (NCBI taxonomy): domain Eukaryota; kingdom Viridiplantae; phylum Streptophyta; class Pinopsida; order Pinales; family Pinaceae; genus Pinus; species Pinus albicaulis. Next base: position 158,299,269 of record CM076574.1, read on the forward strand.
GGGGATTTACCTACATAACATGTTGGGGACCATACTGGGGATTAGTTTGTTTGTCGTCTCCCATTTTTCGTCTAGTGTTTGGCTTTTCATGTCAACTTTGGTAATTTTATAGTTTTTCTACTTTGTTTTACTTGTTTGACTATTTTCAGCCATCCCATTCAGTCTTAGAGTGTCAAGTCTGACCTCTGCTCAGTGGTTTTTTATTTTTTCCATGGTTTTCTAGCTCGGTGCTGCTATTGCTTAAAAAATCGTGCTGATTGGCACATGTTTCTTTTGTCACAGGCGCGCCAACCTATGTTTAGCGCGGATTACAACCAAACAGACATGTCGAATCCTGTAGGTTAAAGTTTTAGTCTTTTTTCTGAGTTTTGTCAGTTTCTCTTACCTCTGGGTTGGATTTTTATCTTTCAATTTTTCTACTAGGATTTTTTTGACTCTCTTGTCTCATTCTTCTCAGTTGTTTGTCCCTCATCTAATTAGTGGATTTTGTCATCCTAGGATTTCTAGGTGTCTTGTGCCGCTTGTTTGACTCTCTCCTCACTGAACCTTCTGAGTTGAGTTTGTGTCAGTTTCGTGTTTATCATTTCAGTCTGTTGACTGATTATTTTAGCTTTTCTTTCAGTTCTACGTGTATTTGGGTTGTTGAATGATCGTCTTGGATTTTGTTTAGCTCTCCATTTGTCACCCATAGCATAGATTACATTGTTCACTGAACTAGTTCGAAATCCCTCTTTTTGTGTGAAGGAGTGCATCTTTTTTTTGAGTATGTTTGATATTCGTGTTAGATCGATATCTTTGTTTTAGATCATTTCATTCAAATTGCTCAAAACTAGTGTCCATTTTTATTTTTAGTGTAATAGTGAATTTTGCTTCTCATTTATCTAAAAAGACAAAATTTTCATTCTTTCTCTTAGTCTGAAAATGGAAAATGTTCTTTTGCATTAGTAGATTTTAGTGAACAAGGAAAGAGCTCTTCATTTTCTGCTTTGGTTTTCTTAGATGCATTAGGGAAAATTCTCTTGTATTTGATTGATTGCTGCTTTGTTATAGACTCTATCCCTCTCTTAACTATCATTCATTAAATTGGAATAATTTTTCTTTTGCATATAGTTGCGCATTAAGAATTCGAGATCACATTCGGTAAGGCTTTGAAATCACAACATTAATTTAAGATCAACTTTAGAATCAATTCAATCAACCTAAGGAAGCATTGAAACCTAACGCACATGTTTTAGAGGTATATGCTAGTGATGTGTTCCGGCGTCGTGAAACCTAGTAGCTATCATTCACCATTTGGAATTAGACAGTGCTAGCACTAACTTGTGCTCCCTGTACCATCGAGTATATAAAGGGAGACCCTCATAGGTTGCAATCCTTTATCCATAGGAAGCTGAGTCTGTCGCCCTATAACCGTGATACACTGAACACAACATTTGGGGAGACTGCCTACATGTACGTCAAGTCCTTGGTCATTTCTCTTTCATTTGATCACCAAGGTTCATATTGCAGTTCACGGAAACTTGGTACACCCTCTTGGTTAGATTTCCTGAGTGGTCATTTCGGTCTTTTTGTGACTCACTAAAATTGAAAATATCATCGAGCACTTGTCCTTTCATGCTCGTTCAACCTGAAAGTGACTAGAGTCACCTTTTTCCTGTTTCTTGACTCTTAAAATATGAAAAGGTAGAGTTTTGTTTCAATGTCTTAAAAAATTAACTGCCCACGAAATATTCCTAGTTCAAGTTATCTTCCTTAGTGGTTTTTTTAGGGTTATTTCCAATGGCAATGTTTTCGGAGTTTACCAACCAAGGAATCCCCTCTGAAGGGAATCCTGGTCCTTTTCCTACTTTTGGGAATGTTGGTGCTCCCTATATGGCAACATTGTCCCTTCCTGGGTTAACTCTTGGTTTTTCCGTGTGGTTGTTTTCGACCTCGGTGGTCTTGAGTGGTCTGACCTCTGTTCAACAACCTCCTTCGCCTGAACAACATCATGTTGATTCTAAGGTGGACCTCTCAACTTCTTCGCCTATTTCTTCATCCTCCTCTTCTACTTTGCCTGGTGAAAGTTTGGAATTCGGTAACCAGGAGGATAAGAAGAAGAAGAAGATGATTAAAAAGAAGAAGTCAGATAAGCGAGAGGCCAACCCTGCAACTATTTATCCTAACACACCTTCCATCGATAAACCATCCAACCTTCCATGAAAATTAAAATTCCCTTGTAAGCTATGTAAGGGTGACCATATTCTTTGTGATTGCCCTGGCATCCCCAAGGTGCTCGAGGTATGGTCCAACGGCCATCCGTCATTGTCTTTTTCCTCTGGAGGTCATGCTGGTGACACGTCTTCAACTATTACTAATAAGACTCATAAGAAACAGGGTAAAATCACAAATCCATGTAGGTTGTGTGAAGGGCATCATCCCTTCACCTTTGTCCATACATGGATGAAGCCACAAGAGTTTTGGATAACCCTACTGCTTCTGTGTCCTGCCTTCCGGTTGGTTACCATAAGCTTTCTTTGAGTCCTCTGCTATTTGATAAAACGATCGATCAAGATTCATCTTTGGTCATTCCCGCTGCCCTGGAAATTCAAAATCACGAATCCATTCCTGACCAACCATTGGTCGTGTAATCGGTCGATCTGATCCCTCCTATGGTTCATCAGATCTTTTCCATCAAGAGTGGATCTCATGCTCCTCATTTTCTTCTTGTTTCTTCTGATTCCTCGGACTTGGAGAAAGATTCTCCCCTCCCTGTGGCTCAAGAAGCTGCTCCTCCTGCTCCCACATTTGTGGTCCAGGAGGATGATCCTCTTGCTCCTGTAACACAAGGGGATGACCATTCCATTCTTGTGGTACCCCCTCCAAGTATTTTGGTCACTTCTTTTGATTGGAATTGATTTGTGGGATACCATATTCCTTCTTATGTGCCCTTTGAGATCATGGTACAGGCCTTCAATGTGGTCGTACCTAGCATAATTATAGATGAAGGCGCGTCTGTTAGTATTATGTCTTCAACTACTTGGCAAGCTTTTGGTTCTCCATTGCTTGTGCCTGTTACACAGAATCTGTTGGCTTTTAATAGAAAAGCAAGTCAACAATTAGGGATCGTTCCAAAGTTTCCTATTACTTTTGGAGGGAAAACCGTCTATATAGACGTCATGGTGGTCCAAGGCCCCTTAGATTATAATTTACTCTTGGGGTGTGACTATGCTTATTTCATGGGCACTCTTATCTCTTCCCTATTTCATGTGATCTGTTTTCCACATGAAGGTCAGATCGTGACCATTGATCAAATTTCATTCTTTGGTCCTGAGGTGATAGCTGGTCCACCATCGTCTCTTCCTGGTCTTTATTCATCGGTTATATCTTCATCACCATAGCTTAATTATGTGGCCACTTGTTCATTTCCCTCATCCAGTGATAGTGCCATCGAGTACCATCTACTGGGGGCATTCGATCGCGATTTCCGAGATGTTGTTCTCCCATCAGATGAGAACCTCTTGGAAGCCATGACTTCTTATTCGACATGATGAATTGTTGCCGGATCATAGTTCATTTTCTATGTCAAACTCGTTGAAAAATGAATTAGTTCATGAGGATCGTTCTTTTACTGTGTCCACCTCGTTAAAAAATGAAACATGTTCCCTTGTCAATTTGATTCTTTGATTAGATCTCGTGAAATCCAAGTCGAGTCTTTCACGTGATCTCGTAATTGAACCTTCACTCCATCCACCTTTCAGTAACTAGCAGATTACTCTGGTGAATGGACTCAAGCTTGGGGGGCATGTACCTTGACTTGAGTCACCATGCTGGGGGCATGCCCACTTTTCAAGCATATTTTATCTTTGTTTCAAGCTTGTGTAAAAATGAAACCAATCCCAAGCATAATTTACCTTTGTTTTCAAGCTTGCATAAAAATGAAACCATTCTTATCTTCAAATATTAAGGTTGTGCGTGTTCGTTTACTAGAAATAAATTTTGATTACATCACATATCAACATATTCCTATATGAATCAATGCGTTAACTGATACAGTAGCCAATATTGTATTAGATAGACATTTGCGTAATTTGTAAAAACATCATCATCACATAATAATATTCCTACAGGAAAATAGGCATATATATATATATATATATATATATATATATATATATATATATATATATATTGAGTGTTTGCATCCATGTGCATCATAAGTTCAAAAAGATGTATGTTTTGTTTACATCTGAGACATCATGCCTCTCAAAAAATATGCAGAAATAAAATCCTAGGTGTCTAGTCGGCATGATGCTCATTGTAGCATGTCACTGCCTGCACAAGCCACCTCAATAAGTGGTGAACACGGTTCGACACCCCTGCAGTGTGCCTCTAGTATGCGCGAGGAACACCATCAAATCTCGCATAGTCTGGGATTCTACTAGTGAGTCCCTCCAGGTTGCATATGATTTCCTCCTCCTCGCTTCCCTCACCATGAGGGGCCACATAAAAATCATGAGGAATCCTCCGTGCTATTGGTGACATTCCTACATGTCTTTCTGGGCCGACATCTACAAATACATGGACTAACATCAAAACATCTGTAATACAAAAAAAATCGTAATACACATCAAAATAAAAAAATGAGCCTTACCCAATGCTTCATCCCAATCCTCTCTTGCTGGGAGTGGGAGATCCACATCACCCGTAAATTCCATGCCAGAATAGGGCCAGTCCTCCACGACAATCAATTGTCGACGGAGCCACTCAAAGAACTCCGGTTTCTAGGACATCTGTTGACCGCCTCCTGATCTTGGCATCAAAGCCGCCCAACGAACCTTCCGTGGCTCTTGGGCTGGTGGTGTAGGAACTATCACTTCCTGACGTTGAAAAATTGGTAACCATTCCAAGATGACTGGTACCAAGATGGACCCATAGATGAACTATTTCAACTTACCATTCTTGCATTTTGACAATTGACATTTCATATTGATCATTACCGCCTTTGCCCAGTTGTAGAGAGTGGGAACTGTTATCACTCAGAAAAAATGAAGCATAATTTAACAAAGTCCTAGAGGTTCATGTGTCAAAGGTAGGGTTCTAGGATTCATTTTTCATTACTTGGTCAAGGAAAGTTTTTAATTTTCTTGTTATCCTATCCTAAGGTCTAAACCCACCCTCTTTTAAATCCCCTCATGTCACATCGATCATAATTTTCAGACATTTTTCATTTTACAAGGCTTTAGCACCGAAAGGGTCGTTTTAGCCAAGAAACCACACTTTCGTACCGAAATACACAGAGAAATTTCACTTTTCGCTATGAAACTGCTAATACTTTCGCAGTGAAAATGCCTAGAAATACACTAGGAACGCTACGAAAGTAAGGTTTCCTGTTTGTCATGTCAAATTAGCTGTTAGGTGTCAAAAAATGATTTGAAAAGGATAAGTTAGATGACATTCGAGTAAGTTAGGGTAAATATCAAGGTACATAGTTAGGGCTGAAGTCATCATCACCATTTTAAGCATGTATGAGTCATCAGTATGATATGAGTGGTCATCAAACTTCAAAATATTTCCAAATTAAGTCATTTGTAATTCTCCATTTCTTCTTCACGTGTTATTGAGCTCTAGAGAGCTATTTCATTAAGGCCAAGCTATGGTTGGTTTCTTTCAAAGGATTGCAGATGCCACTTATCAAGCAAGGTAGAGAATTATCAAGCGAGGTAGAGAATTATCAAGCGAGGTAGAGAAGACTTCAAAGAACCATGGCTGCAAAAAGGAAGACAAATAAAGGTGGCCACTGTCTTAGATATGAGCTTGATAAATGAAGACCCAAAAACTGTAGAAATCTTCAGAAGGATAGGATGTTTACAGTTTTGTGAAATATTACAAGGCTGTCATGTACAAGTTTCCAAAGAATTTTCCCTAAACTTTAGTGGAACAACTACTAAAGTGGGGATGCCGAATCTCACTATTACACCAGAGATCATTGCAACAACAACGGGGATTCCAAGGGGACAAGAAAAATGGTTCAAAGGGTTCAAATTCGACATGGAGGAATGCAAAGAGTTTATCAAGTCAAAAAGAAGTGAAGTTGACCTTATAAATGCCATTCCAAGGCGTTGCATGAAGGACAATTTCTCCAAGCTGCTGCTCATTATATAGAAATATTTCACATGTGAAGGAAGATATCATAAAGTCTATTCTTACCACTTCAAGCTTCTCCTTCACTTTGTTGGTAAGATATCTCTTGACCTTCCTTTCTATTTACACAGAAGCCTAGCAAAAATGGCAGATAAAGTTCAAGAAAAATCTGAGGGATGTGAAACATCACTTTTTCATCATGGCTTAGTAAAATTGCTGGTTTTAGATGAGTTACAAAGACTAGGCAAAGATTGGTCTTCATTTCTGTTTGTTAGTGGCTTTGAAATGGATACCCTTACCCCTAAGATAACTCCTCAACCTAGACAGATACCATCACCTTTAGTAGCAGAACAAAGTGAACTAGAAGAGGCAAAGAAAAGTGAACCAATCATGATGGAAATAGAGAAGTTGCAGAGATTTGATACACCCATTGTTCCACCTGAAAAACAAAAGCCAATAATGATCAAACCTGCAAAACAAGAGCAAGCTGTAAGTAAACATGGAAGCAAAAGGATTACAAGGAGCCAAATAGTGGCTAAAGGAAATTTAGAAGACATACTACATGCCATTGATATTGAAGAGACTCCTATAGTCCAGGCTGAGGAGATAGATCAAGGTGGATAGAAAATCAAGAAAGCTAAATCTGCAAAGAAGCTAGAGTTTGAAGGTGAGGATGCAGGTTTTATGTTTCAGGCTAGGAAGCCCATGAAAAGGTATGCTAGAAAACTTTTGGAGAGTAGAAAATAAGTTCATCCAACCACCACAAGACATTATTGATCTTTCATCACCTGCAAAAAAATATCCAGTTAGCAAGCCAAAGAAAGGAAAGGAGAAAGTGATTGAAAAAACAGAGTTTGAACTCCTTGAAGAAAAATTGAGGTTAGCTAACCATGTAATTGCAGTTATGAAGAAGGAGGAAAGGAAACATAATGTCCAAAAGGTTTAGTTTGAAAATATGAAATAGGTTTGGGAAGAGCAGGTTGACACTATATCAAAGACCCTAGACAACACACAGTAGTTAATCAAATGGACTATGCCATTCGGAAAAGAGGTGAAACATGTCAGAAGAATGAACTTGCATTTGAAATATACCAACAGAAAAATGAAAGATCAAGTTAAAGACCTCTAGGAATAGATATAACTAATCCATGAGGAGTTGGAGAAGAAGGGCCTAAACATGACAGTAGTTGAGGAACCAATAGCTCAACTCATCATCAACGAGGAAGAAACACCTCAAGACTCTTAGTTTGAGGCTGGTTTATATTTTATAAGGTAGTTGGCATGTTGAAAACCAAATTATTACAGTTGGAAGGTACATTTTTAAAGCTAGGTAGAAATATGGAATTTACATAGTTTTCAGCAGTTTCGTAGCGTTTCCTAGGCTTGAAGCCAATAAAACGCTACGAAAACACCTATAGCTTTCTTTTTGTTTGAAAAACCACTTGTGGTAACTTTAAAGGGGAGGAAATTATAGGAAGGATGTGTCTGAACATGATGAATACCATGCAAGAGAAAAGAAGAAAAAATTCTGATGGCAAAGGACATTTTTTGTACGCTACGAAAGTACGCTATGAAACTATCATACTTTTGTAGCGTGCTTGTTTGAAGGTTTATAAGAAGAATTTTGGGCAGTTTTGGATAGGTGGACACCTCCAAAGGGTCAAGAGAATTTTCCAACAGTCATCCAAGACTTGAAGACCATGAAATAAAGACAATCTATCAGTAAAATCATTCGTTGAAAATAAGGACCTGTTTTCCTAAAAGATAGGGTTTGTTTCCAGATTTTGGGGAGGGTAATTAAGATGTCATGTTGTGATGAGTTCTATCACAACCTGTTTGAACATGTGAAGCATTATTTGTCAAAGATGTAATTTTTTTAAAAGATAAGGTAGTTGATGTAATAAGTAGCAGTTTGAGTCCTATTAGGAAAATAGTTGTTTCATAATGTAGCTATCATTTTCTCATTAAAGCACATGTTTTCCTGTTATGCAAGGTGTCATTAGGAAAAGTTCGATGAATCTAGCCAAGAGACAGATAATATCCCATGTAACAAGTCTATTAAAGGGTAGATATTCAAATTTTTAAAGGGTTGGATATTTTTTGGCAATACTGCAGCTTTATGTAATTTGACTGTTTTTAGTAATATAGAGGACTTTTACTTGACCAACCTAAGATTCTCATGGAGTTTTTAGTGCTTATTTGATCTATACTTCTATGTGTACCATTTGCAGTGGTTTTCATATTTAATACTAAAAATTCATAGGTGTATGCTCTGAATTCCTTTATTGATGAATTGGTTGTGTTATTTTATGTTTCATGTGTGATTTACCTCTGCTAAAAGCTCTTACTTGCCTCAACTTCCATGTCAAGTGAACTTACCACTGAACTACTGAATTTTTTGAATCCATATGACCAATGATTGCAGACTTATACTATTTTCAACCTACACACATCACAAGAAAGTTATTTTCCAAGAAGAGTTAGTCATCTATTTTCATCATAATCAAATATCATTAACCGCTTTTGAGAAAACCCTCTTAGATTGAAGAAGCTAAGCTTTAGCTACAATATGGTTTGAAACAGTTACATGAATTTGTCTGATTAGTAGTCAATCAAGTGAACTTTTGTGATAATAGGAACCATGCAATCTACGACAAGAAGTAACTGTGTTTTTGTGGTTTCATGCGGAGTGTGAGATCCAATAGCTCGTGTGATGGTGTGCAACACTACTTTTAGTGACAAATCGGGAATGGTTTGGATATCCACCTTCCCGCTTTTGGATCCTTTCCTTGCCCCTCGACAAACTTTGTTGATGACCATGCTCATGTTTTCCATCGTGGGTCGGGTACTTGTCAGGATTGGTACTGCCCCCCTCCATGACAATCCAGTTATGAAGTACACATCCGAGACCTCAATCTCTAGCTCCTGATCGTGAATTATGAATCTTTCCCGATCAATGTCCCATACACTGATCAAGTACTGTAATATCTCTAGTTGAGCTCGGAGACATGGTGCCATGTAGAATTTTTTAAGCCCGTAGTCCCCGAGAACATCCATGCATGTTACATTGCCCAAGGCTTGCTCATCTTCTTCCATTCGATCACCATTTTTCTTTCACACACTTGAAAAAACATCAATGTGGTTTTCATTAGTCAAATTATTTTCTATTGAAGTGTTTAAAACATGCTAGTTAGTTGAATTGTAAGCCAAAATTCATGGCCGCGGTTGTTGTGACTATTTTAAAAAAAATCGCGCCAAGTGGCGTGCCCCCATTTGGATTCAAGATAGGGTGGCGTGAGTCCATGCCTAGAACTCGCGCTGATCGTCATGCCCTAATTTGAACAAAAATCCCCCTACAGATCTGAAAAATGGGTTGTAGGAAATGAAAATTGCATCAAAATGCAGGTAAGGATATGAGCTCTCACATGGAAAAGATGAATTTGCGATTGGCCTTATGGATTTTCCACTGTCAGCTCCATAAAACACAATGAAAAAAGGGTGAAAAGTGCTCACAAGAGGTAAAAGTGAAAAGTAATTTATTTTTACTATTTTTGGCATTTTATAAACTTTTCAGAACCCTAATTAGGTTTTTGAGCATATTTTTAGATTATTTTGCTATTTTATCTTGAAAAATGGGTTTTACATGCATTTATTCTGCAGCAACAGGTCCTCAACATGACGACGATGAAGTAACAAGTTGTATTTTATACTTTTTCGGACTCGGTAAAAACACGAAAAATTCACCCCTTAGGTCATCTTTTAGCTCTTTTTCGACTCTCGAAAATTGAAAAGATTGTTGAGACTCTTATCGTTTGGAACTCGTTAAAGGTTGTGAAACGATATCTGCTCAGTATACGTTTACCCCTTTTTCGGGCTGGGATAGATTATTTACGAAAAAGGGATACCTTAGCTTATCGCAACTAAGGGGTTCTCTCAGATATCGTTTTCTACCTTTTCGGATCTGTGAGACTACCTACGAAAAGATAGGTACCAGAGTTTTATTTTCCACTTCTTTTCAAACTCTCTAAATATGAAAGATGTCAAGTTCTTCCTTTGTCAGATTCGTTAAACCTATATGACATTGGGAATCATCACCATGACGTAACCGAGTTCCTCCTTCCTAGGACTCGTAAAATGTACTAGGATGGATTTTTCCGAAGGAAAAACTTATATGACAAGCACATGCTATCCCCTTCAAGCTTGTTTCCAAAAATAATTGGGGTACTCGCCAGCAATGGTGGGGGAAAATGGAACTAGTTCTCAATCTTGTCGGTAGTATGTCGCTCTTGAACATGACACTTGTCTACAATTCATGTCGAGTTGGGGACATCCCATTTCGTCATTTTTGCCTCCATGGGTTTGGGCTATCTGTTTTGACCTCTCATCTACCATTTTTCATGTCATGATGACCTCAGATCCCTTGATGTCAAATGCTGCAAAATTTTGGAGTTGTGTTGCCAATATGTTCAAGAGAAGTTTCCTTCTGCAGTTTTCAACCTTTGATCCTCTGTTTGGTCCGTATTCACTATCATATTATTCCTTTTTCTTGTGTCTATGATGTGGGAAACATTATGGCTCTCCTTCGACCAAGTCACTTCAAGTTGACTTCATCTCATTATCTAGGAAGCCACTCTAGAGACTCCCTTCCGGTACCCTGGAGCTTTCATGCCTCAATAGAAAGTTCTTCACATTCAACGACAGGTCGACGCCGACTCACTGTTCACATTCCGTGGATTGTACTAGTTTTACCTTGAGGGCCATTGTCATAATTGGTGGTTTCTCTCGCGTCTGTTAACAACTTTCATCATTAACTGGTAATCATGTGACTTTCTTGCATGTTCAAATTCATCTCACTCATTCAAATGATTGAATTTGTGCTTGTTCGGGTCGAGATGGAGCGCCAGACCCTGGGTTTTTCCTAATAAAATCAAGGCTGTGAGACGATTTGGTTTATCACTAATATATGCATGACTCTTCTGCTTGGATGGTTGCGACCATACCTGAGTCTATTTATTGATCCTTCTTGCTAGATGGTTGCGCCCATACCTCATATCTTGTTTTTATATGTACTCTATTATGGATGGCCGTGCCCATGCCGCATATTCATGTATTAGAGATATTAATTTTACTTGTACTTGCAGGTCTTCCGATGGTGGTGTTTGGTTTGAACACATTCTCATAAAACATTTCACTCCTCCCTCTCTCTCAAACCTCATGCTTTAGGGGTCATCTGTTACACAATATTTTGTCACCATCCTTGAAATCCCCATCCCGAATTTTGGAGGACCATTTTAGTGACATATGTGTATTGTCATACCTTGCAAAAAGTGTCATTGCATCCCTTGGCATGTGAAGAACATTTCCTTTGTTGACCATTCCTAGAGAAGGCTCTCAAAAACATATGATTTTGGGTCGGCGCTAGTAGGAAGTTATGGCCTCATGCCCATAGAGAAATTAGCACTGGACCTCGTGCCCATTGGCGCTTTGTCTCAGTGGACTGCCTGTGCCGAGTTGTTTTTGGATTTTTTTATTTTAAATAGAAATGAAGTTTCCATGCCCAACCACTTCGTGAGCGGAGTCATCATGGTTTGTTTGTCTAAATAACGTCGAAGTCCTTCCTTTGGCTTCTTGTTTCCTACATTTTAGCAACTCCCCAAAGGATAAGGCCTCCCTTACACCTTACGAGGGATCCCAAACCACCTCCTCCTCTCCTATAAACATTATTCTCACATTGTTTCAGCTAGCTAAAGATTCCTTACTATAGTTGGTGTGAGAATAAAGCAAAGAGGAATCCATTGTTGAGAGAGATTTTAGGCCCATTACCTCACCAAGTCCGATCCTCGATGAATGCTCGAGATGTGTTTGAATGAACCTGTCAAAGGAGGCTGCAATGCCAAGGATTTTTGGTTGTAAACTTCTTTTCTCTATCTTTAATACAAGATTGGTTTTTTGGTTCCAATTTTGTGTTCAATAATATGATTTTTTTTATTATTATCCTTAACCAATCAAATAGCTATGAATGAAAATATGTTTTCATATGCTTTCACCGTTCACTTGATCCTTATGCAGGTACACAGACATTACCACTGAAATACCACAACGTATGAAAAATATCAGTGGATCGCTGCTGCAAACGACAACGAAAGCATTGGACCAAGGTAGGCCATCTATCCTAAATCATTTTCATTTATAAGCTAGGAGTCCAAAAGTCCAGCTTGTTACCCTTTTTCTAGACCCACCCTAGGGCTAGAGGGATCACCTCTGTCTGCAGAGGGGATTTACCTGCACAAGAATCGCATTGAAAACATCACACGCTGAGGTGCAGAAAGTCAGAACAAAATATGAGCAACAAATTGTAGATCTACAGATGAATTTGCAGCCAGATACTCAAACAGAAGTCTGCACGCAAATAGAAGCCAAAGTAAAACAAGTCAGAGACAATATCGTTGCTGTAGTCACCCAGTGTGATAATTTGTTAGATGAAGCCAAGAGTGTATGGAACTTAGTGCAAAATGATCCAGTATTTCAACAGCTGCGTGACACCCTCTATTAGAAGGAATAACAGTTTAAGGAGATCATGATAGTGGCGCCAACCTTGGTTCTTACTCAGCGCCTCATTCGTATGCAGGAGTGCCAGACAATACAAACAGAGATTGAAGACCTGCACCGCAAAGAACACCTGATCGAAGCACACATGCAACTGTGGGATGAGGAAGCACTTCAACTTTCATAGATGTTGGATAACACTTTAAACACTATTTAGCAGACTCAGTGGAACATAGAGATGGCCACTGAAGGGCCCACAAAAAAAATTGGTTTAGCAAGCACAAGGCGCCGTAATGCAAAGTTTGGAATTAATGCTCCCTCTGGAATCTTCTGTTAGCACGCTCCAAGACAAGATCAAGGAGCATGCACCTCAATGACTCGACATGAGTGACATGTTTGTGTTGGGGGCCTGTTCGAGCGAGGTCCCCTCAGGCACAATTTTTGATATAATTTTGCATAAGTCTTGTATATGTGCGCTGCACGATTGATTCAAGGGGATTTGGGGTGGGTCGAAGTCCCTAATTTTGATGTACATGGGTTTAAGAATAAATTGTGGGCCTCAAACCATGTTTTGAGGCCATGGTATCTATGCGCTAAGCGAATATAAATAAATAGGTTGAGTCTAAGGAAAATAGTCAGTTAAGTTGATGATATGAGATATTGATAATTTTATGCGGTTGTAATACGTTGTAAGGGTGATCCGAATTTATGCAGGAACACAACAGAATACAGAAACCATAAACATAGAGATGCAATGGAAATAATGCTCCATTTCATTAATATCAAATAACAAAAATATGCTTACAAACATAATGGAAATAAACTAGCTAGGGTGCTGGTAGCAAATCTCTGAGAAGAGATGTGGTGGCTACAGACCTATGAACTATGTTACAATGAGGCTCGAGGGCATATTTATTATTGAGAAACAAGGAGAACTATAAAATTCCAAAAACCCAACCCTAGGAGATGAAGCGCCAAAACTATGGGCCTCGTTTGGGTAAATTGGTGTTTCCACTTCTCGTGGACGTAACTTCGGCATATGATCTCTATTTGACGCGTATGATACATTGTTAGAAATATCTATCTGAGGACTACAACTATTGTTGCAAATATCAATTTTGAAACAGAACCTTATTCACCGGATAAACGATGCCCAAAAAAAGTCGTTTAGGGCCTCAAAACAGCTCCGGAAGTTCAGGACCCGAAAAACTACTAAAATAGTAAGCTGTGATGCAACTTAAAAATTAAAAGAACTGATGGTGGGGGTTCAAATGGAATAGGTGGGTGGCCACCAATGTCCACCTGGATCATTAAGGCCCCAAAACGGCTCTGGGAGTGTAGGACCTGAAAACCTGCTAAAAATAGTAAGGTGTGCTGAAAGTGAAAAGCTGCAAGAATTGATGGTGCGGGTCCAAATGGAATAGGTGGGTGGCCACCGATATCCACCTAGATCATTCCTCACTCCTTAAGAAGCAATGGTACCCATTGCGTTGAGATCCTCCATGAGATGAGGCACATTCTGTTGTCGAAGATGTCATGGACCTACAGGCAGACATCCTGGATGCAATTAGTAAATTTGGTTTCTTTATCAGACTCAAAAAATACATGTGTGGATTCTGTTTGTGTAGTCGCATGAGGTATGGCAACATCAGGCAGCAGTGCGTCGGGGGTCAGATCAATGGAGTGATTGTCCTGACAGTGTAGAGGAAACTTTGTGAGTGAGGAGAAAGTTTCCACGTATTCCTCCATGACTTTGTCCATCTACTGCAACCGTGCAAGGGAGCCTTGTTTCGAGGTTGTGGCCACAATATTATGCTTTCCCTGTGAGCTAGTTGTAAGGAAAATAAATTTCTTGGTTTGGGAAACAATCTTACTATGTTGTTTTGTAGTAGTCAAAGATATGACAAGAGGCGGTACTACCTCCAGTATCCTGTACAAGTTATTTCCCAAAGTAATAACAATAGCACGAGGCCTAGAATCATACATAGGATGTCACCTCCACAAGTATGGTTGGCCCAATAATACATCAGCTACATCAAGAGGAGAAACATCACGCAATACCTCAACTGTGAATGGATTGATATTGTACGAAAGGCGGCATTGTTGGCGGATGCAGAGATCTATCTCTGGGTGGAGCCACCCAATGGTATACGGGTGCGGGTGTGCTATGGTTGGTAGGACGAGCCGCTTCATAACCTCTGCTGAAATGAGGTTCTTTTTGCTTTCGCTATCGACAAGAAATTGTAGTGGAGAACCCTTCACCCACATCTGCGAATGGAAGAGGCACTCTCCCTCCTCTGGATCCTTTGGATCCTCCCTCTGGATCTTGGTGGTGGAAAAAATGGCATTGGGATCCACATCAATGATATGCTTCCCTTTGTCATTGTCTTTGTTTGGTTTTGACTCAGGATCATAAAATGCATCTGATTCGGGTGCCTTTAGTTTGGCCACCAATGACTGTTTGGCCCAACACTCGTTTGTGTTGTGAGTGGGGTTGTTATGAGATTCACACCACTTCCCTGTGTCCTTCTTTGGATTTGTGGTGTTGTTCTAAGTCGCATTGATTTTGCCTTGCCCCTTATTCTTCGGTTCGGGGGCACCTTTTGGATTCGCAAATCCAAAGTCTCGCTTCTTCTGCTTAAATTTCTGCTCGATCTTGGCGGCACAGTGATATGCCGTGCCAAACGATGTAATGTCGAGGAACTTCATTTACTCATGAATGTGTTTGTGCAGAAAACCATGGTACTTGAGCATCAAATGTCTCTCTGAATCTTTAATACCCAACTTTGTGCGCAGGGTATGGAACAGATTCGTCAGTTCGTGCACATCTTGATCCCTTTGTTGCCACAACGTGGTCCATTGGATGTATTTGTCCTCATAGCTCCCCACGAGGTAATGTTGTTCCTTGATGCCATCTCAAAATGAATTCCAAGTGGGTGTGGCTGAGAATAGAGATGGTTCCCCTTCACCCTCTTTCTCATAGTAGGTTTCCCACTAGTCTTTGACATGGGGGGCGACTTTGGGGAGTGCAAAAATAATCTTTTCTCAGTCAGAGAAATCATGGACTGAGAAATAAACTTCCAGAAAATTCAACCATATATCTATGGCGTCTGCATCTATTTGGTCTTAAAATACAGAAATTTCAAAGTTTACCTATACCTTGAAGGGAGTGGCGCCTACAGAGTGGCTGTTGGATGCAAATGCGTTGTAGGTGGGCAGTCGTTGAAGGATCTGAGAAAAATTATCCATCATTGTGTTCCTTTGTTTCTCGAGGGCCTCCTCAAGAAATATTTTGATAGGATCTCCTACTCCCTCGTCTTTCTTTTCTTCCGCCATGGGAGGTCGTCGGGGCTTGCGAGGCTGATATTGCAAGGGTTCAACTATATCGAGCCCTAACTCCTTTTACCCTGATCGTGTTGGGGACATGCAAATAAAAACAAATAAAGAGTAGACCGCTCTAATACCACTGATCCGAATTTATGCAGGAACACAATAGAATACAAAAATAACCATAAACATAGAGATGCAATAGAAATAATTCTTCATTTCATTAATATCAAATAACAAAAATATGCTTAAAAACATAATGGAAATAAACTAGCTAGGGTGTTGGTAGCAAATCTCTGAGAAGAGATGTGGCGGCTACAGACCTCTAAAATGTGTTACAATGAGGCTCGAGGGCCTATTTATTATTGATAAATAATGGAGAAATCTAAACGTCCAAAAACCTAACCCTAGGAGATGAAGCGCCAAAACTATGGGCTCCGTTTGGGTTAATTGGTGTTTCAACTTCCCGGGGACGTAACTTCGGAACATGATCTCCGTTTTACACGTATGATACATAATTAGAAAGATCTATATGATGAATACAACTGTTGCCATGAATATCAATTTTGGAACAGAATCATATTCACCGAAAAAATGATGCCCAAAAAACGTCGTTTAGGGCCTCAAAACGGCTCCGCAAGTTCAGGACCTGAAAAACTGCTAAAAAAAGTAAGTTGTGCTACAACTTAAAAAATGAAAGAACTGATGGTGGGGGTTCAAATGGAATAGGTGGGTGGCCACCAATTTCCACCTAGATCATTAAGGCCCTAAAACAGCTCTGGGAGTGCAGGACCTGAAAACCTGCTAAAAATAGTAAGTTGTGTTGAAAGTGAAAAGCTGCAAGAATTGATGGTGCGGGTCCAAATGGAATAGGTGGGTGGCCACCGATATCCACCTGGATCAAAGGATTTTTCTGGGTTGGGTTGAAAGGCTTCTGTTGGCTATTTGCGCGGAGACGTAGTCTTGGCTGTGTGCGGAATCCGTTGGTTGTGTGCGCGGAAGGCTTTATGTAAGGGGAAATCTAATATGTATTGAAGGATCTTAATTAGTGCAAAGGACATATTTTGGCGAAAGTTACTGTGTTATTGATCTGAGTTATTTGTTGTTTATGTTCGGTTGAGATCGCACTGCTTCTATATTTCTTATTGATTATTGCACGAAGAAATCAGTTATAGTTATGAATTATTATTGATGACCGATAAAATCTTCTTAATTAATTTCATTGTTTAGATCTGGATCTAGTTTTGTTATTCTTATCTGCGATGAAGCAATCTATGACTCTGCCTTGTTCTATTAAGGATTGCGCACATTTTGTGATCTGCTTTATTCTGTTGTGTGCATTTTTTTATGGTAGATACAAGTCCGTATTTGATTTTCTCAGGGCCACTTCATTATTTTCTCCCTCAGGGTGCGGAAACCTGGTTCCAGCACCCTCCATACTGCTTCGAGTGAGACTTTGATCTACGCAAGCATGTCATTACCGAAAGGGCGAATATTTGGTGGGTTTTTTGGTTTATCCATAAAATTTGAACCTGGGTCAGGACCCCTCAAGCCAACACCATGAACATTTGAAAGGGGAGAGAGAGGGATATTCTTCATTTGTACAATTGCATTTGGGTCTTGGATAAGAAACTCAAAAGTAATCGGGGCTTGTTTCCTTGGTCCATTTACTTTTTTGTCTCCCATTTTATCCTCTCTTGTAGGTTTAGGGGTTTGGTCTTTTTTAGATGTTGAGGAGCTCTTTGTCTCCTCGTTAAACGTAGTTACTTCCACTATTGGTTCCCCACCTTTCAATGGTTTCCCTATCGCACTATTCTGAACAAAAGGACCCCTCACTCATTTCCCTACCTTGTCCTCCATAATGTTAGTAGGCATGGCTCCTACTACACCATGAATATCAAACACAAAAAGGGAGTAGTTGTATTGGTTTTGGAACCAGTGTGTTGGCTAGAGTTGAAATTTCCATATCTTCTTATTCGATTGTAGTCTTTATTTTATAATGGAGTTTTTTCCTCTTAAGGCTTCAAGGCTTCAATCATGGCTGATTCATTTAACGATTTTGAGGAAGAATGATCAAGAGCGCCTTGGCTCTGAAGAATCAACAGAACAAATACTATGGTTATACACAATGGTAGTCACCGCGGGGGGATTTGTTCCTCCACCCTCATCTTTAAAATCTCCTCTTTCATGAACCATGTCCTCTCCTACAACAGTTTCCTTCAACACAGTAGTTCGGATTGGATTGAAAGGGGTTAAAACTAGGAATGAGAAACTTGTGAAGAGATTGGAAAGTATTCCGAAGTTTCAAGTAAATCCCAATATATCTAGAGCTACAACTTTCAATATTGCAAAAAGAGTCTCTGTAGGGCTATTTGTGGGAATCTTGCCATCCCCTAATTTCCTTAGGAAATGGGTGGCATAGGAACTGGGAGCCCTTGGTTAAGGGTCAAATTGAATGTACCTTTTTGTGGGAAAGGCTTCGTCACCTTCCTCTTTGAGCACAAAGAATATAGGGATTTGATATTCCTAAATGGGTCGTATTTTATGGTAACTCAAGGGTTGTATTTGGAAATATGGAAATTGGATTTTAACACATAGAATGATGTTCCATCTATTGTTACAATTTGGTCAAATTACCCCATATCCATTTTCACTTTTGGGATGAAGATACATTGATAAATGTTGGAAATGCATTGGGGAAATATATAGATAGGGAAACAATTAAAGATTCAATGTATGCATGTGCTAGTATATGTGTGGAAGTTGATTTAGAGAAAGGTATTCCTAAATAATCAAACTCTCTCTTGAAATATAGTCATTTATCCAACAAGTAGGTAATGATAAGATCTCGTTCAAGTGTGGGCATTGTCATGATTATGGGAAATTCACAAGAAATTTCCCAAAAAATGAAAAACTGAAGATATACAAGAATATGAAGGATAATGGTAGACTCAAAGGAAGAGAAAAGGGATGAATAAGCATGCATATCAAAACCGAAAAACCCTTGAGTCTTGGGAGTCTCATGCCTCCTTAGGTATGAATCCAATGGATGCAATCTCGCAGGAAAGAGAAGCAGAACATGATAAAATTACCAAATTAGTGAAACCCTCTTTGGAAGGTGATCTCAACTAAGGAGATACAACTCAGGAAGAAACAAAGGAAACTTCTCATAGGAGGTAAGAATATGTAGATAAAATGGAACAAGAAGGAACCCCATATCTAGGAGAGGACCCAACACTTTAAGATACAAAGGAGGAACACAAATCTAAAGAGCAGGAGAATTTCATGTCTCTGAAAGCACGAACCATTCTACAAGGAAATTTTGTTTCAACAAAGTATATGTCAGAAAATGAGGTGGAAAAAGAGGTTGAGGGTCTGAGAATAGAGGTTTTTATTCACCTAGAACATAAGAAATCATTAAGAATTCTAGGTTTTTGGATTTACAGACAAAAAATCATAGGGTGAAAACGAAATCCATGAAAATCCACATAAGAAAGCAGGTTTCCACAAAAATAAAGACGCTATAAGTGCACATGCATATAAGGATAAAGAATTAGGTTCTCAAAGGTCATTGGAAGAGGTCTTTCAGACAATCCCTAAAAAAACCCAAGAAAAGGAATTGCAGATAGAAAAATAAGCCACTTCTGGAAAAAACAAGAGAAATATGGATGATGATTCTTCATTTGCAAAGTAGGTTGAAGAAGGTAATGGTTCCTCCTATCCATGTTTTTCAAAAGTTTTAAAAGAAAATATTAGGTCCCTCTCCCTCTTTGACAGGAGGTACGAAAGACCACAAAGAATGAAATTCCAACTCCCAAAAAGCTCCAAGCTTCCTTGATTTAATAGGAATGTCTTCTAAATCTCGGGGACTCAACCAATATAAAGATCAATGAAGAGGAGATATCTTCAAATGAATAAAGAAATCGAATCAATATGTTGAGTAAATTTTGTTATTTGTTAAACCAAATTTTGGTGTACATACAAGTGGAATAGTTGTGAAGCTACTTTATTTTGTTTAAAGGGAATAGGTAAAACATTATGTAGGTGGATGAAAGAGATTTTGTTTTCTTAGACCAAGCTCATGGAATGTATTGTCATATCTATGTATAATGTAATAACTCTAAGCATTTAGCCCATATCTTTTTTAATACAAAACATATTCTCGATTCTTGTTATTTTTTTTTTACATATATTTAACTTTTTATATTTTATTGAAATGATATACAATTATATTTCTATTATAACTATTTATAAATATATAAATTTATATAATTTAAATTTGTGTGGTATAAATACAAAATTAAGGCACACACACACATTCAAAAATGATAAATACATAACAAATTTTAAAGATTAAAATATTTTTTTGACATACATATTTTTCTTTCATATATCTAACTTTCATATTTTGTTGAAATATTATACTTCTAATATAACTGTTTATAAATATAAAAATTTATATAGTTTAAGTATGTATGGTATAAATGAAAAATTAACACACATATATATAGTAAAAAATAATAAATAACAACTCCTTGATGGGGTTGCCAAGATCCCAAGGTTTAATTGTCGAGGGGACTCTACCTCACGCCTCTTGGAATTTGAATTAATCCACGAGAGAGTGCGAAAGGTGGATGACTCACTTTGGGAGAATGTTCCAAAAAAGGGGTCTCCTTTAAATCATGTGGGTTGATGTAACTTGTTGTGGTTGCTTAATTTGGGCATGGGCGAGAAGGTTACAGACGATTGGGCTTGATCTGCAACACATGGAGGCTCCCTTCTAGAGACATACCTTGCTCCTTGGCTATTGCAAGCGGTCACGAATTTTTCGCCAGACCTAGGTTCTATTTTCCAGTTAGAGATACTAGTGGTTCTGAGGTTGGGTATGGGTGGTGGTTTGGACGAGGTCTGTTGCACCCTCTTATAGAATTTCTACTCGGGGATGCATGTTTTGGAGAACATGCCGGGATCCTTTGGAAATTTTCTAAGTTTGTACAACATTCGTGGTTGGCTGCAGGGGTTGTAAGTGCATATGTTGTTTAATTTGGGGTTAGTGAGCAACCTTGCGAGTCCTTACTTTCCTAGTCAAAGGGGATGTGGAGGGCGTGCATTAGTGAGCAACCTTGCGAGTCCTTACTTTCCTAGTCAAAAGGGATGTGGAGGGCGTGCATTCCTGAATTCATATATTGCACAAATGCCTATATTGTCACTTGTTGGGGGGTGACAATATTTTAAGATGTTGGTCACTAGGAAATAAGGGGTTGTTGGAGGTTAGAAGGAAAAATACGATGGGCGTGGTGGACATAACATGGGATGTGTGGTGATTTTAATGAGTTTATTAACTGGTGTATTGAGGTATTTTCTCAGATGGTTTGGTTCACCTCTAACTGAGCCGACACCTTGGGATACACTTTCATGCAACTTCAATGGGGACATGATTGACGAGGAGTTGAGCCTTGGGGCTAGAGTGGAGTGATGAGATCAGAAAATTTTGACCTGGGGGAGGATTTGGATCACAACCCAGCTCATTCTGTAGGCATAGTTGATCTTGCTCCACCCTTTGATACTCTTGACACCCGTCTCCATAATGTGACACTTATGATTGAACAACTTGGGAAAGACGACCATGATGATTGAAACACAGTTATTGGCTTCATGCCTGACTTTTAAAAAAACTAGTGGCATATGTAGGATTGTTTAGATGCATTGCAGAGGGGACAATCACAAATATATGAGAAGTTAGACTGTTTGGACTGACAACTGACCCACATGGAGAAGCATGTCCATTGCTCCTTCAATCCACCATCGTCTCTTGGCACCAACCCAGACCATCCAGTACACATTACTTCATCAGACTCAAGATGATATATGGTTGTATTATGCTACTTGGGAACTTTAAGACTATTGGGCTGTCAAATT
Source organism: Pinus albicaulis (assembly GCA_034641835.2). Classification (NCBI taxonomy): domain Eukaryota; kingdom Viridiplantae; phylum Streptophyta; class Pinopsida; order Pinales; family Pinaceae; genus Pinus; species Pinus albicaulis. Next base: position 158,321,184 of record CM076574.1, read on the forward strand.
TTGTTTTTCTTGTTAGTTTGCTTTACTAGTTTTATGGTTTTGTTCCCTTCTTGGCTAACAAATTAGGTAGGAGTGAGGTTTGAAGAAGGAAAAAACCTAGAATATCTCGATGTAATCTTGTGTTGAACTAATAAAAATTTTTGACTTAAAAAATAAATAATAAATTACAACAAAATTTAAAAATAAACTATTTTTTTTTTTAATTCACATATGTTTCTTTTATATATTTAACTTCTAGATTTTATTGAACTATTATATTTATATTCTAACTATTTATAAATATATAAATTTATACAATTTTTTTTTTTTTGTAGGTGAAAGTCTGTATTATATTATCATAGCAAAAAATTTTTTTACAGTAGGAGCTACCATGTCTTGATTACATTCAGTCAACCCAGAAGGCATGCATTGTGTGTAGAACTTGGGTGCTTACCAAGGCATTCGAAGCACTTGGTTATTTGCCGCAAAATTAGAAAAAAACATACCGAAACTATCATCATGGGGGTGGGTGTAGGGGGCCAGGCGGAGGAGCTGCGAAGAGACGATCCTGATGGTGCATGTGGTAGCTGATGTGATCCACTTGGGTCTCCAGGGCTTAGAGGTGGTCTTGGGAGCATCTCAATAAACGGCGCAGACTCTCCAGAGCCTCAAGGGTCTCTATTTGCAGGTTTAGGACAACATTGATGTAGGCCACTAATTATTTTCGATCATCGTACCTTTGTTCACGCAGGGTGTCCAAATTGAGCTGGACCTACTGGAGCTGAGCGAAAATTGTGTCAAGGGTGGTCGAAGCCTCAATCTGGCCTGGAGATTGGGCTGGAGAAATTTCCATGGCCACTGCTGAATGCTAGCTCTCTGTAGACTTCGAGTGGGATCTCGGGTCTCCTAGTACCTCGCAATTTTCCATGTCTTGTCCAAAACCACCACGCTGAGCTCAACCACTTTCTCTCAGCATACAGGCACCCTCCTCTTCCGTTCGCTGTGTTAGGCGGCAGTGCCAAGTTGCGCCAATTCCCTCAGCATGTGAGACCCACGTTCCACCCTTGTACCCTCGGCTAAGATTTTCTCTGACCGCATCTCGATCCCCGTAGACGAGGGACACATGATTGCCACCAGTCTCCACACTATCGTCCAAGGAGGTAAAAAAGCTCCACCACCCACAGATTTGTATTACAGGAGAGAAGGACTGCTTCGTGAGCCCAAGGTAGAACCACCGAGGGACTAGGCGACGGAGGAATTGATGTTGCACAATACAAATATTTTGAGCAGGCAACCATGCTAAAAAGCCAAATCTCTCGTCCAAAGACACATCCTCCACTTTGAATTCAATGCCACCACCCTCATCCGCCTCCTGGTGCAGCGTGTGCGTTCCCATGCCATTGCTAGGATACCTCCCGGCTACAAACCTCTCACCACCATTTCCTAATGGATTTGTCACCCTCTTCGTCTCAGGCTGGCGGAGCCCAAGCCAGGGCTTGAGGGCTAGCGGATGCTCTTCTGCACAAACCACAACATTGACCTTCACCATTGCCCACGGAAAAAAATGCTTAGAACGACGTCCATCCCACGCTTAACAATTAACTTGCCTGCCGTGAGAACGCCTACCTCGAGGCTCTTTACCACTTGCACATGGGAGGGTGGTGAGTCGGTGGGTGAATGGTTGGGGACCAGGTGGGCCTTAACTGCCCCCATCCCACTTATCCTCGTGATTGGACACCCCCAGCAGGGAATAAACTTATATAATTTAAGCGCATAGGTATAAAAAAAAAATTAACCCCCCTCCATATATATATATTCAAAAATAATAAATAACAACAAAATGTAAATGTTAAAATATATATTTTTAATTTACATGTTTCATTTTTAATATTTAACTTTTATATTTTATTAAAATATTACATTTATATTACAACTGTTTATAGATATATAAATTTATATAATTTAAGTGTGTATGGTATAAATAAAAAAATTAACACACACACACACACACACAAAAATAATAAATTATAAGAAAAAATATAACAATTTACAAATATATAAATTTATATAATTTAAGTATGTATGGTACAAATTAAACATTAACACACACACACACACACACACACACACAAATTTGTTCAAAAATGATAAATGAGAAGAAAATTTAAAGATTAAAATATTTTTTAATTTATGAATGGTGAGCTCTCGCACTGCAACTAGGGTTTTCCTAGCCACCCCACTGCTGTGCCCTTACAATCATTTGAAATCGAGTGTTGTTGTGAAGGTGTGCATTTCTCTTCTAGGAAGGATATTGGTGCAGGTTTTGATGCAAGTGGAGTCCCAAGTTTGATTTTTTTGAACTTCAGAATCCACCCTTCATGATGATCAAACACGAGGGAGTAGTTGTGTTGGTTTCAACACTAGTGTGTTGGATGGAGTTGAAATTTTCATATATTATTTAATTGTGGTTCTTATTATTTATTGGAGTTTGTTCCTATTAAGGATTTAAGGAATCAATCATGGGCGATTCATTCAACGAGTTTTAGGAAGAATGACCAAGAATGCCTCGACTCTGCAGACATTGTGGAATGAGAACTAGGTTTCTATACAATTGTAGTCACTGCAGGGGGATTTGTTCCCCTGCCCTCCTCTTCAAAATCTCCTCTATTTTGCACCATGTATTATCCTATAATAGTTTCCTTCAACAAATTGGTTCAAAATGGATTGAAGGGAGTTAAAAATAGGAATGAGAAATTTGCAATGAGATTTTAAAGTATTTCAAAGGTTCAAGTAAATCACAATAGATATAGAGTTACAACTCTCAATCTTGCCGAAAGGGGATTGGTAGGGAAATTTATGGGAATATGGCTATCCCTTAATTGCCTCAACCAATGGGTGGACAAGAACTGGGAGCCCTTTGTTAAGGGTTAAATCAAATGTGTTATTTGTGGGAGAGGCTTCATCACTTTCCTTTTTGAGCACAAAGAAGATAGGTATTTGATCTTTTGAAATGGGTTGTATTTTATGGGAAATCAATGGTTTTATTCAGACATATAGACATTGGATTTTAAGTCATAGTATGTCGTTCCATCTATTGTTCCAGTTTGATTCAAATTACCCCATCTCCCTCTTCACTTTTGGGATGAAGATACCCTGAGAAATGTTGGAAATGCACTGGGAAAATATATAATAGGGAAACGATTAAAAATTCAATGTATGCATGTGCTAGGATTTGTGTTGAAGTTTATTTAGAGAAATTTACTAAAGCAATCAAAATATTTTTTGATAACCAATCATCTATCCAACAAGTAGATTATGATAAGATCTCGTTCAAGTGGGGGATTTGTCATGATTATGGGAACTTCCGAAGAAATTACCAAAAAAGTGGAAAAATTACACATATCCAAGAAGATGAACGACAATGATAGACTCACAGGAAGAGAAAGGGCATGAATCGACAAGAATTTTAGAAATTCCAGGTCCTCGATTCTTAGGAGCCTCATGCCTCCTCAGTTAAGAATCTAATGTATTTGATCTAGAAGAAAAGAGAAGGAGGTTATGATAAAAATCCCATATTAGTGAACCCATTCGCCTCTTTGGAAGGTGATCTCAACAAAGGACATACAAATCAGGAAAAAGAAAAGGAAATTTTTTATAGGAGATAAAAAGATGTAGATCAAATGGAATTAGAGGGACCCCCAAATCTGGGAGAGGACACTGCACTCCAAGATAAAAAGGAGGAATAGAGATATGAAGAACAAGATAATTTCATGTCTTCGAAAAAAAGAACGATTTTATAAGAAAATTTTGTTTCAATAGAGGATAGGTCAAAAAATGAGGTGGGAATATATGTTAAGGGTTCGAGAATAGAGGTTTTTCATTCACGTAGAAACATAAGGAATCGTTAGGAATCCTTAGTTTTTTTATTTACGAACAAAAAATCATAGAGTGAAAAAGGGATTCCATGAAAAACCACATAATAAATAAGATCACCACACAAATAAATATGGTAGAAGTGCTCAATCAGAGAAGGATAAAAAATTTGGTTCTAAAGGCCATTCGAAGAGTATTTCAAATAGTCCCTAAAAAAACCCAAGACAAGGAAGTGGGGGCTGAAAAAGAAGCCACTTTTGGAAAAAAGAGAGAAACATGGATGGTGATTATGCATTTAAAAAGAAGGTTGAAAAAGGAAATGATTTACCATCTCCATAGTTTTCATAAGTGTTAAATAAAAAATAAAGTCCCTCGCCCCTTTTGACAAGAGGTAGGAAAGATCGCAAGAATGAAATTTCAACTTCGAGAAATCTCCAAGCTTCATTGATTTAATAGGAATGTCTTCTAAATATTGTGGACTTGGCTTGGACCAAGATAAAAAACGAGGAGATCTCTTCAAATGATGAAATAAACTAAATCAATTTGTTGAGTAAATTTTGTTATTTGTTAAATCAATTTTGGTGTATCTACAAGTGGAAAAGCATTTAAAGTGCTTTATTTTGTTTGAAGGAAATACGTAAAAAAATTATGTAGGTGGATGAAAGAGCTTTTGTTTATTCAGATGAAGCTCACTAATTGTATTTCCATATCTCTGTATGATGTAATCACTTTGAGAATTTAGCTCGAATATTTTTTAATACAAAATATATCCTCGGTTCATGTTAAAAATAATTTTTTAATTTACATATATTTTTATATATATTAATTTTTATATTTTACTTCTGTTATAGTTATTTATAACTATATAAATTTATATAATTTAAATGTATATGGTATACATAAAAAATCAACACACAGACACAAATGATAAATGATAACAAAATTTAAAGATTAAAATATTTTTTTAATATAAATACGTTTCTTTTATATATTGAACTTTTATATTTTGTTGAACTATTAAAATTCTAGTGTAATTGTCTATAAATATATAAATTTAAGTAATTTAAATGGGTATGGTATGGATACAAAATTAGCACACACACATATATATTAAAAAATAATAAACGACAACAAAATTTAAAGAATAAACTATTTTTTTAATTTACATATGTGTATTTTATATATTTAACTTCTATATTTTTTTGAAATATTACATTTTTATTATAACTGTTTTTTTTTACAAAGTCGGTTATTGAGATATATATTCCAAAAAACTAAAATAAACAAGCTCCCACAACATGAAGGGCTTAAAGAGAAGCAGGCTATTGGGGGTACGAGTGGGAGCGTAGTCCCGGTTACCTAAAGCCTTGTTTACAAAATTACCTTGATTTCCTACATTTTTTGCATATTGCCTTTCAAACAGTAAAAGTAGAGAAACACATTTACATAACATAATGGAAAAATATATTAGATGCCGAGGGGAGGTCCTTCATTTTCTTCTGAAATCTTCTATTTATTGTTGACTGGTTGTTCTTGTTGTGATATTTGTTTACTGCCTTGGTAGTTTGAATTCCCCCCTCCCGATTCATGGTGATGCTCTTTAGATAACATAATGTCTCTTCCAGATGATGGAATTTGTTTTTTAGGGAAAATATTTCTTCCTTTTAGCCCTCCAACTGCCTCTTCAAGGACAAATTCTCATATTTTACTTGGAACTTAAAGTCTTGAACTGGTTCCCTTAGTTTGTTAATCATGAACTTATTAGCTCTGCATATTGCACATTTCTCATTTTGTGAGGCTCTTTCTAGTGGATTTAGATCCATTGATACTTTCATAGGATACTTCTGGTCGATCTACTGATGGAGAGAGGCAGAGAGATGGTTCCTCTGTGCTTTGGAAGAAAAGTGAGCTGCTTGTTATTCCAAATACACTCTGTTGACTGAATGGGAGGCTGTGTCAAGAGATCTGCTGATATGCGTAGAGGTATGGAGCTCCCACCTCTTAAATAAAACTCCCAGAAATTTCAAGTGCACAAATATGACTGAATGAGAGACTTTGGAGTGAGATCAGTGGAGCTGTGCAGATATTAGGGGCTCTCACATCTTAGAAGAGAGGAGAATCTAGATAGTGTATATAAATGTCAACACAACAAGGTGGAGATGATGATGGGAGGTGAGGCTAGGAGTGCTAGAAGGAGGGAAAGAAGGGGTCAATGGAGTTGAGCAGTGCTGAGAGCACATACTACATGGAGAGAGCATGATGGGAGGAGGGAGAATTGAGGGTGTAAGATCTAAACACGGCTGTATGCGAAGGAAGAATGGTGGAATAGACATCAAGGATATTGAGGGTTGGGCGAACTTAACAAGGCACATAGTCACAAAATCAGTGTAGGCAGAGGTGAGAGGAGTTTTATCAAGCATGAGATTGATTAACATGAAAAATTTGATGCCATTATATGGAGACGTGATGACTAATTTAGATAGGATTGAGTCAAGGGATCGACATGGCCTGTTAGGCTTGAAAATTAGGCTGTAGAGATTTCCATAATTATTCCAAATCTAAGTTGAATCAGTGTTCATACAATATTCATTTTTATTTTTTTAAGTAAAAATCCTCCTCATGATTCGATGTGAATGTGGCAGGGGAGGGAAGCAGGGCAGACTATGGTATAGGAGTGAAAGATACTTCATTTTGGATTCTTGTTTCTCCTTCAGGTCAAGCTACTGCCAGATTAGCCTAGTGGTCCGCACTGCTGTTATTGTCTCACAATATGTATTTGAAGGATACATTGCCTAGATATGCTATATTTTGCCTAATTTGATTGACTATTTGGCCCATTGCTGCATTTGGAGGATTTGTCATGCTGGTCATGGCTTGAATAATTATTGTTGAGTCTCCCATGATTAATGGATTCTGAATTTTCATTTTTTTGAGAATCATGGAGCTCAAAAGTAAACCATATGCCTCAGCCCTATTATTGGAGGTTTTCCCTAATCTGCATTCAAAGGTGATGGGATTGGTTCCACCCAGATCCAGGAGTATGCCCCCTGAACCAGCCCTGCCTGGCTTGTTTTTTGATGCACCATCAAAGAAGAGACAATGCTTATTAAGATTTTTCATCCATAGAATGAAATCATCCCTTTTAAATCTTATTTTCCAATTTTGGATGCCTTTCTTTATTTTGGGACTGCTTTTCCAGTTGCTTCTACCTGTTACAAAGCTTATACATATCCTCTCTTCTTGCTGGAGCTGGTTGTTGTCCATTACTTTCAAACCTTTCATGTTTAAGAATTATGTTGTGAGCCCCCATGTATTTGATAGAACTCTTCCTGTATTTGGTGTTTGAATTTTGAAGATTTGTTGGTTTCTAGCTAACCAGACCTACCAGCAGAGGAAAGATGGTAGGCTTTCCCAAAAAAAAAATATGGTGTGATTTATCTTCAATGAGTAGGGATATTTTTTTTTCCAAGATATGAAGAAGTCATTAAAGTTGCTTTTGAAATTTAAATGAATTTCCAATGGGATCACTAGTTGGTGCCAACATTTTCTCACAAAGGGACAATCTAAGAAGAGATGTTGGATACTTTCTTCATCCTTTAAACACATGGGACACCTTGAAGGCCCTGGAAAACCTTTCCTTTTGAGGTTTTTTGTTGTAAGGACTTTACCTTTTAAAAGAGTCTAGATGAATATTTTGACTTTAGGTAGACTTTGTGATTTCCATATTGTTTTCCATGGTGCCCAATCCTGGTTATTTTGCTGATCTTGTATGGTTAAATACCTAGATTTGACTAAGTATTCTACTCCACTAGGTTCCAAAATGAAGGTGTCTTGAGCTTCTTGATTAGTTGGTGTTGCTCCCTTATATTGAATGAATAAGGAGTCCCAGAGTTTTTTTAAATTGTGTGGCATATTGGGGGTGTTCCAATCAGCCCAGTTTTTGTTTTGCCAACGAGATATAGAGTACAAGGTGGTCAACCCCTTAGCGCACATCCACCTTTTCAATTCATGGATATCTGCATTGGAGGATAAGGGAGGATTCCCCATTATTCTGTCTTCCCATAAAAGAACACTTATTTTGTTTCCAGGGAGTTTAGAAGTATGCTTTATGATGGTGGGGAGGAATTTTTTGACTAGCTTCTAGACTTGCGTACATGGTCTGATTGGTGTACTTCCTTCTAGTAAGAGGGTTCAATGTTGATTCATGTATTTTGAGGCCAAAACTTGTTTCCACCTATGATCATTCCCATTGATAAGTCTCCAAACAATTTTTTCCCCAAGGGCCACATTAATAATTCTAGGTAACCTAATAGATAGGTCTCCCTTTTCATAAGGAAGAGTTACCTGATCCCACTTTACCAAACTGAACTTTTTGGTTTCTGTATTTCTGCCTTGCCACATAAATCATCTTATAATGATCTCTATTTTTTTTGGATGCTAGATGGTGCCAAGATTGTTGCATATTGGTAAATTGGCAACGCTGTAACCATGGCTTTGATAAGCATCACTCTTCCTGCTAAATTTAACCATTGCATTCCCGAATATTCAATTTTTTTCCTCATTTTCTTAATTTGGGTGCTCCATAATTCCACCTTCAGATTTTATTTTGATATAGGGAGTCCTAGATAATCGAAATGGGTCTAATTTTCTTGTGTAGGGATCTCTAAAATCTGGGAAATTCTTTGTAAGGTTGATGGGGGCACATTCCATCCACAGATTCTGCATTTTTCATTATTTAGCAGCCCGCGTGAGGCTTCCATGAATTTTTCCAACACTTTTTTAAACCTTTTGGTGATAATACATGATGCCGCTCCCATCAATAGTGTGTCATCAACGAATAAGGAGTGGTTGATGCTTTTAACTCCGTGGGAAATATGGAGGTTAGTTAGTGATATTTCTCTTATGCTCTTCTTTAAAGACCGACTTAGTGAATCTGCGATTATTATATATAGAAATGGTGATAGGGGGCACCCTTGCCTCAGCCCTCGGGAACTATGAAAAAAGTCACTTGGCATTCCATTTATCAATTGGGGCAATCCATGGTCCCATAATGCATGCTCTGATGAATTCAATGTCTCATTTGAGAAACCAAATTTCTTGAGGACAATTGTTAGGAAGGTTAAACTTGGTCAAATTCATTCTCCATGTCAAGTTTTGAGATGATTCCTTGCTATTTCTTTAGCATACTTGAGTGCAAATCTTATTGGACAATCAACACATTGTCAAGGATCTGTCTATTTGGCACAAAACCACCTTGGTTTTTCGATATGATATCAAGAAGGAGTTTCTTTATTTGACTGGATATGATCTTTGTGATTATTTTATAAGATAAGTTACATAATGAGATTGGAAGAAATCGACTGAAGGTGGAGGGAATTGCATCTTTTGGAAATAGAGCTAGGTAGGATGAATTAGTGAAACCACCTAGCATTTTTTTCTTAAATAGATTCCTTATAATTCTTATGAGGTCCTTCTTGATAGTATGCCAATTGTGCCTGTAGAAGGTAATTGAAAAACCATCAAGCCCCAGAGCCTTGTCTTGGTGAAGTCCCCACACAACCTTTTCGATTTCTTCTTCTTCAACTTCTTGCATGAGCTTCATATTTTAATCTATGCTTATCTTGTTGGGGACATGCTGTAAAAAAGTCGCTTAATATGCGTTTTCTCCGCTTGTTGTTAGGAGGTTTTTAAAATGTCTATATGCTTCTTGTTTTAAATTATTTGGATCTCCTATCTCCCTTCCCTCAATATGAATACTATCAATCTGGTTTCTAGTCCTTCGAATTTTCATTGAGTTGTGAAAAAAAAAAGTGTTCTTGTCTCCTGCTTTTAACCAAAGGCTACGTGATTTTAATCTCCACACCTCTTCTTTTACTCTATGTTCTCTATAAATTTCCCAATAAAGTGCCTTTTCCTGGAGTTGGATTTCTTGTGTTTCTTCCTTGGTTTCCTTTGTCTTTTTATTATCTTCTTTGGCCCAAATTTTCATTTCCTTTCTCAAAGTTTTTAATTTTGTCTCCCGCACAGAGTAAGGAGAACCGTAGACTTTTTGAGACCATACTTCTGCAATTATTATTTTCAGATCCTCTTTGATGTTCCATGTTGGGCGGTACCTAAAAGTGATGGGGCCTTGATTTAACAAAGTCCCAAGAGAGATAACCATTGGCTTGCGATTAGATGTTGTTGTATGAATAATCCTTGAAACTATTGAGTTGTAATTGGATAAAATGTTGTCCTGAACTAGAATGCAATCTAGTATTTCTTTTATGTTGTTGCTTCCAATTCTCTTGTTGCTCCAAGTGTACTTGCCGTTTTTGGGAGGAATGTAAAGAAGCTTATATGTTTCCATTATATTTTCTATGGAATCCCTCGATGGACCTGCATGGTAAACTCCTTCAAATTTCTCATCCACATTTAATACTAGATTGAGGTCACCTCCCAATATTACATTTCTATTTTGGGAATTATTTAGAGTCTCTTTAACAATGTTCCAGCATAGTTCTTTTCTCCCTATAGTGATTTGGAGCGTATATGTTGACCATGCAGTATTTCTCATTGGTGTCTATATCTTTAAGTATGCTATAATCCAGTGCTGCTCTCTTTTTTGCTGAAGTAGCTCCCATTTTCCTTTTCTCCATAGAGTGCAAATACCACCCGAGGCCCCTATTTCTTGTTGAGATGTCCCTTCATAATTTTTTAATTTTTTGATCATATTCTCGGATTCTTGAGCACTTGTTTTGGTCTCCTGTAGCATTAGTATGTATGGGGTTTCCATTTCTAGTATATCTTTGGTTGCATTGATTTTCATTGTTGTCCCCATACCTCGACAATTCCAGGAGATCACAATCATTATTTATTCTGATTGGAGGTAGAGGGACCTTTTCCTCTTTGGTGATGATGGTTTTTATTCTTGTTTCTTGAGATTTTTCCAAACAAGGAATCCATGGGATGTTGGGTGCCCATAGCCATCTCTTTTGCTGTCACTTCATCTCTCAACTCTTTGTTTGAATTTCTTCCTGTTTTTTTTTTTTTTTTTTTATGTTCAAGGGAGAGTAGAGAATCTTTTGAATGGTTCCTTGTCAAGATTCGATCGACAAAGGAGGGAGGTGGGTTGAGAGGGATAGTGGGCGAAGATGGGGTTAGGAGAGGAGGGAGAGAGTGGTGGGGGGAGGGGGGAGGTGGACTGAGAGGGATAGTGGGGGAAGATGGGGTGAGGAGAGAAGGGAGAGAGTGGTGGGGGAAAGGGGGAGGGGAAGAGGTTAGGATGGGAGGGTATTCAAGAGGACCAAAATGGTTGGTATTAGTGAGGGTTGAAGTAGTAATAGGAAGGTTAAGGGGAGGAGGCGAGGAGGTAGAAGGGCCAGATTGGGAGGGAGCCAGAGGTTGAGTAGTGGAGGGGGGCGAGGGGGGGGGGGGACGTTGTTTGTTTGCTATTTTTTTCTTTTTTACATGTTCCCATTTAGTTTCCTGAGCTTCTATTTCTTATATTTCTTGTTTTTTAAGGCACCTATTTTTAAAATGACCATAGTCATGACATACCTTTCATTTAAATGGTATATGTTCATAGTCCAACTGCTGTATGTGCATCCATTTGTCTACTTTGATCTTAACTGCCTCCGGTAAGCCTTTCCCTAGGTCGACATCTACGCATATCCTCGCACAAGTGTGCATGTTCTCCTTTGGCTTGCATATATCAATATACTTTCCAACAACGTTCCCTATTTCCTTAACTGATTCATCACCCCAACAATGGAGAAGGAGGTGAGGAAGTCGGACCCAAACAGGGACTACGCTTGGCACATCGAGCTCAGGGTCGAAGTTCAACGTCCATATGTTAAGATAGAGACCTTGCATGCCCATGAAAGATGGGTCATTTCTAAATATTAGGACTTTGTCTTCCCTAGTTTCAAACTAGAAGGTATAATACTCTCTCTGATCAGAATCTGGATTAGGGGAAAAAATTTGCCAAAAATTTAAAGTGCTCAAAATCGCACTAAAGTAGAATGACCAGATCCAGCCCATGACCAAGAATCTAATGCACTTTGTTTCACTCAAAACAAAGTCTGTATGATGAATTTAGAGCCTGTTGATCACCGTGTCAAACAGGCGAATTTTAAAAAAATGGTCAAACATGGTCAAAGGTCAAAAATTTGGGTTTTCCACCATTTCGCCCAATGATAGGATGAAAAGTGTTAGATTCTAAATGGCCCGAATTTCTGGGCCCTTGGAAATTTTTTGTTGGTTTGTAGAAGACCAATTGGAAGCTAACACGTGGTTAGCCTGGACGCCGCCACATGCCCTCCCAAAGGCCGAATGTTGGGTTAAGTTCCAAAGGATGAATTGCAATTAAAGTCCAAAGGTTTTATAAAGGTTGGATTTAACGTTTCATGGAACAAAATTTTTGGCAGAGGTTGGGGTCAAACCTGTGACCTCCCACACATAACCCACGAGCCTTACCAGTGCTCCATACATTAGTCCTTGTAATATATAATGCAGCATATATATTTAAATACAAAGGTTTTGGTATGGTGGGGGTAGGGCGGGGGCCAGCCCCCGACCCATGTGACTATGGTGTGAGAACCGTGGCAGAGGCAAGACCAAATCGGCGGAGTTAAAGCGCTAAACATACTTATTAACCCATAAGCAAGGATTAATGCGCGCTAAACCTTCTTTAATTCGAATTTATTTTAAAATGTGCTTTTAGCACTAACCCATAGTTTATCCATTAATTAAACTCCACTTAAAATAATTAAACTCGTGTTTAATTTAGTGGAGGTTTTGGCGGTTCCACCAGATTCGGTGCCACTACCAAAATTGGTGGGCTTAACTAGAGATGTTCCAGTTTTGGAGGAGAATCCTAGGGAAAAATTGAATGAAGCATAAATTTTGCTAATTTCGACCAATTTTGGCTCAAGAAGAGTCATTCCTAGATGATTTTGATGCTCTAAGCATGATGGCGCAAGTTTCAGAGGCGTTGGAGCACTTCTGGAAGTGTTTTTTCCACTTTGAAGATTAAAGAAGCCTAGGGCCACTAGGAGAGGAGGTCATGCCTAGATAAACTAAAGACCATTTTCAGAGACTAAAGAGTCTATTTTTAGGTTTTTGGGTCTTTTGAATCCAATGGAGTAGGTTGAAAATTCATTGGAGCACTACAGGTGCATGTAATCAGACAATTGACCATTAATCCCAAGAGGGCCTAGCCAGTTGAAGCAGGTTCATGGAGATGTAGCCCAGGAGGGGTGAACTCCATTATCAATGATTGTGTCATGTGTTTGTTGTGTCTTATTTCTCTGCATTTTATTTTTTATACATGAGTTTTTAAAAGCTAATTAAATCATAAATTTCAAATAAAATACACTTAAAACTTGACACATAAACCCCTTCACAATTGGCTAGCTTGAGACGATCCTAAACACATTTTCATTTAATTGATGAGGGAGCTAACACAAAAAAATACTTTGCCTATATTCAGAACACTCTTCCACAAAATATGATAGAGATTTTCCCAGTTGTTGAAGAGGACCAATTCCTTTCAACCCACTTCTGGATCGAGTGAGGAGATGGCCAAAGGCCAGTGAACTGGCCAAACAAGTCACGTTAAAAAAGGGAGAGCGCAACTCTGCGGGGGAGGGAAGGAGGGAGAATGATCTCTGGAATGCCATCTATATTCTTCACAAATTTTGATACAGAGGGTGTGGTTTTTGGGGGACCAATGGAGGAAATCAAGGAGGAAAAAGCGTCTATGTTTTCGTCATTATCAGGGATCGAAGTGTCAGGCGGAGGTTCCCCGTCCAGAGGAGGATCTGGTGGTTCCATGATGGCAGCAGGAATCCACACTAGTCAAGCAATAGAAGAGTAAGAAAAGGGGCGCACGCCCTCAAGGCATGCACGCAACAAGAAGTTCAAATCGCCTCAAAGCGCGTTAAGGTAAAATCATCCCACATTTTTTATTATAACTGTTTATAAATATATAAATTTATATAATTTAAGCGTGTAAGTATAAAAAAAAAGTAAAACACACATGTATGCTCAAAAATAATAAATAACAACAAAATTTAAATATCAAAATATTTTTATAATTCACATGTTTCTTTTGAACATTTAACTTTTATATTTTATTGAAATATTACATTTTTATTACCAACCTATTGTTGTTATTTATTATTTTTGAGCTTACATGTGTGTGTTAATTTTTTTGTTCATACTCACACGCTTAAATTATAGAAATTTATATATTTATAAATAGTTATAATAAAAATGTAATATTTCAATAAAATATAGAAGTTAAATATATAAAAGGAACATATGTAAATTAGAAAAATTGTTTATTCCTTAAATTTTGTTGTAATTTATGATTTTATAATATATATATATATGTGTGTGTGTGTGTGTGTGTGTGTGTGTTAATTTTTTATCTATACCATACACATTTAAATAATTTATAATTTATAAATAATTATAATAGAAGTATAATTTCAATAATATATAGAAGCTAAATATATAACTTGGAAGATTTGAATTTGGATATGAATGCTATGTAACTTCTTTTTGCAAATGAATATAAAATGTTGTAGTGTGTGTGTGTGTGTGTGTATATATATATACAATGCACATTTAAATTATATAAATGTATATATTTATAAAAAGTTATAACATTGAGAGACACTTTACAACCAATACATGAGGGAGATGTTGTGCCTAAAGTTATTTAAAAAATAATAATAATAAATATGGGTTCACTAATATTGAAACAACCTTGATAAATTTTAACGAAGTTGTCTATGGAGGGAGAGGAGTTGCCCGGACAACCAAAAGTGGCTGGAATCTGGGCAAATTTTTTTTAAGAAAACTTGTAGTAGCAGTGTTTGAATCATGTTTTTGATGGTGGAAATAGATTCAACACCATAAAAAACCTCAAGGGCACCCAAAATATTGAAGTTTGATAGCTATAACATGGATTTAAAAAAATCCCTCTCGGATTTTATTAAAATATGGCCAGAATTTCCATGATTTTCAGGAAAAAAAAGTGGGTTGGTTAGACTACAACCATTTTAACTTTAGAACTACCAAGCGCCCAAAGGGATCAAATTTGTTGAGATGAAAAATTATTTTAGAGAGAAAAGAAATTTGATCCCTCTTGGCGCTTGGTAGATCGAGAGTTAAAATGGATCTAGGTTGGTTCAATATTAGCGAACACATATTTATTATTTCTTTTAAAGTAATGTTTTTTTTTTAAGTAACTTTGTGCACAACATCTCCCTCATTATTGTGCTATAAAGTGCCTCTTAGTGCAATCACTGTTTATAAGTATATAAATTTATATAATTTAAATATGCATTGCATACATACAATATTAGCATATATATATATATATATATATACTCTACAACATTTTATATTCATTAGCAAAAAGAAGTTACATAGCTATTATATCTAGATTCAAATCTTCCAAGTTATATATTTAACTTTTATATATTATTGAAATATTATACTTCTATTATAATTATTTATAAATATACAAATTTATATAATTTAAGTGCGTATGGTACAAGTAAAAAATTAACACACACACACTCAAAAATAATAAATGACAACAATATATATATATATATATATATATATATATATATATATATATATATATATATATATATATATATATATATATATATATATATATATATATATATATATATATATATTTGAATTTACGAATGGTGAGCTCTCACATTATAGCTAGAGTTTTCTTAGTTGCATTGTTTCTTTACCCTACAATCAAATGAAATCAAGTGTAGTTGTGAAGGTGCACATTTCTCTTCCAAGAAAGAGATTGGTGCAGGTTTTGATGCTATTGGAGTCCCATATTTGTTTTTTTTTAACATCAGAATCCTTCACAAAGATGAAACACAACGAGGGAGTAGTTGTGATGATTTTGGCACTAGCGTGATGGTTGGAGTTGAAATTTTCATATCTTCTTATTCAATTATGGTTCTTCTTGTCTGCTAGAGTTTGTTCCTCTTAAAGCTTCAAGGCTTCAATCGTGGGTGGTTCATTCAACAATTTTGAGAAATAATGACCGAGAGCACCTCGGCTCTAAAGACAAGATGGAACCATAACTAGGGTTATGTGCATGTTTATCCTCTTTCTATATGTGTATTTTTGTGATGTATTTTTGAAGGTTTTTGTTTAGTTGATGATCCTCTGTATTGCAGTTTGGATACAACTTCACTGAAAATTGATTGTTTGTAATAGAGAGGAATATTAAAAGTTTTGATAAAAGGAGACCAGATTTAGAGACTGAATGTATACAAAATTGTTTCTTTCATTTATACTGTAATTTGGAAAATATTGTAATGGAATGTTGAAATGAATGTTGAATTGTTTCTGAAAACAACGTTTTTTTTCATACTGATAATAATAATAATAATAATAATAATTATTGGCTTCTGCATCAACGTGGAAGTTAATATTCACCCCCAAATATTGGCAAGGTGTCCTATACAACAAAGAGGAAGTGTTTCAGTTTGTGCATTTGAAAACAAATGATTGAATAGGAATTGTTGAACTTATTTTTTAAAAACTAGGGTTATGTGCAATGACAGTCACCGCATGGGGATATGCCCCCCCCGCCCTTCGCCCTCCACCCTCCTCTTCAACATCTCCTCTGTCATGCACCACGTATTCTCTTGTAGCAGTTACCGTCAACACACTAGTTCATAATGGATGGAAAGGGGTTAAGACTAGGAATGATAAATTTGTGAAGAGATTGGAAAGTGTTGTGAAGGTTCAGGTAAATCCTAGTAGCTCTAGAGCTACAACTCTCAAACTTGTTGAAAGGGGCTAGGTAGGAAAATTTATGGAAATATGGCCATCCTCGAATTCCCTAAGGAAATGGGTGGTCAAGAAATGGGAGCCCTTGATTAAGGGTTAAATCGAATGTGATTTTTGTGGTAAAGGCATTGCCACTTTCCTTTTTTAGCCCAAATAATATAAAAATTTGATATTTTGAAATGGATCATATTTTATGGGAACTAAAGGGTTGTATTTGGACATGTAGACATTTGATTTTAACTCATATAATGATGCTCCATTTTTTGTTCCAGTTTGGGTCAAATTACCCCATCTCCCTCTTCACTTTTGGGACGAAGATACCCTGAGAAATGTTGGAAATTCATCAGTAAAATCTTTACACAGGGAAATGGTCAAGGATTCAATGTATGCCTTTGCTAGGATTTATGTTGAAGTTGATTTAGAGAAAGGTGATCCTAAAGCAATCCAACTCTCTCTTGATAAATGGTCATCTATCCAACCTATAGATTATGATTAGATCTCGCTCAAGTGTAGGAATTGTCATGATTATGGACACTTCGCAAGAAATTTCATAAAAAAAGGCAAAATTGTAGATATCCAAGAAGATGAAGGACAACGAAAAACTCAGAGCAATAGAGAGGGCGTGAATTGGAAGTCATATTATAAACATCAAGCCCTTGATTCTTAGGAGCATCATGCTTCCTCAAGTAAGAATCCAACATACTGATCCAAAAGGAAAGAGAAGTAGACTATGATAAAAATCCCAGATCAGTGAACCCATTCGCCTCTTTGGTGTTGATGCTACAAATTAGGGTTGATTTATCTTACTTTATAATTGCTCGTGAATATTTGTTGGATTATTATTTCTTTTATTATGTTCTCTTCATCAAACAACTACCAAAATATAAAAACATGAATATTAGAAGAGACAAAGAACATAATGATGTAGGCTCCAAGTAAGGGAAAAACCCCACGAGGGGAAAACCAAAACAACTCCTCTTATTATAAAATCAGATCAAAGTGAGACATCCAAGACCCAAAACCAAGACCAAGACTTTACACAAGAACCAATTCATCCCTTCGTCAATCCTTCCTCAACAAAGTAAAATAAAACAAAGTCAACAGTGGTCCACACTCTTCAAATTTGGTCAAACTCTCAAGTTTTCAGCCCTAAAATAGTTCTAAAATGTTTGGCCCTGCAACAATCATGAAATTTGACGTGTGGCAGAATTAAGGCAAAAAGACACAAAATTTATCTTCTTTGAGCTTCACTCTCTCTCATTTGAGTTTCTCTCTTCTTCTCTTGGATTTTCGCTGGTTTTTCTTTCTCTTTCTTGGCTCAAAAATTAATGAGATGAATTGGAACTCCAATAAGGTCGAATTTTTCTCTATATGTACACGTCCAAGAGTTTGAATGGGTGTCTTTTTGGGATGACTTTTCCAGGAGGGCCGACTAGGTCTTGTGAAGGATAAATTGACTCTTTTGACTCAAATAAATATAATTTTATTTTTATTCCAAGATGACGAAATGGGACTTTGACTCAAGTAAATTTTTTTGACTCATGAATTTTTTTATTTTTTACTCAAATAACCATATAAGCATGAAGATCATGATTTGACTAATGAAAATAATAATAATAATAAAATTTCTTTTTCTTCTTTTTCTTTTACATGAAATGCATATTGATACAAGTACCATGATAATAATTATGAAGACCGAACCTAGTTACATTTCCAACAATCCCTCTTAACTAGGTAGGTATTCATAATGGCTAAAAAGGATATCAGGATACTCTCAAATTGAAATATTTTCATAATAAGAGTTCATATTAATAAGCACCACCATCATCATAACTAGCATTGTCAAACATATCAAGGCCTTAACTAACAAACTCTATCTTTCCATTAGATCAAAGCATAATGTTGGGAGGCTTTGGACACCACCACCAACTCTCTCTAGGAACATACCCCGTCCATATGTTCACCAGGTATGCCCTCATAGGACTATTCTCATCTTGGATATTACCCATCCTTAAAGAATATTGGTCATCAATACTACTCTTATCTTGGATACCTTATCCTCAAATAGTATCAGTCCTTAGGAATACTCCCATGTCGGATACCATTCCTCAAGGAGTATTGGTCCCATATGCTTATCTAATCCTCCATTCTCCATACCACTACCTTCACTAGGCTTACGACTATTATTTATGGCCATAGTACATGACATGTGGAGAATACCGTCGTGTTCATCATCACTCCCTCTAACCTGGGAGGTAATTCTCACTCCCTATCAAACAGGGAGAAGCGACCACAAGCATAAACTTGTCACAATAATCATCAAAGAATCGGTTGCATGTTCTTCCATGGAGATATTTTTATAGTTGTTGGGCTCCTTATCTGCATTAAATCCTAATGAGCTTCGGCCTTCCTAGATCTTTGTTAATCTTCACACAATTTCATCATGTTATCAAATAATTCATCAAACATCACATGGAGCCAAAATTATTCACAACTGATTGCATAAGTATTTTTCAAAACAAGATTCTGATCTCATGGTTTTACAAGAAATTATATCAACTTCTAATCATCAATAGTATCTCTATCAACATCAATACTGTCAACTCAATAAATGTATTTATGAATCAAACCAATCAGCTACCGGTATAACAATATCAAAACTCTACAAATTCCTGCCAAATCAATTATAGCTCCCTCTTTCCAATCGAGATGGATGATTTTTTTTTTAATCAATATTGAATCCATCATTTCATCAAGTGATCAACAAAATGTCTTATGACTTCTTGTATCAATTCATTGCCTTATTTTCCTTTATAATGTACATAATTATATATATTTTTCCTAGAAGTCATACCATATCCCAAACATTATGAATATTATTTTCCAAATAAATCAAAGTGACGTCTAGTCAATTTCTACTTAGTATCTCCTTGTGAGATCAACAATACTTCCTTCATGTACATGTTTTGGAAATGATGTGTTTCACTATTAAGCCAAGGCTAGTGAGGTTTGTCATAGAAATGTTAATTAACCATATTGGTTCTCTTTCTAATTATTTATTTGAGATGTGTCTTGATCAAAGAAATTATGTTATGATATTGATTTTTTCCCCATATGTATGTATCATATTTTTCTTTTAACTCCCTCTAAAGATATGGTTCCTTTTTCTAGATGTCTAATGTAGAAACTTTTCTAAGATAGACATAATTCTTATTTTCATGTTGTTATTCAATTTAAATCAAATTACTAATTTGACCTTCTTTGAAGATGATGTTCATGATGAGATTCTTTCTTTCATGTTGCTTCTAGAATGTCTTCATACTTCTATATTGCTTTAATGTTTCTTTCATGTTCTTCTAGTAGACTGGAATTATGCTACATTCTTTTTTATTCTTCCATTCAAATGATAGACTGGTACTTATGATAAAAATGACTTTTATTTTTATAATGATCTACTTCTATTGTAAGTGTTGTAGTGATTTAATGCTTCAAAATCTTCATGATGAAACTAATTGATTTAATGATTGTAGAATGCATGTGAATGTATAATGATGTGTAGACAACTTTAGATGAACCAAACTCTTTTATTATGGTTAGCTGGATGATGTGATGACTGCTTTCAATTCTTTGTGATGAGATGTAATATGTATACTTTTCCACGACTTCTTCTAGATCTTCATAACTAATTTGTGAATCTAAGAATCTTCTAAGTGTAACTGTAGTTGCTACTCTAATTGCTATGAAAAACAAACTGCTTTCAAAATTGATATTCTTTAGATTCTTTAGTATTAAAGGTCCTTTTTGTCTTCAAATTTAAGTTTCTTCTTGGATTCTTATTCTTCTGTAATGTGGGCTCCACTTTTTTCTTTCCTCTTGTTGTTTTTCGTGTTCCTGGGATATTTAGGACAATATTTCTTAAAATTTCCAAATTCATTACAACCAAATCATTATACTTTGGACATGTCTCAGTCTCCATGTGGTTGATTTTTTGTTGTTGTTGTTATTGTATTTTTGGCGGGGTTCAAATATTCCAATATCTTCCAAACTTCTTCTTTGATCTAGCAACGGTTGGGTTCAGTGTCATCCTTGGCCTCCAATATTGTTTTCTAGAACACATAAATCCCATAGTACATCAGATGTTGGAGTATCTTTTATTGAATAGATTATGGTCACAAAAATACTCCAATATTAAGGTAGAGCATTGAGTATGAAAGTAGTTAATTCATAATCATATATGACTTCTTGAAGCCCTTGATGTTGATCTTTCAATTTCAATTTTTTCACAAGGTATGAGGACAAATATTCATATTTTGATAACCTTGTTCTGTAAAGTTGATTCCTTAAGGATATTTTCTGACCTGTAGTATTGACAGAGTATAATTTTACCAACTCGTAATAGACCTCTTTTGATGTGGTCAAATATGCAACAAAAGGAATAAATTGATCCTTAATGGAATCAATGAGAATTATTTGAGCCCTTACTTCTCCCTTATTATATTTGACCACATCTTGGGTCTTGTCCTTATCTGCTTCTAGAACTTTTCCTAGAACATGATCTGTCACTTCAATTTTTATGAGAACCAAAATCAATTCTTTTCTTCCAAGCCTTGAAATTAGAGTCTCCATCGAGTTTGTTGCCTTCTTTACAGATATAAACCATTTGAGTGAAATTTTGAGACATGGAGTATAGTAAAGTACTTATAAAAGGAATGGAGTACTTGAATAATGATGATTATTCCAAGAATGTAGATGATGCTACCAAGAATCTTGATGCCTCTAAAAATATTCAAATATGTTCTTAAGTGATGTATTCTATAGAGATGTATTTAATCTGCCATGATGGTTTCAAAGATGAGTGATGAGAAATAAATTTACAATAGAGTCAAAAGAGAGATATTGCTGCTACAAAGATGATGGTCTTCCTCAAAATTATGATTTCTATTGATGATGATCCTTGTTCCTTCTTCTTGTCAAATATTGTTGTTGAAAGTAGTGTCTTCCTTTGTAGATATGTCTTGAAAGTGAGATGAATATTGTAGATATGCCTTCAATTATGCCAAAAAAAGTGATCTCTAAGCTACACTTCCTTTACCTTAGCTCTAATACCATGTTGAGAAACCAATAGCCTAGAAAATTAGGGTTGATTTATCTTACTTGATAATTGCTTGTGAATACTTGTTGGCTTCTTATTTATTTTATTATGTTCTCTTCATCAAAAAAGTACCAAAATATAAAAACTTGAAGATCGGAAGAGACAAAGAACATAATGATGTAGGCTCCAAGCTAGGGAAAACCCCCACAAGGGGGAAAACCCAAACAACTCCTCTTCTTACAGAAATATATCAAAGTGGGATATCCAAGACCAAGACTTGCCATAAGAACCAAGTCAACCCTCCTTTAATCTTCCTCAACCAAGTAAAATAAAAAAAAATCAACACTGGTCAACACTCTTCAAATATGGTCAAAATCCGAAGTTATCAGCCCTACATTAGTTCTAAAAATTTTGGCCCCTGCAATAGTCTTGAAATTTAGCACATGCTTTAGAATTTGTTAATTTTTGATAGGGCTATAATTTTATTTGCTTTGATCATTTCATTTCTTTATTAACACATTAAGTTCACCCTATCGTATCATAACATTATTCATATTTACATCATTATTCAGTAATATATGCAATTATGTAGAAATAAAATTAACATCATCATTAATACAACGGAACATAAAGGAACAATAGAATAAAATCATGCACACATAGAGACACCAAGATTGGCCAAAGACCATGGAAAAGCCCACTATGGGGAAAACCCTTGCAAATTATTCTTCTTATATTGCCATCAAATGATTTGGAAAAATAGAGTACAATGATTCATATCTTCATCTATGCAACCAACCAACAAAACTACTACAACATATATGAAATGAATCCAACAATGTATATACTAAGAGATATGATTTTGAATTCTACACTAAATTGTCACTGACTGAAGTCAACTTCCAAACCTTGCAGTCACTGGGCTAAATCTTCAGAATACTGAAAATTCATCTTTTAGTCCTCGGTTGCATGGAGGAGGAATCATACATGTGACTATAGGATCCCATTGACTCCCTTAATCCTGGCAAGCATGCGACTAGGGGTCAAAAATGAACTCCATAAACCCTAATCTCCCGGTCGCATGGATGATGGGTTGTCTGTGCGACAAGAAGGCTCCAGTCATAGAGATGAGCTTATGTTCGTGCGACTGTTCTTTGCCTGCAGCTGGGGCCAAAAACCCTAATTTAGAGATGTGAGCCTTGGACCTTGCAGTTATACCTTAGAGTGAACCTATTCCTCCACGGATGCGCCTCAGAATTGTGCAAACCAAAACCAAGATACAAGAGTGTCCCTCCATTGTGTCCAAATGAGGTAGAGGGAACTTGTATTTATAGCCTTTTGATGGGTCCAATTTTCTTTAGGGCTAACCTGATCCAATCTACACATGTGTAGGGCCAACCTAATCCAATGTACATGAGTGTGTTCATAAATTCAAAATCCCACTTCTGCTTATTCAAATCAGGTGATCTTTAGGTCGATTTTGGTCCTCTTGAAAAGAGGAATTCGATGCAATAATAATATATATCAAGTGAGTTGTACAAAGTGGAATTTGACCGAAGTTGCATATTTGTAACATAATTAGGGAAAAAAACACAAATTTTCTCTCCTTTGACCTTCACTCTCTCTCCTTTCATTTTCACTCTTCTTATCTTGGCTTTTCACTGGTTTTTCTTTCTCTTTCTTAGCTTAGAAATTGATGAGAAGAATTGGTGTCCAATTAGGTCAAAAATTTCTCTATATATACACATCCAAGAGGAAAAATAGGTGCATTTCTGGGCCAACTTGATCTTGTGGAAGACAAATGGATTATTTTGACTCAAATAAAAATAATTTTATTTTTCTTCCATGAAATCTAAATGTGAGTTTGACTCAACTACATTTGTTTGACTCATGAAATTTTTTATTTTTGACCCAAATCCCTCCTACAAGCATGAATAACATCCTTTTACTAATAAAAATAATAATAAATTTTATTTTTCTTCTTTTGTTTTTACATGAAATACATATTGATACAATTACAAAGATAATTATAAAGATCGAATCTAGTTACAATTCCAAAATTTAGAAGGTGATCTCGATGAAGGAGATACAACTAAGGAAAATTCTCATAGGAGGCAAGAAGTTGTAGATCAAATGGAATCAGAAGGATCCCCAAATCTGGGAGAGGACCTTGCGCTCCAAGCTACAAAGGAGGAATAAAGATCTGAAGAATAAAATAATTTCATGTATTCGAAAGCAGGAACCATTCTACAAGAAAATTTTTTGTTAGCAGAGGATAAGTCAGAAAATGAGGTGGAAAGAGATGTTGAGGGTTCTAGAATAAATGTTTTTCATTTACCTAGTAACACAGGGAATTGTTAGGAATCCTCGATTTTTGGATTTACAACAAAAAATCATAGGGTGAAAAGGAAATCCATGAATAACCACATAAGAAAGCAAGTTCCCACACAAAGAAATATGCTATAAGTGCACATGCAGATAAGGATAAAGAATTAGGTTCTCAAATTTCATTGGAAGAGGCCTTTCAGACAATCCCTAAACAAACCCAAGACAAGGAATTGGGGGAAGAAAAAGAAGCCACTTTTGGAAAGAAAGGAGAGAAATATGGATGGTGATTTTGCATTTGCACAAAAGGTTGAAGAAGGCAATTATTCCTCCTCTCCATCCCTTTCAGAAGTGTTGAAGAAAAATACATGTCCCTCACCCCCTTTGACAAGAGGTAGGAAAGACCACAAATAATGAAATTACAACTCCTAGAAATCTCCAAGCTTCATTGAATTAATAGGAAGTATTATAAATATGGGGACTTGGCCATAACCAGGATAATAATAATAATAATAATAATAGAGGAGATTTGTTCAAATGAATAAACAAATGGAAATGATATGTTGAGTAAATTATGTTATTTGTTAAACAATTTTTGGTGTACCTACAAGTGGAATAGTCTTGAAACTGCTTTATTTTGTTTGTTCGGACAAAACTCATGGCTTGTATTGTCATATTTCTATATTATGTAATCAATTTGAGCATTTAGTCGAGATATTTTTTAATACAAAGTATATTCTCAGTTTTTTTTTTTTAAATATTTGTTTTATATATTTAACTTTCATATTTTATTGAAATATTATACTTCTATTTTAATTGTTTATAAACATATACATTTATATAATTTAAATGTATATGGTATAAATAAAAAATTCAGACACATATACATATATTCAAAAACGAAAAATGATAACAAAATTAAAAAAAAATATTTGTATTTGCATACATATGTTTCTTTTATATATTTGATTGAAACATTATATATATATATATATATATATATATAAAGTCAAATTTCTATTCATTCATCAAAAAAGTACATCGGTAGAAAAATGCAGGTAGTTTCACCTTGACCAAGTTTGTTGACTACCGCTAGCAGCATATGACAAAGAAAAAAAAGTACAACTAGGGGCACATTCCACAACTTGGGAGGCTAAAATCACCAAAATACACATAAAACAAGTAAAACACTTGTAACCATGCTTAGTCATCAGAGGTAATAGACACAATATTTTCCAGAGCAGTCCCTAGAGGAGGAGGAGGACAGAAAGAACACTGGACGTGCTCTTCGAAGTGAGCCATCCATGACTCCAACTTCTCCACCTTCTCAAATAACAAATTTTGACCACACCACACCACCACAACCCTCTCCCTCAAATGAAATTAAAAATAATAAATCTTTTTTAGCGTAGTGATGATCTCTGCATGTTCTTCCTGCTGAGCCCTATCAAAATTTTCTAGGTGGTCCAATACAGACTGAACCAGATCCTGAAAATTCTCCAAAAAACAATGTCTACTCGTAGTCACCCCACACCTAGGCCCTCGCACCTTACCCTGGCTGCCAGTTTTTCCTCTACGCGTCGCTCCGCCCCGCTTCGTTGTCCCCATGGTTCACCCACATCGGAGTGCCTGTGAGCCACCTTGACCACCACGAGCCCCTAAAGCCACTTGACCTAAGCTACCAGCGGTTCTACAACCCGGAACAGAGCTTGGAGGCTCCTCAACCCCCTTCACCACCTGCAAATGCAAATGACGCTCCCCTTAGATGGCTGAAATTCTCTTTGAAGGGGGAAGAGAGCGATAATTGCGTGGAACAAGGTGCATTTCAACAGAGTGCAAAACACCAATTAACTACGAAGCTTCCCAACTAATTACAAAGCACACCATTGAAATTAATGCAAATAAACTCCCCAAAAAAGCCAAAGGTTCACCAACAACCCTAACCAAGGGAGCTACATGAAACAAAGACACAATCCAAGCAACAAAATAGTTAACCATGGACTCAAAAGTCCCAAACACCCCCAGATAATTAATTTTCTGTAAATTCTTATGACAACCAACCTCCCTCTAGCCAAAGTATTTATTTACCCAACTGTGGATCGTGGGTAGCTACACAAATCCTTCGAAAATACAAAAACCTAGAGGAAAACCACTTAATAGGGTAAAACAAATTCCCTGCAAACAAAAAATAAAACCAAGAGAATTATTAATTAACCCCTCATGACAAGGCTCAATGTCCAACCTAATAGCCTGATATAGAGCATTGAGACCACTGGAAAAAGCCAAAAACCACACATAGGAAAGGATACTTATCAATTTTTTGATCCTAATGCTGAGGAGGGGGGGTTGATTCTGGAAGCGCCACCATTCCCAGAAAAGGCACTAGCTAGAGAGGTTGAGAATTCCACCAAAAATGAATCAGTGCACATCATACCACCAAAAATCCACAACTTCATACAAGACCTGAAAAGCGCCATCCTCCATATACCAACGCCTTTCGCCCACTCCCACTCCCAATGATGTTGATGGGAATTTCGTATGCCATACATTTACTCCCCATGTACTCTTATCTCGATGAGAGGACATAGAGGTCGGCCTCCACACCAACAACCAAGTGTTCAACATCATTTACCACGCATTCAGATCCCCTCATTTTTTTTTCACCCCCATCAGGGAGATTAAAATGTTTTTTTAATTTACATATGTTTCATTGATATATTTAACTTTTATATTTTACTGAAATATTACACTTTTTTTCCTAAGGAAAAAAAATCGTGTATTTTTTTTATACTCAAAATTAAATACATCCTATTTTTTTAAGGAACCCTAACTACTCTGACCTATAACTTTTATTGATTTTTACGTTAATATCTCATGGTTTAAGGAGCGGAGGGGGATTCTCCCCCTTCTCTTGCAACATGATGATGTTTCACATATTGGTCTCCTCACTCAAGGAGAAACACCCGTAGAAACCCCAATCTCGTTTCGTTAAAATTTAGAGAATAGACCTATAGTTGTGCCACCTTCTGGATCCTGCCACACCTCTCTAACATTCATAGATCACACTTTGGTTGGTAAGTTCACTGGGATGTGGAATTCTCCTAAATCAACTGAATAGTGGATTGAAAAAACTTAGAAACCTATGATAAAGGGAAATATAGGTCTCTATGCTTGTGGTAATGGATTCTTTGCTTTCCTATTTGTGTTCAAAGAAGACAAAGACATTATTTTCTGTAATGGTCCATATTTATTTGGAGCCCATGGAATGTAATTGAACTCATGGTCATTAGATTTTGATATAAATGATGAGATAACTATTGTGGTTCTGATATGGGTAAAACTCCCAAGACTCCCATTATATTGCTAAAGTGATGATTGCTAGAGAGAAATTAGAAATGGGTCATGCAACTATATGGATAGAGCAGAACCTGAGGGTCATTAGTTTGTATGTGCAAATATCTATGTCTAATTTTATCTAGATAAAGGGATACCATCATTATAAATAAATCTTACTCAGGGAGAATGGATCCATTTCAAGTTCTAGACTATGAACAACTTCCCTTCAAGTGTAGGGCATGCTACGAATATGTACACTTTTCAAGAGATTGCAAAAACACTCTACCTGAAAATGGGGAAAGCATAAATGAAAATCCAAAACAAAAATGAAAAACACAGAAAATGGGGTGAAAAAAGGAAATGAAACAACAATACAAAACCAAATATCACCTAAAATAAATGCAACTTCCTCATTAGAAAATCCTTTCAATATTAGATAAACTCAAGAGGAAAATAAACATGAAGCTCCAAAAAGCACTACGACGGAAGTTCTTGAGGAGGACAATGAAGAAATTGAAGAGGAGGTGGGGGGAATTTGTGAGCCAAAGAAATAAGAATGAAAACACCAGGGAAACAAGGAACAACCAACTTAGGAGGATAATCAAAACCCTTTAGTCTTGGAAAGTATTTCCAATCCTCAATAAACTTTGCCAAATGATGGAACCACAACAACAATTAAGGATAGGGGGAAAAATCTAGGAAATTAGTGACAAGAAAGCGAAAAAAAATGAGTTGGGGATATGAACTCAATAGCCAGGAAACTAGAAGCAACAAAAAAGGACAAGGGATACCATCTAAGAAGGCGACAAGAGAAGCAAAAGAGAAAATAAAATAAAATACTTGGAAGTCAACCCCAGATTTTTTAATATTATAAAACCAATAATAGGTTCATATCAGGAACAAGAGAAACTAGGAGGATGTAAATAATCCAACCCCCCCAATAATAAATGAAAGCTTTATCTTTGAATATAAGGGGATTGGGAAACCCGCAAAATTCCTTTAGCTTAAACAAGAAAAGTCGCAAATCCTTCTACTGTAGGAAACACAGTTAGAAGAAAAAGAAACTCTAGAATAAGAAAATAAATTTTAAAGATATTGTGTTGGGGTGTCTTAGGGATCTCGTTGCACATCAGGAGGCTTATACCTTTTGTCTTGACACTCAGTTCACTTTCAAATAATGTAAGAAATCACAACATTGGATTGCAACTATGCTTGAAAGGAATGATACAAAGGAAATACTCCCCATTGTAAATTTATATTCTCTCGTTAAATGTGGAGATAAAATTGACTTTTAGGATACATTGATTGCTTTAAAATAACTACACTTTCATTTAGATAGTATTGTAGGAGGATATTTTAGTACAATCCTTTATTCCACAAAAAAGCGAGGATGTAATATGGTTAGGGATCCATTTCATGAAAGAATGGAAGGATTGGTTAGTGAATGGGACCTTCTTCACATCGTGCCCAAAAATGAAAAATATAAATGGAATAATTGTGAAATTTTCAAGAGGAAAATATTTCTGTAATGCTTGGTTTATTTCTCCTACTTATGAGATAAGTTATTTACAGATGCTTCAGTAAATTTTCAAATAAACACACTTGCATACCTTCACTATCATTAAGAGCATAAGAACGAAAATATAATTTACACAAATAGCACAATAGAAATAACCATATGAAAAGAGATGTTTTTGGAAAATTGTCCTTGGAAAAATCCGATGTGGGAAAACTGGTGCAACAGATGAGGGTTTTATATTTATCTTCATAAATGGAAGGTACATTTATAGGAGTCTGATGAGCAGAGAAAAATTTTCAAACACTTGGCTGAATTTTCTAGACCTCCCAGACAATTTTCAGACCCTTGGGGTGACCTCCTTCACCCTTTGCGTCATCTAGTGTGAATGATCTGCGCAGTCCCTCTCTGGACTGCGTGATTCTATGGGGGGGTTCTTGCTGCTGATAAACTCACCCTTCCCTTCACCCTCCTGAATTTTGCTTCTCGATACTGACTCCTCCCTCCTCCTTCTGCTCCTACAACCCAGCCTCTACAAACTCACCCACTGAAATCAATTTCCCTTGCTTTAGAATCGATTTCCTTCGGGTACTGAGAGTGTCCCCGACTTTGATTTCCAAATGGCCCTCAAGTCTCTTCTTATAGTCTTCTCGCTGATGAATCAACGACCAATATTATATCTTTAATCAATGACTCAAATCAAAAGATGACTTGATCTTCATCTTCTAGAAGATTCACACTTTTCTTTATTAATACCCTTTAATTATTTAATTTCCCTAAGTTTATACTTAGGATCTGCATTAAAATAACTAATTATTTTAATAAAGTCATATCCGAGTGGAATTTCCACAAACGATTTCTGGGTTCTTTGGATAACTGATGTCTAAGCCTCTCCACTGAAAATGAGACTTAGAACACTTTTCGATGCTATAGAAATAAACACTCCCTCTTAGCGAGGAAGGTGTTTAAGCAAGATACCACTGTATTGCTCTGATTCTACATCATCTGGTGTGCTGATGATGTCCTGGCTGTTGCCCTTCATCTATGCAATGTTTTTTCTTGTATTTCTGCCCTTTCACTGTAACATCCGTACTGCAGCTCCCTCTTCTTTTGAAGCCCACCCTTTCCTCTAGTGGAAGGGTTTCTCGACCATCCCCATCTTCTCTCTAAAGTAAGTGAACTTGATCTTACTTAGAGCCTTTGTGAGGATATTTTCCACTTGTTCACTTGTAGGAGTGTATCACAACTTTATTTCTCCCCTCTAGACATAGTCCCTGATAAAGTTACATCGAATGTCAATGTGCTTCGACTGACCATGAAACACAGGATTTTCGGAGAGCTTGATGAAACTTTATTATCACACAAAATCTCGATCGGTTCTATCTGCTTCTTGAGTAAGTTCAAGAGAAATTTGCGGAGACATATGGCCTCACACGAAGTTGTGCTTGTTGCCATGTAATATACCTCAGTTGAGCTCAGTGCTACGAACTTTTGTTTCCTACTGCACCAAGAGGTCATTCTTGATCTGAGACTGAAGCAGTACCCATTGGTAATTTTCCATTCTACTGTGCTTCCAGCCCAGTCTGCATCTGTGAACCCACTCAACTGGATCTCATTTCCCTTGGTTTACTTTATCCCATACTCAACTGTCCCTCTCAAGTATTTGAGAATATTCTTGGCTACTGCCTAGTGAGCCCTCCTTGGTTCCACTAAGAACTGACTGAGGGTATTCATTGCATAACAAATGTCTGGTCTCGTGTTTACCAGATACATCAATGACCCGATGAGTTGTTTGTACAATGTGGGATCAACCTCATCATCCTTTGATGTGTCTATCTTCTTTCAGTTAGTAATCATTGGTGTGACCATGGGTCTGCAATCTTCCATCTGAAATATTTTCAAAATCTATGTAGTGTATCTTCCTTGTCCTAGGAAGATTTCCCCTTCCTGCTGCCAAACTTCTAAACCAAGAATATAGTGCATCTGCCCCAAGTCCTTCATGTCGAATCATGTTTCCATATTCTCCTTGCAGTATTTGATGAGCTTGGATGACCCGGTCAAAAACAAGTCATCCACATACAGAACAAGAATAAGCGTCTCGTCTCCTACTCTTAAGTAGTATAATTTGGGATATTCGTCACTCTTGAAAAACCCCATCTTCTACAAGTAGCCATCAATCTGACCATACCATGCCCTGGGGACTTGTTTCAAGCCATACCAGACTTGCAAACATGAGTCTTCTGCTCATGTGTCTCAAATCCCTCTGTCTGCTCTATGTACACTTCCTCCTCTATCACGTCGTTCAAGAACATAGTCTTGACATCCATATGGTGAATCTCCCATCCCATCTACACTGCCAAAGAGATGATGGATATGATAGAAGTGTATCGTGCTACTGGAGTAAAGGTTTATTCATAGTCAATTCCTTCTTTTTGGGCATACCCCTTTGCTACAAATCTCACTTTGAATTTCTCTATGCTACCATTTGCAGCATATTTGATCTTGTAGATCCATCTGGATCCTACAATAGATTTTTCATGTGGTATAGGGACTACTTGCCATACATCATTTGTCATGATGGATCTATACTCCTCCACCATGGCATCTACCCATACCTGATGCTGAGTTGCTTCTCGAAAGGTAGAA
The DNA here is from genome assembly GCA_034641835.2 of Pinus albicaulis. Taxonomy (NCBI): domain Eukaryota; kingdom Viridiplantae; phylum Streptophyta; class Pinopsida; order Pinales; family Pinaceae; genus Pinus; species Pinus albicaulis. Next base: position 158,352,782 of record CM076574.1, read on the forward strand.
GGCTCTCCAACCTGAGCTACCAGTGCCTGATATATGTCAGGTTGTTTCCTTATCCTCTTCCCTTCTCTAGGTGCTCCAAAAAATTCTTCTGCATCTCTAAGAATATGTTGGAATTCTCTGCTCGGTCTCCTATCAGTGGTGGGTGGTCTCACCTGTTCTTCCTCCTGTTCTTCATCGGAGGAGCTTCCCTCAGAAAAATTGTGCCTTGGAAAGGTACTGGACCTCTCCTCCATAGGTCGTTGACACTGTACCAGTTGATCTTCCTCAATCTGCGTATCTGTGGCCATCTCTCAAGATTTCCTAAAGGCTTTCTCCTGCAGGAATTTTACATCCCTTCTTACCACGAATTTTCTGCTCTTTGGAAAATAGACGCGGTACGCCTTTTCATTCTCACTATATCCCATCAGAAAACCCTTTTCTACAGTTTGATCCAAATTCTTCCTCTTTTCCTCTGGAACGTGGCATTATGCTATGCTGCCGAATATCCTGATGTGGCTCACTTCTGGCTTGCTACCCGTGAACGCACTTTCGGGAGTAACCTTTCCCGAAGCTCTATTGGGAACTCTATTCTGAATATAAATTGTTGTGTTGCAGGCCTCTACCCATAGGAATTTGGGCATCTCCTGGTTGTACAACATTTCCCTTGCAACTTATATTATGGTCTGATTCTTCCATTCTACAAATCTATTTTGTTCTGGATTGTAAGGAGCTTTCCAATCTCTCTTGATGCCTTCCTGTGCATAGAAATTGGTGAAGTATTTATCGATATATTCTCCACCATTATCTGACCTCAACTTCTTGATCTTCTTTCCTGTAGAGTTCTCCACCAATGCTTTGAAATATTTAAACCGAATAAAGACTTCATCTTTGGTATTCAAAAAATAGATCCAAGTCTTCCATGAATAATCATCAATGAAGGTGGAAAAATACTTTGCCCCACTGAGAGTTGTTGTGGACATCGGACCGCAAATGTCAGAGTGTATTAACTCTAATACACCTTTGGCTCTGGTGCTGCTTCTTGGAAATGCTTCCTTAGTGTACTTCCCTAGTACGCATACCCTGCAAACTTCATCTTTCTTTGTGTTGAGTTCAGGAGCCCCTATGAAAGTATTTTTGAGAATCCCCAAGGCTTCATGATGTATATGCCCCATCCTTCTATGCCATAACTCATTCAGATCTCTGTCATCTGTGTTTCCAATTAGGGCCACCGGAGATTCAAGCTGGAGCTTATACAACTTGTGAATCCTTACTCTGATTTGTGCCTTTTTGCTCCAGTTAGGGTGCTTGACATACACCTTATCTTGAATAAAGTATACATCATGGCCCTTGTTCTGAAGTTTAGACACTTAGATTAAATTCATCCCCAACCCTGGTACATGCAGAACATTCGTGGCTCAAATATTGTTGCCATTCTCTGTTTGAAATGTTACAGTACCTCTCCCAATGGGGGTAAATTTTGCCTTATTTCCCATATTTATTTGGAAATTCATATTCTCCTATTGATAACTCGAAAAACATTCTTGAACCCCCTTCATATGAGAAGATGCTCCACTATCAATATACCAAACACCTGGAGGAGTTGTGCTTAACACACATGCAAGATCCTCCTCTAGTCTGGATGCCAGCACCTTCATGTCATGTTCTCTCTGTATTTCTACATGCTCTGGAGGACTCCGTGAGTCCCTTTGACTATGTAAACCATTCCTTTGGTCCATAGCATATCCTCCCTTCATGTTTTTAGCCCTTTGCTCTAATACCATGAGAAATTTTCAAGAGGAAAATATTTCTGCAATGCTTGGTTTATTTCTCCTACTTATGAGATAAGCTATTTACAGATGCTTAATTAAATTCTGAAATAAACACATTTGTAGATCTTCATTATCATTAAGAGCATAAGAATAGAAAGATAATTTACAATAATAGCACAATAGAAATAACCATATGAACACATATGTTTTTTGTACAATTGTCCTCGAAAAAACCCAATGTGGGAAAATCGGTGCAGTAGATGAGGGTTTTATATTTATCTTCATAAATGGAATGTACATTTACAGGAGTTTGATGAGTAGAGAAAAATTTTCAAACACCCGGCCGAATTTTCTAGACCTCCCAGACAATTTTCGGACCCTCGGGGTGACCTCCTTCACCCTCTGCGTCATCCAGTGTGAATTCTATGCGCATTCCCTCTCTGGACTGCGTGATTCTGCATGGAGGGGTTCTTGTTGTTGATCAACTCACCCTTCCCTTCACCCTCCTGAGTTCTGCTTCCCGATACTAACTCCTCCCTCCTCCTTCTGTTTCTGCAACCCAACCTCTACAAACTCACCCACTGAAATCAATTTCCTTTGCTTCAGAATCGATTTCCTTCGGGTACTAAGAGTGTCCCCAGCTTTGATTTCCAAATGGTTCTCAAGTCTCTTCTTATAATCTTCTCGCTGATGAATCAAAAACCAAGATTATATCTTTAATTAATGGCTTAGATTAAAAGATGACTTGATCTTCGTCTTCTAGAAGATTCACACTCTACTTTATTAATACCCTTTAATTATTTAATTTACCTAAGTTTATACTTAGGGTCTGCATTAAACTAATTAATTATTTTAATAAATTCATATTCGAGTGGAATTTCCACAAACGATTTATGGGTTCTCTCAATAACTGATGTCTAAGCCTCTCTACGAAAAATGAACTTAGAACACTTTCTGATGCTATAGAAACCAAATATAATAAGCAGAGTATAAAAAAGTCACATATCAACTCAATTGGACAGGTCCCTATTACATAGTAATTAGATGACCAAAGGAAAATATTATGTATCCTCAATATTTGATCAAGGTGATTTGGACAACTAACCAATTTCATTAGAGATAGAACATTTGGAGAATTTGGAACCAACATCTTTTAGATACAACCCATTATGGAAAATGGAATAAGGAGAGAGTGATTTGATAAAGTAGGTATGTACAACCCCTGTCAAAGGCTCCCCTTCTTATTTTTGAGAATCAAATTTAAAAGCGGTAAATATGGATCTTCATCTTTTCATGAAGGAGAAATATAAACCCACAAGTTTGAAAATGGTCGAGGTAATACAAAAACTAATGTAATATCAAATCGTGATAGAAAGCGCTCACGTGGAGTAATGAAACATACAAAAAGAAAAGGATTTAAGTCAAAAAATCCACTCATTGAACAAGAAGGAGGACTATTGGAGACTAAAATCTCGAATCATCTGGCTAAAATCTGGTGATCACATCACATTTTTCTTCCATGGGAAGACCAAGGCATGGGAATTTTGAAATTGAGTAAGGGAGATAGCTCTAGAAGGTAATCCTACAATCTCTTCCTTTGTTGATATAAAAAAGGAAGTTTTTTTGTTGCATTTTCAATCCCTTTAATTTGAAGATCTATAAATAGAGTGAGATGATGCAAAGGAATTTTTATCATGTGTTCCTTCAATTGTCTAAGAACAATAAAATCAACAATTATTTCAATAAATTGAGGAAGAAGAAGTTATCAAGGAAATATAGTCTCTAAAACCTGATAAAGCCTTGGGACCATTTGTATTTTCAATAAGCTTTTATAGATCCTTTTGTTCATTGATAAAAAATATCTGATGCGAATGTTGATTCGATCTAGAGGAAAGACAAATTGGGTGGAGGTAAAAATTCATCCTTCTTAGATCTGATACTCAAAGAATCTAAACTTGCTAATTTCTCTGGGGTTAGGCCCATTTATCCATGTAATGCAACACATAAAATTCTAACCAAAGTAATAACCAATTGATTGAAGAAAATATTTTCAGCAATAATATCTGAGAACCAGGGAATCTTCATGCAAAAACTACAAATATTGGTCTCTTAGGAAGCTATCCACTCTAGTAGAGAAAGGGGGGAACTAGGTATTGTAATTAAATTGGATATGGATAATGATTTTGACTGAGTTTGACACTCCTTCCTCTTTTTAACCATGGAAAAATGGGATTAAACTTTGATTTCATTAAATCGATAAAGGCTTGTATTGGTGCTCCTTGGATAACTCCATTAGTAAACGAAAAATCCACTCCATTCTTCCTGAATAACAAGGGTTTAAGGAAAGGGTGTCCTCTATCTCCACTTTTATACTTACTAGTTGTCGAAACTCTGAGCAGTAATTTAGAACAGGAAAGAATGGAAAGGTGTGTGATGGGTCTAAGAATCACAAGGAATATAAAGGAATTTAATCATTTTCAATTTTCAAATGACATTTTTTTGCTAGGAGGAGCATCTAAAATTATAGCCAAAAGGTTTAAAGGAAGACTAGCCTTGTTTTTGGAAGTTTTAGATGGTATGGTTAGATAAATAAACAGTCGAATTTACAGTTGGAATTGATTTGAAGATATTTTGAGGGATATTTCCAACTCTCTTTAACTTACTATGGAAATAAGGTGGAAATAATTCAAATATATAGGAGTCCCCATATTAATTGGAGCTTCAAATATGGAGGACTAGGATGATATTCTTTAAAATTCAAGAAAAGATTTAGCCTTGGGGTCCATATTGGCTTAATATAGCAGACCAAATAGTTCCGATCAAATATGTTCTCTCTTCATTGTCAATCTTCTTGCATTCTAGCATTCTTGCCCCTAAAAGTGTAGTCAACTAGATAAGCGCTTTAATTCGAAATTGTCACTAACAAGGAGGAAAACAAACTGAGAAAAAGTTTCATCTTGTTCACAAGATTTTTTTTCAACTTCCCAAAATATATGGAGGACTAGCATCAAAGATTTATATTTTATGAATTTTTCAATGCAAGCTAAAATTATATGGCTTATTCTCTCTGACTCTAAGGAGTGGTGAAAATAAGCCTTTCTATGTAAACATTTTCACAAAAATAAGCTCCTCAGGGCCAAAAAATCTGATTGGAGAGGGATCAGGTCAAATATATGGAGGATATGAAAAGAATCAATCCCCATAATATTAGGGAACCTGAGTTGGGGGGTTAGTAATGGAGCACAAATTAATATCTAGAAGGATAGACTTCTTTCAGATGGGACATTAGGAGAATGAGGTGAAATTCATGAATTGGAGAACTATATTAAGAGAATATGAGTGAGGATGAAAGATATATCAAAATGGGATAACTAGGTTGTATGGAAAGGTTGGACATGTTCAAAATTTCCATTAAATATTTCATCACAATGGGATAAATTAACCTCCTTGTTAAAAGTCTTAGCGCCCATATCTGTAATGTTTAGAGATCAACACTCTTGGAATGTAAGCTCACATAAGAGATACCCAGTCAAAGAAGGATATGAGTGTTTAGTGAAAAGGATCCCACATATTGTGCCTAACAAACTATAGAGGAAAATATGGTAGAGGGATGGAATCCCCAAAGTTAATACATTTTGTTTGGATTTGATTCATGGAAAAATATTAATTGCGGTAATTCTAAAAAAAAGAATATTCATGGCCCATTAAGATGCATGCTTTGCAAGGCTAATGAGGAAAAAATTCCTCATCTATTTAGGTTCTATCATTTTTCCTTGGGTTTTGGAAAGATGATTTTGAAATGTTAGCTTAATTCGATCAAATTCTGGAATCCTGGGTTGATATGTTTGAAAATTAGAGGAATACATTTCCTTGGCCTAGAAAATAAATTTATATTTCAATGAGATGTTGGGAATATATGCCCAAATACATATGTTGGTCAATTTGGATTGCTTGAAAAAGAGAAATTTTCATAGGGGAACAATTAATTTCTATGATGGTGTCTCATAAAATTTCGTTCCTTTTATTTGAATTTTTCATAGTTCAAGGCTATAATCAAACTGAGCTAGAAGAAATATCATCATATGAAAGGGAGTGGATCAAATTAGGGACTCCAATTTACCAAGTCAGGGGCAATAATATTCATCTAATCACAAACAAAAATCATTATATTAGAATTGAATCCCCTTAATTCTAATGATGGTGAGTGAGCAAAGGGAATTATTATCTGTTCTTTGATGGATCCTCAGAAGGAAATCTAGGGATGACAGGAGCGAGAGGGGTAATATTTCACCTCGATGAACAAAAAGAGATTAAATTTTCCTGGGGATTAGAAATCTTGACTAATAGCCAAGCTCAATATTTAGCATTGTGGCAAGGTTTATAATGGGAAATATCAAGTAGAATATCTAATATTTTGGTGTTTGGTAATGCAATGGTTGTGATTCAATTCTAAAAGTCAAATATAATTCTTATTCCTCTCTTCTCCCTAACCTTAAAAGGATTATTTTGCAAACTCGTCAATTTGAACACAATGAAATCTATCATGTGTACAAAAATATCAACTCGAAGTTGATATAATGGCCAACAAAGGAACAATATTGGCACAGGGGATTATGGAAATGGATCTAGGTTCATCATTTTATCTCCCAATTCCATGAAAAATATGAATTAATACTCATTCTTCATAAATGAAATACCTAAACATTTTCAACGGAAAAAATGATTCAGGTGTAATCTGAGGAAGTTCCAGTCATATCTAGCATAAATAGTAGTAATTCCCTTGGTGGCCTCAAGAATAGAAAGGAAAAAAATTAATGAATTTTGTAAGTATGGCATGAATATGGAGTATTACGTTGTGTGGGAACAAAAAAATGGTGTACCTAGGAAATACCTAGAGCGGACAGGTGGACACAAACTCATTATCCAATAGCCAGACCTTGGTGGAAGTAGATGAATAACAAGTCATATAAACAGAGAAGGGCCTTAATTTCCCTTTTCCCTTTCACTAATTTTTTTCCTTGGAATTCAATTTTGGAAATTTCTTGTGTTGATCATACATATAGGGTAGATTTTCATTCATTTGCATTAGAATGGTGTTTGTTGTTGGAGGTAGCTTTATAATCGATGGAGTTTTTGTCCAAAGGAAGTAGATTAATTTAAGGTTGCAAGAGCTTGATAGGGGCCAAATACAATATTAAACAGCAGATTTTCTTGAATTTTCAAGTTGCATCGAGGAAAAATAATGGTTGGGAATGATGTTGAGTTTTACAATCAAATGCATGAGAAGTTGAACGTGGTCCTAGATAGTTGTCGATGAAAATTGAAGGATTGTTGTAAGTGGTGACAAGGATGATAAACCTGGAAGAAGCCTAGGACATGGAAAAATATAAAATTATTGAAAACATAGCATACTATGCTATAAGGGAAGTTAGAAAAAAATGACGCTAGAATGCAAGAAATAACTTGTTGCTATGCACATTGGATTGACTAAATTGGAGGAAAAATTAGGCAATGGAAAGTAGGATATTTTCGCAGATACAAAGTCTAGTGAGTAGTTAGAGAAAAAATGGATCAAATTTACAGTATATTGGGAGCATAAGAATGAATATCATGACCTTGGGCAATCAATAGAAGGTCTAGAGGTGGGATTTTCCAATGTCAATTAATCCATTAAGTTCCAAATTTTGTTATGATGTGTAAATTTGAACTGATTCTAGGAGTCTTTTTTAGGGTCTAAAATAGGAATATGCTTCTAATAGTTGATAAAAATCTGTAGGCATAATCTATCTAATTTTTGGATTGTTGAATATAGTGCTCCTGAAGAACAATATGAATTTTGTGAGGGACTTAGTTTGGAAAACATTTTTTTATAATATAAATTTTCTAATTGTTCCTTAAAAAAAATGCATTCTGTAGATGCTTGAGAACATTTAATGGGTTATATCTCATATATATTTATCCAAGAATTGCATTTCATTCCGAAAAATCTTGAAATGTTTGCATATCAGATTTTCAAAACATAGATATCATTTGTCGTGTTCCACTCAGAAACCTTGTTGTATTAAAGCTAGTGAAATATTTGCGAACATTTATGTTCAACCAATTTCATATACATTCAACATTTTTCCAACTGATTCTTGTGCATGCATTCTTGCTAAAAAAAATTGTGGTTGTAATTGATAAATTTGATTGTTGTTTATGCCAAATACACCACTTTTGATCGTTAATTTTCCTGTAACATTCATTACGCTTGTGGAGAGACTTGTGCAAAATTAACCCATAGAAAAACTTGACATATAAATATCCCAAAAAGATGTTATACTTGTTTCTCACGATAGGTAATATATGTTCTATTTTCATCATGATGATATTTGCAACTTAATCAGTTATGCCACAGGGCATAACTTATCAAGTTGCAAAGATCATCAGGGTGAATATAGTATATATATTACCTCTCGACGAAAACATGTATAATATACTTTTGGGATTACCTTTTCAACTTGATCAGTTATGCTTGGGGGAATAACTGGAAAACATTGATCACACCTTCTTTGAATTCTTGAATTTCCAATACTCTTTTGGAAACATCATTAGCTTCTTGGTTATTTTCCCTATATACATGTGAAAAGGAGATGTAAGTAAATTTCCTTATTATATTCACAATGTTCTAATGTATGGGAAAGAGGGCGTGGTTCCTTAATTTGTTCCCATAATCATTCATTCATGGAGTCTCCATACATATAGATATTAGATATTCCATATGATCAACTAATTGAAGAAGGATTTTTAAAGAGAAAAGCTCAACAAAATTGTTGGAGGATAGACCAATGTAGTAAGAGGAGTAATAATTTGACTTTTATATGTATATTCAGCCACCTACTCCTCCTATAGAGGGGTTTTTTTGTGTGTACCCATTAAACAAAGCCCACAAATTTTATTTTTGAATGTCCAAATCTGTAGGAGAATGAATTTTTTGTTTTGTCAATTTCTAGGAAAGGGAACCTAAAATAACAAGACTGTTTAGGGCCACTTTGATGGATTAATGGCCTTGATCTTCAAAAGTGGCTCCATTTATTTCTAGCCATATACCCCAAAAAACCACCAAGGGAAGATCCTTTAGAGATTCTTTTGGTTTGTTGTCTAACTAGACTTTAAAACATTCCTTAACCAAGACACTATGTAAATTATACCCATCTCCATCCATCTTTTTGATCTCTAGCAAAACACTTCAGTAAAAAAGACAATGGATGAAAATGTGAGATATTTATTCAACATCGGATAGGAAAAGTGAGCAATGGTTGGGACCCTAGAAGGGTCTCTTTGCAGTATATCCCAGGTAGGGACTAATTTATTCTTAGAAGAAGCCACATGAATATATTATATTTTGGTGGGCAGCAGAATTTCCATAATCTTTTGGCCCACCAAGGAGAAGGATTTGCGGTAGAATCATGGAATAAAAAGAGGTATCCAAATTTGGGAATATAGGAACCATTTGGATCCAAATACCAAACCCGTTTTTCATCACCATGGAGAAATAAGACTTTGAACCAAATTTTATGTGTATCACACCCAATCTTTGGAATAGATTCCTTCGAGCTACAAATTTTGAGCCCTTAACCATGTTTGAGGACCAATTAAACCTAACAGATCAAAGTTTTGGTGCAATTAGATGAATCACTTATCATTTAAAAATTAGATGATAATTTCAAATAGGAAACATAAATATATGCTACCAATCCATGGGTATATTCCTATCATGAATTTATATCCATTACTAACTTTCCATTTGAGGCCCTTTAAAATGATATCTACTGAATTTATAATGGCCCTCCATACAATCGAACAATTATTAGTTAATTTTTTGGGTGATATGAGCCATTCCATAAGAGAGGATGGAGATATATATATTTTTTTCCATGACCCTTTCCCACAATCCTTTTCCACTGATTAATTTCGAGGCACCCTTAGCAGCCACAACTTTTTATAACCAGGATATATTTTTTAAGCCCCTGGTTCTAAATGCTTTTGGAAGGGTTATGGATGTCCAAGATGTAACACCCCATCCCACATTTTACCCAATTTTACAAGCTCTCCAGGGTAAACATGAGTTGGGAGTTATCATGCATGACACAAATTCCAAGATGTTGTTATGGAAATGGGGCCTAACTTGCCAACTTATCCAAATCTTACTGCAACACTCAAGGACACCTTATCACATATTTTACCTCTTGACTTCATTGGTGACCTCCTTCCTGAGCCTAGGCAACTTCTTAACCTATATTACAACCCAGTCACACCCATAAAAGGAAGTAAGTGCGGCTACATGCTTCCTGCCACATGGACGATACATTATTCTAGTGGTTGCATCCGCAAGGATGAACCAGCTTCAGTAAGGCTAGGGCAGAGGAATCCTATTTTCAAATTTTGGCTCCATAAACTTAAGACAACAATCATCCAACTGCCCAGATCCTTCCAAAACATTGTCAATAACATATAAAAGTCTTCATGCACTATTCTTGGCTATGTTCCTACTCAAGCTTTGAAAATACATGATAATCATTTCTGCAAACACTTGGTAAACATAGCACCTACAGGTAATGAATGCATAATTGTTCACGGTATCATTAGTTTCATCAAAGAACCATCAAGAAGGCTTACTTCCCTCTCTTGAAAACTGAAATAACACATATTAGCTCATGCATTCAAATAGATAACCAATAACATGTCAACCCATGGAATAGAACCATAACAAGAGCGCATCACATAATGATCGATATACCATGTTTATAACCAACATTTAACCAAAAAGAAACCAAGACAAGCCAATCATATAATCATATAATAAACCATAACTTGTGATCATTGATCTCATTAAATAATAACACATATTACCATATGAAAATGTTGACCAAATCATGGAATTCGATGTACCACCGACCATAGATTGGGGTTGAACCAAATATTTCTTTTAGCCCAATCACCCCCATTCCATATTCTAAGCATGAATGTGGGATCACATGAGATAAAAAAAAAAGAATCAAATAGGGCTTTCAGAGGCTAAACCACCTCAACCCTCAACCACAGTGATTTCACCTAAACCAACCAGAAATCACTGGTCACCAAAACAAGCTTGGATGCCTCAAAATTTCTTCACCATACCCTGAGGAATTTTCTTGTCTCCAATAACATGTCAAGGGATTCTCGGAGAAAACAATATCCAACCCCAAAAATTGGGATTTTTCCAAGACCACCTCACTTGGATCTAGAATCTTTCAACAATCCAAAGCTCAACTAAGAATAAATCCCATCACACCATGAATATCTAGGAAATTAAAAGGAAAGGTTGTACCACTGTCAATCTAGGAAAATCCCATGCCAACAACAAAAAAATAACATGTAAAACAAATTCATGCACCATGCATTCAAATCCCAACAAGGAAATCACACATGCAACTTGTTACCTACAAAATATCCTTGTTGTAGATGGTCCTCCAAAATTTTCGTGTGCTCCCTTGATTCCATTTTCTTATTCTTTGCTTGCTTTTTTGTGTCCAAGTTCCCTATATCTCTCTCCCCTCTTGGAGTTCAATTTTTGAAACTGATCAAAATTTTTCATTTGTTTCTCATATGCCTTTTTATCATTGATGTCTCGAGTCTCTTCCTTTTCTTTTCCTCCTTTTTCCATTTTCCTTTATTTTATCTCTAATTTCCTTGCATGCATATTCTTGTCTCTTCATATCATTTTCTCCTATTTCCATTTATTTCTTATATTAAATTTCCATTTATTTCATTTTTCCTTTTGCTAATGTCAATGCTAGTTTCCATAGCCATTAATTAACCACAACTGATACCCACTTTAATGTTTTTCCCTCCATTCAACTTGGAATACGTGTCCCATGACCTTGGTATTATTTTTTCATTTATAATTTCCTTCCAATTACATGGAAAATCAACCTGGGATTGTTACAAAATAAATTATCATGAATGGTTTGTGATCCTATCTTCTATCCCAAAGGTATATCAGGGATATATATATTTTTTAATTTGTTGATAATCCCTTTCAGTATCCAGGCTAAAGAGGCCCGATATATTAGGATAGCATCTATAACAACTTTTCAGAGCACAAGCCTCCCAACCTTGGAAAGTCATCTATTACACCTGTTCCTATTTATGATTTCAACTTTAGATACTATCCAAGCCCATTCTTCCTTTCTATAGTTATTTGGTTTTAGATAAAATCCCAAATATTTTAGTAGATCTCCTAGAGAAATAGGGAGTTTTGAGAGGACACAATGCACAAGCTTCATTTAACTTATTAAAGTGTGTTTCCATAAAGAGTAGATTTATTTTGATTTATAATCATATTCTTTGCTAGAAAGAAGATATCTAGGATATATTTTAATATGTGCAAAATACCATATTCCATATCTAAGAAAATGATTATGTCGTCCACAAAGAGAAGGTGTGTGAGAGAATAGGTATGAGAGATGATGATTCGTTTTATGATGTGCCTTATTTTTATATCCAATAATACCATACTTAGAATTTCAGATAGCATAAGGAAGAAGAGGGGGGGGAAGGGACATAATTTCCTTATATCTCTTTGTGGGTTGAAAAAGGGGGAAGCCTATCCATTAATGAGGATCACCATGGAGGATGTACTAATACAATTGTACACCTAATCCAAAAAAGGAGGGGATAACCCCAATGGGAGGAGGATTAGTCTAATGTAAATCCAATCCACCCTATAAAAATGTTTTCGTAGGTCCACTTTGAATATAACTACCTTTTGCTTTTGAATATGGAGGGACACATTATCGTGCAATCTCAATGTATTCATGAATTTTTTTGTATTTTAGAAAACTGAATTGTTTTAGAGAGATTTTTTCATAGAGGATGGGCTTCAACCAAAGAGAAATATTTTTAAAAATGATGTTGTATATATCGTTGTAGAGGGAGATAGGCCTAAACTGATTAATGTTGGATGGCTTCTCATATTTAGGGATGAGGTCAAGGAAGTTGGCATTGAAGAGGTAAAATATTCTCCCTTGAATCCTATAGTATTCCACAACTCCTAAGAGATAATCACCAATAAACTCAAAACATGCTTGGTAGAATTATATTGAGATACCATCAAGGCCCATGCTTTTTTCCTTTCAAAAAATTTGCATCACCATTTCCAATTCTCCCTTTATGACCTCTTTCATCAAGTCCTCATTATCCTCTACATCAATAAACCTAGGAAAGAAATTGGCCATTTGAATCATTTTATCTATATTTGATCGGTGCTATTTTTTAAAAATAGTTTTGAAATACAATCAACCCTCCTCTATAATGTCTTTGAAATTAGAAGCATTGGATCCATTAGCTCGAGTGATTTCCTATATAGTATTGATTGCTTTCCTATGATTGGCTATTTTATGAAATAATTTGGTGTTCTCATCGCCTACTTGCAACCACAAAGAGGCTCTATTCTTCATCCTTCGTTAATTTTCTTTTTTTATCGTAAAGAATCTCCTATTATCCTCTATGTTTTTCAAAATTTTCTCTTGCTCCTCAAATAAGTGATCCATGCTGAAATGGAGGTCATGGAGCTTGCTTTCAATATCCAAAATAAGTCTCTCATTTTGATTTTTTTTGTTAGGTCCCTATATTACTAGTATAGTCCCTTATTTTTGTTAGTGTAACCCCCTTATTGTTGTTATTGTACCCTTGTAACCCCCATTTTGTTATTATTGTGCCCTTAAATTGTTATTGTTAGGTCGGCTAGGATTACATTGTGGCCCACTAGGATTACATTATGGCCCCATGGACTCCTATATATAGAAAGGAGGTTTTGTAAGTTGTATCATCCAAGAATTGTTCATTTATGTAATGTATTGGAGGTTTCCCCCTCGAAGTGGCTCATTTCTAAGGCGTTTATATCTCTTTTCTTCTCTTTTTGGAGCTGGTTACACAACATTTGGTATCAGAGCTTTGGATTCTAGGGTTTCGCTGCTCCAAACGGGTCATCGTGGAATTTTCGCTATAACTTTTTTTCTACGAAGTTTCAGAAGCTGAAATTTTTAGATTAAAGGCTAGATGTAGAAGAAAGTTTGCATCTAAAGATTTCAGGCTTGGATTTGTAATATTTTAGAGATATGATCCTGTGGAAATTGGTATTTTCAGACTCAAACAGGTCTGTATTAATTGTTGCTGCTTTGTTTCTGCAGTTTTAGAATGCGGAATTCATATGGTGCGAAGCTGAAATCCTGAGGAAATTCGTCAAAAAATTTTAGAGCTTGGTTCGCAATATTTTTGGAGATATGATCTGTGGAAGGTAGTGCTTTTTCAGGCTCTTGAATTGCATCTCAAAGAGGTGATCGTGGGAAAAGTTCAATAACTCTCTCATAGGCATGGATTGAGTCAAAAGTAAAAGGTGATCCATGATAAACAGACTTTTATTTATAACATGTCATTTCAGAGACAAAGGATGAAACAGTGACACGTGACAAGTCGTACAAGTTCGCTCTACTGAACCAGTCCATAATTAGGTCATTGTGGGAGATTGGACACAACTTTGTCTTGGAGAATCCAAATCAGGTCATACCTGTGGCATTCAAAAGAAAATTCAGAGGGCTACTACAGTGCTGAATTTAAGATATTGAAGATCTGCAATCACAGAGATAATACAATTTCAATATCGAGCTCCTCAAATCAAATGAGAAATGAAGTTATCAATATTGGATTCTAAAATGGCCCCTAAAAAGAATTCAACACCCATTAAGCCTTCAGAAGGCTCTACTATGACTCATGAAGATGAAGAATGGCAACATGACATATCAAAATTACAAGAGCAAATTTCGCTCTCGCAAAGAACAACAAAAATGAAATGGAAGTTTTGAAGAAAGGCGTGGAAACTAAGATGGATGGCTTGAAGAAAGGCGTGGAAGCTAAGATGAATGGTTTGGAAGCTAAGATGGAAGGTTTGATGGTTTGAAAGAAGGCGTGGAAGCCTAAGATGGATGGCATGGAAGCTAAGATGGATGGACAAGTGGAGCATCGAGAAGCTAAGATGGATGACATGAAAGACAACATGGAAAACATGAAGAATGATCTAAAGCATACATGGAAGGCTTGATGACAAGCTTAAACCAAATAAGTTATAATGGTGGAAATATAGTAGAAGAACCTCATGATGAGAACAAAATAAATGTTAATCGTGATTTCATACACTCTAATGTTGGCGGGAAGAACCACCATATTCCAAAAATGGATATGAGGAAGTTTGATGGAAAGGATCCTGTAACATGGATACTACAGATGGAGCAATATTTTGATCTCCATAACGTGCAAAACACACAAAAGGTACGCAGTGCAACTTTACATTTAGAACAAAATACATTTGTATGGTATCGATGGCTTTGCTCCCGTAAAAAAATTGTCACTTGGTCAATTTTTACGGAGGAAATGATAGCACATTATGAGGATACAAAGAGAAACACCTTCTTTAGCCAAATGATAAATCTCAAACAAAAGGGTTTAGTGGGGCAGCACATTGAGGACTTCCAAAAATTGAATATAAGGGTAACTGATATTCCAGAGGAACACAGGATTGATCTCTTCATAGGTGCTCTAAAGGATAACATCCAACATGAAGTTCGTGTTTTGGAACCTGATTCATTGGAGAAGGCATTCAAGTTGGAAAGAAAAGTTGAATGTAAAATTATGGCGACAAGGAAGCCTACCACTCAATTCTATAAAGAAGGAAATGTTGCTACGCCTAGATTTCCACAACCTACAAGGTTGACACCACAACAATTGGAAGAAAAAAGAGCAAAAGGGCTTTGCTACAGTTGTGATAGCAAATACACTAAGGTCATAAGTGTGCTGAGAAGAAATTATTTTACATAGATTGTGAAGAGGAAGAAGAAAATGAACAAGAAGAGGATATACACCGGGAACCAACCCTAGAAGAGGAAGAAATGAATCCGACCATATCGTGTAATGCACTGGCAGGAATTACCACTCCTCAAACTCTCAAGATAGAAGGACATATCAAGAAGAAAAAGGTAATAGTGTTGATTGATTCAGGTAGCACCCATAATTTTATTCATTGTAGGGTAGCCAAGGAATTAAATTGTTTCCTATACCCAGCACCAGAATGCCAAGTGATGGTTGCAAATGGAGGAACTATAAATTGCTCTGGGAAATGCCATAATATCAAGCTAACCATGGGGGAATATGTATTGACTAGTCCAATGCTTTTCATTCCTATGGGAGGTGCTGATGTTGTACTAGGAGTACAATGGTTACAATCTTTGGGGACGGTAGCTTTTAATTTTCAAGAACTTTTCTTGAAATTTTTTTCAGAAGGAAAGGAAGTCAAATTACGGGGTATTGAAGAGAAGCCGGGAAGGATAATAAGCTCTAATGGCATGACAAAGATTCTAAAGAAAGAACAACGAGGCGTAATTGCACAATTATGCTCACTAGAAGTTCCAACATCAAAATCATCTATTTCTGCAGATCTCCAACAAGTCTTGGACAATCATTCCAAGGTGTTTGGAACTCCCAAAGGACTCCCACCTATTCGTGATCATGATCATGCTATTCATTTGATTCCAGGAAGTGTTCCTCCAAACATCAGGCCTTATAGATATCCTTACTTCCAAAAGAGCGAAATTGAACGTATGATTGCGAAAATGTTAGAGGCAGGTATAATTCAACCCAGTCAAAGTTCTTTCTCTGCTCCTGTAGTATTGGTACACAAGAAGGATGGATCATGGCGAATGTGTCCGGATTATAGGGAGCTCAATAAGCTCACCATTAAAGACAAATTTCCCATTCCTGTGATTGATGAATTATTGCATGAATTACATGGAGCAATTTATTTTACCAAGTTGGATCTTCGTTCAGGATATCATCAAATTAGAATGAAGACTGAAGATATTCCGAAAACAACATTTCGAACTCATGAGGGTCATTATGAATTTGCAATTGTGCCTTTTTTATTTTACCAATGCCTTCACTATTTCAAGGGTTGATGAATTCATTTTTCAAACCCTTCTTAGAAAATTTATTACTTTCTAGTATTTTTGATGATATATAATCTTCTAGCAGGTCTTGGAAGGATCATTGCAACATGTTGTGGGGGTGCTCAACCTATTGCGGGAGAAACAATTATATGCCAAAAGCATCCAAATGTTTCTTTGGAGTACAAGAAGGTGGAATATACGGGTCATATTATAGCCTCTCATGAGGAATATTATAGTAGACCTATTACTAAAAAATTAAGAAAACATTAGAATGAAGTCACTAAGGCATATGAAAACGATTTGAGGATTTCTACCTGAGTTAAACAGTTTATATGTCCTTATGTTTGTTAAGAATTATGGGAGAATAGCAGCACCTCTAACAACATTATTGAAGAAAGATGCATTTTCATGGACTCCTGAAGCAACTAAGGCCTTTGAACATCCTAAAGAGGCAATGTGCCTAGCACCGGTCTTAGCTACGCCAGACTTCACAAAAACCTTTATTGTGGAATGTGATGCCTCAGGAAATGGAATTGGTGCAGTTTTAATGCAGGAAGGAAGACCCATTGCTTTTGAAAGTCGTCCAATCAAAGGAAAGTATTTACAAAAACCTATTTATGAGAAGGAAATGTTAGCAATCCTGCATGCACTAAAGAAATGGAGAACTTACCTAATGGGAAGACACTTCAAGGTAAAAACTGATCATGATAGTCTTAAACATTTTTTGGAACAAAGACTATCTTCAGAAGAGCAGCAAAAATGGGTCACAAAGATGTTGGTTTATGACTTTGAAATAATCTACAAAAAAGGAAAGCTTAATGTTGTTGCAGATGCACTCTCAAGAAAGAATGAAGAGGTGGAAGCATTGCTTTGTGCCATTTCTATTATCCAACCAGATTGGATAACAGAAGCAAGAGATGAATGGAAGAAGGACAAAGATGTATGGATACTCATTCAAAAGTTGCAGCAAGATCCTAGTACATCTGATACATTTAGTTGGAAAAATGATTCCTTATGGTACAAAGATCGCTTATATCTTTGTAAGAATTCCCAACTAAAACAAAAGATTCTTCTGGAATTGCACACTTCTCCTTTAGGAGGACCCTCAGGATTTTTAAAAACTTACCACAGGGTGAAGAAAGAATTTTTTTGGGATGGCCTTAAATCTGATATTCAAAAGTTTGTGGCGGAATGTTTGGTTTGCCAGCAGAATAAAGTGGAAACAATTAAGACCCCGGGACTTCTACAACCTTTATCAATTCCAAGTCAACGTTGGGAGGATATTTCAATGGATTTTATCACAGGTTTACCTAAGTCCGAAGGAAAGAGTGTCATCATGGTGGTAGTTGATAGACTTACCAAGTATGCACACTTTTGTGCATTATCTCATCCATTTAAATAAAGTACAGTTGCTACTACATTTATGGATAGAATTCAAAAGCTACATGGAAGCCCAAGGGTTATTGTGAGCGACAGAGATCCCATTTTTACTGGAAATTTTTGGACAGAGTTACTTTCTTGTTTGGGTACTCAATTAGCTCATAGCTCATCTTATCATCCTCAATCTGATGGTCAAACTGAGATAGTAAATAAATGTTTGGAAGGATATCTTAGTTGTTTGTATCTGATAAACAAACACAATGGGTCAAGTGGTTACCTCTCGCTGAATGGTGGTATAACACTTCCTTCCATACTGCAGCAAAAATGACCCCATTTATGGCACTTTATGGATATCATCCACCATCGATTACATCATCTTTAAGGGAAGATTCGAAGGTTCAAGCAGTCGAAGATCACATCGAGCATCAGCAAGAAGTTCTCCAACTCTTAAAGGATAACCTGAATTTGGCACAAAATCGAATGAAACAACGGGCAGATCAACATCGCAGCGAGAGAAGTTTTGATGTAGGAGATTGGGTATTTTTACGGCTACAACCATACAAACAAATGTCCCTCAAGCAAGCTAAGAAGGATAATAAATTATCACCAAAGCACTATGGTCCTTACAAGGTGTTGCAAAAGATTGGTACTATGGCATACAAATTGGAGCTTCCTGCTTCTTCGCGAGTACATCCAGTTTTCCATGTTTCATGCTTAAAGAAGGTTATAGGTGAAAATCTTCCAGTTCAAACAGTATTGCCAGAACTTGATGGGGAAGGAAAAATCATATTGGAACCTGAAGCAGTCATGGAAAAAAGAACTCGACAACTACGGAATCGATCAATTTCAGAGTATCTCATCAAGTGGAAGAACTTACTCACTGAAGATTCTACATGGGAGGATGAGAATTTTATACAGAAGCACCCGGAGCTACTCAAGTGTTGAGGACAACACTTTTTTTGAAGGAGAGGGGCATGTTAGGTCCCTATATCACTAGTATAGTCCCTTATTATTGTTGGTGTAAACCCCTTATTGTTATTATTGTACCCTTGTAACCCCCATTTTGTTATTATTGTGCCCTTAAATTATTATTGTTAGGTCGGCTAGGATTACATTGTGGCCCACTAGGATTACATTATGGCCCCATGGACTCCTATATATAGAAAGGAGGTTTTGTAAATTGTATCATCCAAGAATTGTGCATGTATGTAATGTATTGGAGGTTGCCCCCTCGAAGTGACTTATTTCTAAGGCGTTGATATCTCTTTTCTTCTATTTTTGAAGCTGGTTACACAACATTTTTTCTCCTTCATCTAGGAGGAGATGATATTTTTAGCCTTCTTTAATATTTCCTAATATTGAAGAGGGGGATAAGATCAAAGATTTGGATTGAAACGGGTCCAAGGTTCTGATTTTCTCAATGAGATAAGGATGCCCCAGCCATCCCATATTTAATTTGAAAGGGACCATTGGCTAGGAGGGCCCATATTCCATGTATAATACAATCAAATTATGATATGAATTACCACCAGGGTGTGTCCATTATAAAAATTATAAATTTTGATACAAGAAATTTTCAAAGATAATAAAATGATCCAATCTCCTTGCTTGATAAACATTCCCAAATCTATTTTGGACTAGGTTGGGAGGATATTTTTTGGGAGAATATATACAAGATTTGTAGAATACATACAATCTATAAAGAATTCTACCAAAGGATATATACACGTAACGAAACCCCAAATTTTTGAGTGATCAACAAAGAAATTTCGATCTCCTCTGATGCAGATAAATTCTGATTCAAAACAGGCAATTTGAACAAGTTTTGTTAGTATCGTTTTCTATCCTGGTAGGGACCATACAAATTGATGTAAATGAAAGAAAGGTAATCATCCTTGACATAGAAAGTAGTAGTTGTGCAATACCAAGACACCTAATCCTGAGTTCTTCACAACGACAAATCCTTCCAACCTGTAGTTAATCCTCTCAATTTGCTAGAGGAATATTTGAAATGAAAATACCATGAAGGGAGGAGGGAGGTAAGGATAGATTCAACTTTGGATCCTTCCATCACAGTTTCTTGTAAGAAAATGACCTAGGGTGAAAGCTAATTTATCAACCTTTGAAAGCCAAGAGCTTTTGAGGGGTTAACCTAACCCTTTATGTTATAGGATAATATCCTGATTCCAAATCTTTTGAAGGGTTTGATGCTCTAAGCACCCCAATTAAATATTTTTGTTTCCCAAACTTAACCTTTGTATATGCCTACTGAATGGCCAAAGAAATAAGGGATTTTATTCCCCTCCATGGCAACAAAGGGGGGTGGTCGACCAAAAAACCTAAATCCCCACAAGGTTTTGGAACAAAATTCATAGAGTATTGGTCACAATCTCTTGGGAGAGAGGAGAGAGATATCAAAAGATAGGGATGTGAGGCCATATTATCCTATGGAGGGAATGAAGAGGGGGAAGAAGGGATACATTTTCCAAGGTCAAGGGTAAGGGAGGCCATGTATCTAGGCTAAGAAGCCTTATGTCACATAGATTCATAGATTTTAGCTTGGCCCCAAAGTTGCAAAGCATCTAAAACCAACTTCTAATCCAGAATAGTCTATTACACTTCTATTATAATTTTTTATAAATTTAGATGATTTAAGTGTGTCTGATATAAATAAAAAATTAACACACACACACAGACACACCTATAAATTAACATATATACACAAAGGCAAAAAACTCATAATTTCATTTCAAAAGAGGAAAAAAATTACATTTAGAATTCAGTAAGATAAATCTTATGCCTCAGAAGGTATATAGAAAAAATATAAATGCAATACAACTGAGAAGATTATGTGATATAAAAATCACTTATCTTCCCTTTTTTCCTTTCCTTTTCTAGACCTTTTGCCAACCCCCATTAGAATGGTCCACTAGAACCATTGCCAAATCATTTGCAATCATATTTGATGGGTGTTGTTTCTCCGAATCAGAAACTTCCAAAGCATGAACTCTCTTTGTGCCCACCATCTCATCCTCTTTGTGTGTCACACTTTCCTGTCGATCTGGTTTCTGTGTTGTTTTTTAGTTTATCCCATTTTGCTTGTGATTAAAATTTCCACCATGTACTTGAGTGCTCCCTTCTTCTTTGTTTGTTGGATTTTATGTTATTTCCCCTTCTTCCTCATCTATAGAGAAAAAATAAAAATGCTACCATCCTTTTCTTTTGTGATCTTGCCCCTTTTTCTTTTTTGGGTGTTTTTTTTCCCGAAGTTATGTGTTCTATAAATGTCTTGTTAGATATCATGAATGACATCTAAATGTTGTATTGTCATAACACAACAGTTGGGTCCACTAGAAATTTGTATGTTTTAGTTGAATGTGATATGGTATAATTTTACTTAGGTCTATTTCTACACAAATTCTTACGGAATTAAATAATCCTTTCTCCATTATTTCAGAGTCCAAATTTTTAAAGGATCCCAAAGTGCTTCCACTGTCCTCAAGAACCTTGTGTGAAAGAAAGGAAGAAAAATATTTGGCAACCTCACCCAAACTGGCATTTTTTAGACCACCATTTTCACGGAAACAAAATCAAGGAACCAAGGAGTGATGAAGCGCCCTGCACTTCCCCCAAAAAAAGTCCCTTCTTTCATCATTCTCTTCAGATCTTCCTGGGAATCGAACTGAACAATGAAAAAACCTTTGGACCATATGCATATATCATAGATTTTGGTCCAGGTTGTAAAAACCCAATGATGTAAAGCATCAAACCTAGGCCAAAAGCTATGGAATTTGAATATCACACTACTTTGGATTAAAGAACAAAAAAAAAGTTGATTCACCTCTATTAGGTTTACCTCCATGGTAGGAACTTGTTGTTGTTGTTCGATGATATACAACCAATGATTGTAGTGCAGTAGATCCATTGGATTAGAACCCTGACCTCATGCCACATCCTTGTAGGAAGTTGAACCTCTTGGGATCCTAGTTCTCGAACGACCCATTCATAGCCTGACATTCAAGACAATGATGTAATTCCTTATAAGTGTGTAGTTTTGAAAACAATGTTGATCTTGAAGCTACTTCCCTTCATGGAGGAGTCATTGTATGTTTTTTTGGAAAGCCCAACTTCTCCTCTATAT
Source organism: Pinus albicaulis (assembly GCA_034641835.2). Lineage (NCBI taxonomy): Eukaryota > Viridiplantae > Streptophyta > Pinopsida > Pinales > Pinaceae > Pinus > Pinus albicaulis. Next base: position 158,375,068 of record CM076574.1, read on the forward strand.
ATTGCTTGAGATTCACCATGTAATCCATGACCGAGATCCAAAAAAGGCAATATTTCCCAGTCAGAGTTTTAATAAAGATCTAGAACGTCCCCCCTATTATTCCTATTCCACCCCTCTACGCAATTCAGATTCGTGAGAATACAAGATTTTTTGTGTTATATCCACACTGTTCTGAGAGATACCTAGCCTCTAGGTTAGGTAATCTTGGATCTGGGCCTGTGACCCGCAAGAGCCATAAGAGTGAAGTGGGACCTACTTGTTCCCATTCAATAGCATACATAGACTAAGAAAAGGCACGGGACTAATTAGGTAATATACTCGACCATACATCATCAGCAAGTAGCTGTCACCTACAGATCAGAGTGAAACTCTCCAGGATACTAGTCGGAAGTATGATAAATGGATTGGGGAGCGTCCTTCTAGCAATGCCTCATATCCCACTACACTACCAATTGATAGTGCTTAGGAAGACCAGGAATTTGTGGAAAATTGTGACCATGCTACTCCTGCAAAACCTAGATCTTCCACCAAAATTTGTCTTGGGTGCTTCGATACGTGCCTTCCGTGATCATTTGTAGCCCTCGACTTCATGGAACCATGACATGACCATAGGGCACACTTAGTGTGAAACCACAGTCTCTTATTGTGCTCCAAACGCTAGAGTACATAATGAGCACCATTTTTCGATATATATATATATATATATATATATATATATATATATATATATATATATATATATTTGTGTGTGTGTGTGTGTGTAATAAAAAATAATAAATAACATTTTTTTTAGTAAGTTGTGTGAGTCTTGAGATGGATGTGCGCTTCACTTTTGGCTTCAGAAACCATGACTTAGGGGCATCTAACCCATCAAAATCATTTAGGGATCGCACCTGATCTAGGCCACACCAATCCTTAGTGTGGATGGATTTTTGTCCACAGAGTTTTAACCTAGTGACATATCATATAATCCCTTAATACTACACCCCATCACTATCTATTCTATACCTCGTGAGCATAAATGATGACAAAATTTAAATATTAAAATATATTTTTTAATTTTTTTTCAAAAAAAAGAACTTATATCTCATAAAAAAAATATACGTTGTGCAATCCAAAAGGATTGTTCAGTGATACTGATATTCATAACTTCTAGGAATTGATCAGGTCAAAAAGATTATTCCATTGCTTCCCTAAAGTCAAAAGGATACATAATATCACCATATAAAATATTTTAAACAAGAAGAATAGAAGTGGAATTCTATTCCATTAATTTCTTTCTCATCCCATAATTCGTATTAGCCAAATGAAACAAATGGCAACTGCAAAGATTCTTTGGAGAGTTTATTAGCTTGTTCGTTCAATTTTATGTAGATATGCATATATGAGGTCCATTCAAAGGATTCCATCTCTAGAGATATTTCCCAAAGGATATGTTTATGTTTGGGACATTTAATTTAGCTTTATTATTGTCCCAATCTATTACAATTTTAGAATCACACATAACTTGTAATTTCCTCACACCAATAAGTCAATTCATATACAATAAAACCCATAAACTAGTAAAATCATTTTTGGTATTTGAACCATGTCCACGAGTGTATTTAAGAAGATAATGATGGTGTTGATTTAGGAACAACACAACTCCCATGCCACAAAGATGAGGGTCTCCTTGACTAGTTCCAGCAAAGAAGCCCCATGGAATATCTTTGTTTAATTCAAGCATAACAAGAATGCCAATCTTCTTTATTTTTTGTTATGTTTTGAATTCCTTGACTTGCTTCTCAATAATATCTCCTATAACTATGGTGGAATAAACTTGTTATGAAAATTTTATTGATTTCTTGCCCACCATATGCTATTAACAAAAATAGTTGTAAATTCCTAAAACTATGGATTGAACGACTAGAAGTCCATTCAATTATGTATTCTTCATTGGATTCTTTCTTAAAATGAGCTTGAATAGGATAAAAATTTTGACATAAGGATTTCCAGGTGTTTTCTACATATGGACATAAAAAATATATATATGTGAGATGGATTCTTCTTCTGAATGACAAAGAGTGCACCAATTAGGCCCATTCCACCCTATTTTTAGTAAGTTATTCCACATCAATATTTTATCGGTTAGGGAAAGCTAAAGAATATTTTTTCTCTTTAGAGGACTATGATGTTTCCATAAGTAAGTATACCACCATCGCTATGGGATATTTGGAACACTTTTAAGATGTGCCTTATATCCAAGTTTTGTAGTGTATTCTCCGTTGGTGGAGTTTTTATACCATATTAGTTTATTAGGATCATTTTCAACTATTCTAATGAGGGATGACACCAGAATCCTAATATAATTTTCCATTCCAAAGCTTTAGGTTCTAAAAAATACAGTTCCTTAGCTGATTTCCAAGCTTGTCTCCCTATGGGAATAACATTCATAGTTTTTGCATCAACTAAGACCTTAATAATTTCCAATCTGAGTAAATGTATGAAGCTCCAAGAAATATTGTAACTGTCCCTTGCCCTTAGCCATGGATTGATGCCAACATGAATGAAATTTCCATTTCCATTTTTCTAGGAAACCTAGTCCTTGAAAAAAGGAAAATATTTAGAAAGGGATATCCAAACATTGGAATCACACTCTCATGATTTGTTAGGGTTTTTGTACCACTCTAAAATGGATTTCTTGCCTAGATATTTTTATTTTAGAATCCACCGCAACAATGTTGTGTTATTAGTAAATATCCATAAGATCTGAGTTGCGAGGGAGTTATTGAAAATGTGAATGTTCTTGAGATCCCATCCCCCCAAAGATTTGGGTTTAGTGATAGTGCTCCATGACACCAATGGAAATACATTGGAATATCCCTTACCTAAAGATAAAAACCTAAAGATCAACTTTCTAATCTTATTTAATATACCCTTGGGGAAAAAATATATAGATTTCCAATAAATAAGAATGCTCTCAAGGACCAATTTTACCAAAGTAAATCTACCCACTTGGATAAGAGACAAATTTTCCATACATTAATACACTTATATGCATTCCCGTGGAGCCAAAATGAATCTTCATACCTATAATCGTTAGCTTTCAACATCAAAACCAGGTATTTGACTGCCTCCATGATGGATTTAGTCTGAAATTAAACGAGATCCAAAATATTCCTCATCAAATAATCTGATATGCTATGAAGAATCAAACATGGGTTTTGAATGTTAGCAACCATCCTAATGACGATGGAAAACCGGTCCAAAATTCTTCTTTAAGGGTGAAAGTAGCGACAATTTCCAACAATGAAGAGAAATACACCATCCATGAACAAAAAGTGTGATATATCAAAAAAACTTGGTATGTTGATCTCCTTTATCTCTTCTTTATTGATTGCTTCATGGATGTTTTTACTAAGGACTTCCGCAACTAGCAAAATGATGAGGGGATAAAGCGGGCAAGCTTTTTTTATCCCCTTGGAAGCAGATAAAAATGACAAGGGATGGCCACTTATCAGCACAACAAAACTTACCGATTGGACATATTCCATAATCCAATTGACAATTTTTATACTCATTCGAAATCTAAAGGATAAATAAACAAATAAAATTCCAATTAACTCTATCATAGGCTTTTGACACGTCTAACTTGATCATCGTACCACAAATGTTCTTGATCTTCATTGAGTGGATAGGTTCCTAAGCGATAGAAATGGCATCGTGAATATGTCATTTCTTAAGAAAGTCAAACTATTCTTCTAAAATTATATCACTAAGAATAGGATTAAGTCTGGAAGAAATGATTTTGGATATATGTTTGCAAATAATATTGCATCAAGAGATAGGTTGAAACTCCTCAAAGGAGGAGGCATTTTGTGTTTTTAGAATGAGTGCAATGAAATTTGAATTAAGAGATTCAAAAACACATCCTAAAGAGTGGGATTCGCGTACGATCTTAAGAAGGTATTCTTATAAAAAATAAAAATAAAATAAAAAAATAAAAAATAAACCTTGTATAGAATTCGATGGCGAGTCTGTCAAGACTAGGACATTTCCCTTTCAGCATGCTAGATATGGATTCCAATAATTTTCCCTTTGATACTTCTATATATAATTTTTCCTTCATTTATTTGGTAATGGATCATGGAAAAAGAGATTAATTTTCCAACATTCCTTGGATAGGACATCCTTTAGCTTGAGTAAACAGGGCTTTAACATGGTTAACCCCAAGGCTAGAAATATCGTGTAAGGAGGTAAAAGATGTGTCATTATGATATTTTATAAACCAAATCAATTTCATGGTTTTAGGCATGTTAGCATAGTTATGGAAAAACTTTGTGTTGTTATCACCCTCCTTGATCCATATTTCATGACTACAAAGCCACCATGTTTCTTCTTTTCTCGCCAACAACTCGCTCTTTCTAAATTCCAATCTGTTCAAATGGTTTCAAACATCTAGGGTAAAAAATCCCACATTATGGCAAGAATATATATCATTTATCTATTATTCCATTTATTTCAAACCCACTTCTTCTTTGGTCGAGTATTCCTTAGCCCGTTCCCTTTATTCATTCTAAAATAATTTTAAATTTTATATAATTTGATACATGTAGGATCCATTACACACAGGACTAAGTGGCGTCCATAATTATTCAATCATCTGAACATATTTATCTTTGTGAAACCATACATGGTTGAATAAAAATGGGATAGGAAATTTGATTTCATTAATAAGCATCTCATAGTGGATGAGACAATGATCAGAAAGCCCACCATCCTCCACCTAAGATTTGATTTTATAAGATGTGGAAATGAGAATTTTTGAAGTTAGAAAATGGTATATTATTTTAGAAATAACATCATATCAATTTTTGAATTTTCCAAGTAGGATAAATATTCACCAAACTAGGATCGATGAGGCTTAAAGAGATTATGTAGTGTGAAAATTAATTAGGAATGGGGTTCTTTTTGGCATTGACACCCCACACTTCGCTTTGAGAAACGATGAAATTTAGATCTCCTCCAATAATAAGGGGATGACCATACAGAACACTAGATTTATTCAAATCCTCCCAAAAGGGTTGATGATTGACATATGGCCCATCAATATTTAGAAGATGAAAATTCATGCATATATATTTCGATTCTATATAATTGATAATGTATTGATAAGAAAAAGACATTGATTAAATGATAAAATTTTGTTTCCATGCAATTATAGTACCTCCCGATAGGCCTTCAGGATAAATTGTTAGAAAAGTGCATGAACAAAACCAGGGATATATAATCTCTTTGGATTTTGTCTCATCTAACATAGATTCTTGAATCATGATGGTGTCCTACATATTCTTGTGGATAAACTGCTTAATGGTTAATATTTTGAAGGAGCCCCCGAACCCCCTTAAATTTAGGGATAATATCTTCATCTTGGGCCCCCTTTCTGGCCTTGTCTATGGTGGCTTGTTTTCCTCATTGGATGTCCTCATGTGCCTTATTTTGTGCTTTTGAAAGGTTACATTTTCTTCCTGTGTGGTCAATGAAGGGAGAATCCAGAGCTACACCTCCACATGAGGGAGCATCTTTTGATTGCCTATGTTGAGAAAACAAAGGGTATGTTCTCTTGCTAGCTTGAGAGGAGTCAGAAGAAGAGTCAAAGGATATATGGATAAGACATGCATCCTCCAAACAATGGTAATAGAATTTGACATGTGGGTCAAAGAATCTAAGTAATTAACTAGTGGAGATTGTGATTGTGGAGGAGATGTAATAGTTTAAGACTAGGGTTGGACAAGCAGGGTTGAAGAAGAGTGTTTCATATGATAGTCGTTTTTAATTATTTCACAGACTTCTTTATTTTGAGAATGGACATGTAATTAATTTTAAAATTATGTATTTCAAAGGGAATTAAGAGAATTTTTACCCGACTCCTGAGCTTGCTAGGCCAATATTTTTGTTGATATGTCAATGAGGGGGGGCTCCACCATTAGAACAACTAAAAAATTTGGTAGGTCCAATGCCACAAACAAGAGCATTTCTTTAATCCACTTTTTCACGAGAGGTTTTATATTTTGATAATTGAATTCACAATATTAAACTAGGTTACCAACCTTGTGATAGGAAAAACACATGAAAGGTAGTCTCTAGTAATCGATGTTTTAGACTCAGGTGTGACCTTGATAGTCTTTAATATTTACTTCAACTTGCATCCATGCTACTCTGTGATCACTTTTGGTGAAACAATCTTCCTTGAATCCCAAAAAACATTTGATATGTTTATCTATCTCCTTCAGAATTTCACTATTTTATAATATCAACGAAATTACAAGCAGGAGAGCCCACAAGTTTTGGGTCTACATTGATTGATGGACAACATCAAAATCAATATGCCATCGCATAAGAGTGAGCCCTGAGGGACCCCAATTTGAATATTTCAAAAGGATTTTCTCCACTTTCACATCACATGAAAGTATAACACATAACCATCAATGCTCCAACACATGAAATTGGGCCATGTTTCCTAGAAAACACATCCAATTACATTGAAACCATTTTTCCAAAACTTGAGGGAGATCCACCTTTCCTGCAAATATCCCCACCAGTGCGCACTCTTGCAACAAGGGTATATCATGGAATAGTGGTATATCCTCTCCTACCACCATATTGAATTTCTCCTTGTGATATTTCAATTGATGTTTTGGGAAGGGTCAGAAATAATAGTGTGAACCATGGATCCTGGTCTTAGGAATATGTTTGAATGGCTCTGTAGTGTGAAAATTCTTTGAAATGCAACAACTGTAATCTATTCTTTTAACTAATTAATTATGCAGTTTATTTGTTACGACAAATAATGAAGAAATCACACTACAATTCTTCACAATAAAATTACACTGTGGAAATTAAACTAGAACTGAGAAATAAATGCACACATACAATAAATATGACACCAATATTTTTGGACAAAAGTCTTGGGAAAAACCCAACTCGGAAAACTAGTGCAACATATAAGGGTGTATTTATTATATGTAGCAGTGAAATCTGAGAACAATATTTGGATGCCCAAATTGGAAATCCTCGACAAAATAATCTTTCCAAAATATTAGTGAGACAATTTGTCTCACTTGACACTAATCCCAACTCCAAATATGTCTTTGTCTTGGCCACTCGATAGCTCCTGTGTTAGCCTCTGCACTGCCTAAACTGACATTTCTTGTGGAACTACTCTAATGTAGTCATTCTTCTCAACTCTGCCTATGAAGATGACTCACTTTTCCATCTGGAAATTTTCCCAGCCACCAGCAACTGAATCCACCTCCTCTCCAGCTAAATCAAATTACCCTATGAAGTTGCCTATGCAGGCCTGCGCAACCTCACTAAGGAATAATTCAACCCTCTTATTGTTGACTCTTCGACACTAGAACTCCACCGGAAATCACTTTTGTTGCTCCCTCTCCCTTCTTCTTTCCTTATGGCTCGAAAAATTCTTCCTTGGTAAACTTCTACAGCTAGATAGATTTATTTGCAAAGGAAATCACTCTCCTAATTTGTTTATCTCCATCCCCATAGAACTGATCTTATAATCTCTCCTTGGTGAACCAATGATCATGATTAGATCTCATCAACGACTAAGATCATCTCAAACTCAATATGTATGATTTTCTATAGAATTCTCACTTTTCCTTAATTAATTACTATTAATTAACTGGTTTTCTTAAGTTAGAAAAAAAAAAATAATAATAATAAATAAATATATATATATATATAATAATAATAAATTAAATAAATTAAAAAATTAAAAAAATTAAAAAACTAAAAATTAAAAATAAATAAATAAATAAATAATAAAAATAAAAATGATGGTTAATTAATTAAGGTGTTTCACAAGCTTATTTCACAAAAAAAAAATTTGGGTTTTGAATATCTTATGTTCCTTAGTCTCTTAGACCCAAATCGAGAATATAACACATGTACGATGCGAGGAAGGTGATCTACAGTATTCACTCGTAACATCTTCCCTCACATTGTTGATGTCTGACATCTATGACAACGTGTCACTGACCACCAAGCTACTTTGCATACTCTAATTCATATGCTAACCCCATAGTTGAACCACCTTGCATCTGTGTTATTGCTAACAATGCATTATGCCATCCTACACTGTTTCCAACACTACTCTGTGTTGCATTTGATCTCATGTTGTTGTCACTGTTATAACTTCTGCAAGTGAGAACAATGTATGGATCCACTGTGTGTCTGTATTGGCTCTACAACTGTCTCCTGAGTCTCTAAATGCAATTAATATCTGCAAATGTCTACTAAGTAATTGTTTTCACCTTTATTGGGTTTCCCCCCCTTAGCATATGACTGCAACTAGCCTTTTCCATTGTATCTCAAGATTTGACTGCGCCAACTAACATTGATCCTTCGGTTAATGAAACAAGTTCTCCATTATACCCATATATTATTTGAAATAGATGAACTTAGTTCTCTCTATAGCTTTTGTTAGTATATTTGTAACCTACTCTTTTGTGGGAACATGTTGTAGCTGAACTACTCCATGCTGCACACAATCTCTAATGAAGTGATATCAGATGTCTATGTGTTTCGACCTATCATGAAATTTTTTATTTTCAGAGAGACTAATGCAACTCTGATTATCACAGTAAATATTGGTTTCCTCAAAGCTCCTACTAAACAATCTCACCAATAGCTTCCAAATCCATGTAGATTCACATGTGGTCGTACTAACAGCCATATACTCTACTTCTGCAGAGATCAGTGCCATGTAATTTTGCTTCCTATTGCACCAAGACGCAACCCCTGATCCAATTTTTAAGCAACACCCTAAAGTGATCTTCCTATCCACTTAAATTCTTTCCCAATCTGCATCTGTAAAACCAAATAACCTGATACCATCACCTTGAGTATACCTCAACCCATACTCAATCATGTTGCACAAATACCTTAGAATGTGTCTCATTATTGTCCAATGCACACTCTTAGGTCCCACCATAAACTGACTGAGAGTCTTGACCTCGAAGCAGATGTCTGGCCTGGTATTGACCAAATACATGAGGGAACTGATAAGCTGTCTAAACAAGGTTGGGTCAACATCCTCGTCCTCTTATGCATATATATTACTCTATTTCGTATTCATAGGCATGAACATTTGTCTACAATAATGCATCTTAAATCTCTTTAGGATCTCTGTAGCATGTCTCCCTTGACAAAGGAATATCTCCCCGTCCTTCTATCATACTTCCAAGCCTAAGAAGTAAAGCATCAACCCCAAATTCTTCATATCAAATTCTGCTGCCAGGTTCCTCTTGCAGTCCTTTATGAGCCCTAATGAACCAGTTAAGAAGAGGTCATCTACATATAATACTAGGATGATTAGTTCATCCTCTACCATCAAATATTAGAGGTTTGGATTTGCATCACTCTTGACGAATCCCATCTATTGCAAGTTGATATAATTATGACCAACCATGCTCTGGGAGAGTATTTGAGCCTGTATATAGCTTTATTAAGTCTACACACATGCATTCCCCTCTCATGTGTCTCTAAGACCTCTGGTTGTTTTATATATACCTCCTACTCTATCACCATGTTCAAGAAAGCTATCTTGACATGCATCTGGTGAATCTGCCATCCCATTTGCATTGTTATAGATATAACCGACTAGATAAAATTATATCTAGAAATTAGGGTGAAGGAATCCTCATAGTGTATCCCTTCCTTCTGCACATACCCCTTTTCCATGAACCTATCCTTCTACTTCTCCACACTACCATCTACAACATACTTGATATTATAGATCCGTTTAGAGCCCACAACTGACTTGTCCAAGGGTCTATGAGTAAGCTCTACTATTCCACCATGGAATCTATCCACACCTGATGTTGTGTGGCTTCCTTATAGCTATAATTTTCTACAACATATGCCACCAATGCTTGATACGTGTCTATTTGTTTGTGTCCTCTCTTATTCATCCTAGGATCTTGTTATGAAACTAGCTCACAAAATAGAAGAAAATAGAGATCAACGACTTAGAAATCAGCTTCTTTGAGGGCGAAACCTCCTTTAAATTACATAAATGAACAATTATTGGATGATAAAAAAGAAAAAACCTCCTTTCTATATATAAGAGTCCATGGGGTCACAATATAATCCTAGCCGACCTAACAATAATAATGTAAGGGTACAACAATAACAATAGTGGGATTTTATGGGGCACAATAATAACAATATGGGGACTATAGGGGTACAACGATAAAAATAAGGGGGATGCAATAAGGGACTACACTAGTAATATAGGGACCTAGCATGCCCCTCTCCTACAAAAAAAGTGTTTTCCTCAGCGCTTGAGTATATATGGATTCTTTTGTATAAAATTCTCATCCTCCCATGTGGAATCTTCAGTGGGTAAGTTCTTCCACTTGATGAGATACTCTGAAATTGATCAATTTCATAGTTTTTGAGTTCTTGTTTCCATGAGTGCTTCAGGTTCCAATATGATTTTTCCTTCCTCATCAAGTTCTACAAATATTGTTTGAACTAGAAGTTTATCACCTGTAACCTTCTTTAAGCACGAAACATGGAAAACTGGGTGCACTCGGGAATAAGTAGGAAGCTCCAATTTGTATGCCATATTACCAATATTTTACAACACCTTGTAAGGACAATATTACTTTGGCGATAATTTATTATCCTTCTTATATTTCTTGAGGGAAATTTGTTTGTATGGTTGTAGTCGTAAAAATACTCAGTCGCCAACATCAAAACTTCAATCACTGTGATGTTGATTTGCTTGTTGTTTCATTCAATTTTGTGCCAAATTTAGGTTATCCTTAAAGAGTTGGAGAACTTGTTGTTGATGCTCAATGTGATATTCCATTGCTTGAACCTTAGAAATTTTTCTTAAATATGATGTGATGGACAGTGGATGATATCCATAAAGTGCCATAAATGGGGTCATTTTTTTTGTAGTGTGGAAGGAAGTGTTATACCAATGATTCAGCCAGAGGTAACCAATTGAACCGTTGTGTTTGTTTATCAGATACAAAGCAACGAAGATACCCTTCCAAAAATTTGTTCACTGTCTCAGTTTTCCCATTGGATTGAGGATGATAAGATGAGCTATGAGCTAGTTGAATACCCAAACAAGAAAATAATTCCGTCCAAAAATTTGCAGTGAAAATGGGATCTATGTCACTTACAATAATCTTTGGATATCCATGTAGCTTTTGAATTGTTTCCATAAATGCAGTAGCGATTGTACTTGCTTTAAATGGATGAGATAATGCACAAAAGTGTGCATACTTGGTAAGTCTATCAACTACCACCATGATGACACTCTTTCCTTCAAACTTAGGTAAACCTGTGATAAAATCCATTGAAACCTCCTCCCAATTTGACTTTGAATGGATAAAGGTTGTAGAAGACCCGAGGTCTTAATTGTCTCAACTTTATTTTTCTGGAAAACCAAACTTTCTGCCACAAATTTTTGAATATCAGATTTAAGGCCATCCAAAAAAAAATATTTCTTCACCCTGTGGTAGGTTTTTAAAAATCCTGAGTGTCCTCCTAAGGTAGAGGTGTGAAATTCCAAAAGAATCTTTTGTTTTAGTTGGGATTTCTTACAAATATATCAGTGATATTTGTACCATAAGGAATCATTTTTCCAATTAAATGTATCAGATGTAATGGGATCTTGCTAAAACTTTTGAATGAGTGCCCACACTTCTTCGTCATTCTTCCATTCCTCCCTTGCTTCAGTTATTCAATATGGTTGGATAATAGAAATGGCACAAATAAATTCTTCCACATCCTCATCCTCTCTTGAGAGTGCATTTGCAACAAAATTTAACTGCCTTTTTCTTTAGATGATTTCAAATTCATAACCCAACATCTTTGTGAACCATTTTTGTTTCTCTTCTGAAGATATTATTTGTTCCAAAAACTATTTAAGACTATCATGATCAGTTTTTACCTTGAAGTGTCTTCCAATTAGGTAAGGTAGTCATTTCTTTAGTGCATGTAGTATTTCCAACATTTCCTTCTCATAATTAGCTTTATGTAAATACTTTCCTTTGATTGGACAACTTTTAAAAGCAATGGGTCTTCCTTCTTGCATTAAAACAACACCAATTCCATTTCCTAAGGCATCACATTCCACATAAAGGTTTTTGTGAAGTCTGGAGTAACTTAGACTAGTGCTTGGCACATTGCCTCTTTTAGATGTTCAAAGGCCTTAGTTGCTTCAGGATTCCATGAAAATTCATCTTTCTTAAATAATGTTGTTAGGGGTGCTGATATTTTCAGATAATTCTTAACAAACTTGCGATAATACCATGTTAACCCGAGAAATCCTTGCAATTTATTTATGGTTGTGGGGAATTTCCATTCCTTAATGGAATTAATTTTGCTAGGGTCTACCTTAACACCCTCCTGAGATACAATATGACCCATATATTCCACCTTTTGTACTCCAAAGAAACATTTGGAGGTTTTTGCATATAATTGTTTCTCCACCAATAGTTTGAGCACCCTGTCAACATGTTGAACATGATCCCTCCAAGACCTGTTGTATATTAGTATATCATCAAAAAACATTAACAAAAAATTTCTAAGGAAGGGCTTTAAAATGGAATTCATCAACCCTTGAAATGTAGAAGGTGCATTGGTAAGGCCAAAAGGCAGGACAAAAAATTTGTAATGACCCTCATGAGTTCAAAATGTTGTTTTCAGAATGTCTTCAGTCTTCATTCTAATTTGATGATATCCTGAATGGAGATCCAACTTGGTGAAATAAATTCCTCCATGTAATTCAACCAATAATTCATAAATCACAGGAATGGGAAATTTATCTTTAATAGTGAGCTTATTGAGGTCCCTATAATCCGGACACATGTGCCATGATCCATCTTTCTTATGCAACAATACTATTGGAGCAAAGAAAGAACTTTGACTAGGTTGAATTATACCAGCCTCTAGCATTTCTTCAATCATACGTTCAATTTGACTATTTTGGACATAAGGATATCTATAAGGTCTGATGTTTGGAGGAACACTTCCTGGAATAAGATGAATATCATGATCATGATCACGAATATGTGGGAGTTTCAAACACCTTGGAACAATTGTCCAAGAATTTTTGGAGATCTGGAGAAATAGATTATTTTTATGTTGGAACTTCTAGTGAGCATAATTTTGAAATTACACCTTGTTTTTCTTTCTTCAGAATATTTTTCATGACATTAGAGCTTATTATCTTTCCCATTTTCCCTGTGATACTCCGTAATTCAACTTCTTTTCCTTCTGAAAAAAAATCAAGAAAATTTCTTGAAAAATAAAATCTACCGTCCCCAAAGACTGTAACCATTGTACTCCTAGTACAACATCAACACCACCCATTGGAATTGAAATCATTGGACTATTCAAAAAATATTACCCCATGGTTAGATTGATATTATGGAAATTTCCAGAGCAATTTATAGTTCCTCCATTTGCAACCATCACTTGAAACTCTGGTGTTGGGTATAGGAAGCAATTCAATTCCTTGGCTACTTTACAATGAATAAAATTATGGGTACTACCCGAATCAATCAACACTATTACATTTTTCTTCTTGATATGTCCTTATATCTTGAGGTCTTGAGGAGTTTTAATTCATGCCAATGCATTACAGGATACGGTTGGATTCATTTCTTCATGATCATGATCAAACCTTCCTTCAAACCTTCATTTCTTCATGATCAAACCTTCCTTCAAACCTTCCATGTCTTCTTTTAGATCATTCTTCATGTCTTCCATGTTTCCTTTCAGTTTTCTTGTATACCATTTCATTAGCTTACATTCCTTTCTTCAAAGCATCCATTTTAGCTTCCATTTCATTTTTGGCTACTTTTTGTGAGAGCAGAAATTGTTGCACTTGGTCTCGTATTTTTGATATATCATGTTGCACTTCTTCCTCTTCATGCATCAAAGTAGAGCTTTCTGAGGGATTAATGGGTGTTTAATTATTTTTGCAAGGCATTGTAGAATCCAATACTTATATATATGCTTCAATATGCCCTTGGAATCACTTCAAACTGTTTTTTCAAACAGACGTTATGGAATTAAAAAAAAAACAAATACACACATTTTTCTTACTTTTTAGGAGGTCGATATTGAACCTAAATTATATTTGTGATTTTGGATCTTGAATATCTTAAATTCGGTCCTTTATTAGCCCTCTGAGTATTCTTTCCAAGGCCACAGGTCAAACCTGATTTTGGTTATTCAAGACAAAGTTATGCCCAATCTCCCACAATGACCTAATTGTGGATTGGTTTAGTAGAGCGAACTTGTACGACGTGCCACCTGTTGCAGTTTTGTCTTTCAATTATGAAATAGATACATAAGAAAAATAATTTGAATCTCATGCTCAGAGAAAATTTATGACAATTTTCCCAAGGTAACCTCTTTGAGATGAAATTTGGGAGCCTGCAACAACCCCAAATTCCTCAGATAATATCTCTGAAAATGTAGCGAACCAATATCTGAAATTTTTACACAAAGTTCCTCAAGATTTAGGTTCAAATGGGTTTTTTCCTCAGCATATGAAACTTTGTAGAAACAAAGTTATAGCGAAAATTCCACGATGACCTGTTTGCAACAGTGAAATCCTAGAATCCAAAGCTTTGATACCAAATTTTGTGAAACTAGCTCACAAAATAGAAGAAAAGAGAGATCAATGACTTATAAATCAGCCTCTTCGAGGGGGAAATCTCCTTTACATTACATAAATGAAAAATTCTTGGATGATACAAATGAAAAACCTCCTCTATATATAAGATTCCATGGGGTCACAATATAATCATAGCCGACCTAACAATAATAATGTAAGGGCACAACAATAACAATAGTGGGATTTTATGGGGCACAATAATAACAATATGGGGACTACATGTGTACAAAAATAACAATAAGGAAGCTACAATAAGGGAATACAGTAGTAATATAGGGACCTAACAGAGCTCCTATGAACTCCTTCGCATCCCTTAATGTTTGGAGAACTTATCTGTTGGTACGTCCACTAGTGGTGGGAGGATCAAACAACACCTCATCCTGCCTCTTTTTCTCCATCTGCTGTGAAATCACAAGATCTCTTGCACATGAGGTTGTTCTAGTACTAATGGTTTTACTATATCCTTGTGATTGTCGGTGCGGCTGTCCCTACAACGACCCCTATGGCTACCCCTGTTGCTGGAAAAATGAAGCCCCTGCTGGCTAAATCTGATCATCTGCTGGAAACTCACAATATCTCTTGAATTTTCCATTTTCCATGAAATTCACATCCCATATCACGATAATCTCCCTGCTACTAGGAATTTAGAACTTGTATTCCTTTGAGGTTTTGTTATCCCTAACGAAGACCCCCTTCTTTGTAGTCTAATCTAAATTAATGTGATTTTCATCTGGGACATGCCAGTAATATATGATGCCAAAGATTCTAAAGTGACTTACTTTTGGCTTCTTTCCTGAGAAGGCTTCTTATGGTGTTATCTTCCCCAATGCCTTGTGAGGAATATTGTTCTAGATAAACATTGTTGAGTTACATGTTTTTGCTGATAAAAACTTTGGAAATTCTTGGTCATATAAAATTTCCTTTGAAACTCCAACTATTGACCTTCTTTTTTACTCTACTACCCCATTCTTGTCCTTATTTTCCTTTGGAAACTGAGTATTGTAGTGACGAAAATAACCACACCTAAAGCATTTGATCTTTGACAGATCATTTTTCTTCTTCTCTCCTCCCTTTGAGCCTTGTTCGATACTGGGACCTTTATTCTCCTTCCCTTTGCTGACAGGGTCTACATTATTTTCCTTCTTCTTAATATTCATCCCTTTTTTTCTTTTGCTGGTGGTGGTACCCTTGACAAGGTTGAGCCTTAGCTCCTCGTATGTGAAATTACTCCACAGGTGTTCCCAACTAGGAAAATTATCATGTCCATTGAGTCCCTAGAGAAACATGGCCCACTCTGGGTTAAACCCATTGAATTCTATTCACACAAGCTTACTTTCCTTTTTCTTCTCACCTACAGTTACAATCTCATCCCGAACATATCGAATCTTGGAGGGATATGGAGTTACACCCTCACCCTTCATCATGTTTGTGGTCCTCAACTTCTTCTTGAGAACCATTTTCCTATTATCAGTTGGATCATGGTATAACTTCATGATGACATCCCACATTTTCTTTGTCGTATTCTTCTTTGAAATGTGTGGGACAATATGATCTTAGACTCCATCAAAGACCATACTCTTTTCTCTGGCCATCTCCTTCCAGTGTTTTTGGAACTGGATAAGATCTATCGATATATCTATATCTGTTATCATGAACTCCTTCATGCCATGTTCATCTAATAGGAATGGTATCCTAACCTTCCAGATGCCAAAGGTCGAGGCTCCATCAAGTCTATCCTGATATTTGAGACCTGCTATGACCATCTCAATGAAATTCAAAAAATAGGAAACAAATAGGAATCTTCTACCTTTCTTGCTTGACCTCTCTCTCTACTATTTTCTGCCTCTGGACTTCCTTCTCCAATCCTCACACTACCTATTGCCTTAATTGGGAAACTCACTCAACCTTCCAGAAGTCCTTCTACAGAATCCTGCAAATGATCTGGTGCTCCTAAAGGTCACACTGGATAACTATCAAGACTACAAAATGAAAATCATGGATTTCATCCTAATAAATAGATCTGGAAATGTTTTGACAAAATTGTTAGTGTGTGCTTTTCTATTCCACCCAGTGTTGATTTGATACTATTGGACTAGCTACAAACCAACAGTGCCCAAATATTCTCAACGAACTGACGAATTTTCTCACTAGAACCCTTTATCTAGAAAATCCACAACTTGCTCGAACTGCTACTAGGAAAATCAAACTTTTCCACCTATTTGGATATAGAAATCGAATTTCCTACCCAACAATTCAAAATTCCTGGTTGGCTTGCGCAAATCCTGAAAATTTTTCTTCGTACTACCTCTAAACCTGCACAAATTATCCTTCTCTCTACTGAGCCTCTGATCTAATCTTCAATGCCTTGATACCATGTGAAAATTCCTTGAAATGCAACAACTAGAATTTATTCTTCTAACTGATTAATTATATGGTTTATTTGTTACGGAAAATAACAAATAAATCACACTATAATTCTTCAAAAATAAATTATGTTGTGGAAAATAAACTCAAATTGATAAAATAAATGCACACACACTATAAAAATGACACCAATATTTTTGGACAAAATTCCCTAGAAAAAACCCAACTGGGAAAACTAGTGAAACAAATGAGGTTTTTTTATTATATGCAACAGTGAAATTTGAGAAAAATATTTGGATGCATAAGTTGGAAATCCTCAACAAAATAATCTAGCCAAAATATTAGTGATATAATTTGTCTCACTCGAAACTGATCCCAGCTCCAAATCTGGCTTTGTGTGGGCCACTCGAAATCCCCTATGTTAGCCTTTGCCTGCCTCTATGCAGACTAAACTCACACTTCTTGTGGAACTGCTCTGATAAAGTCATTCTGCTCAACTTATCCTACAAAGATGACCTGTTTTTCCATCTAGAAATTTTCCTAGCTACCAGCAACTGAATCCACCTCCTCTCTAGCTAAATCGAACTACACTCTGAAGCTACCTGTGTAGGCCCTTCACAACCTCATTGATGAATAACTCAACCCTCTTGTTGTTGAATCTCTGGCACTAGAACTCCACTAGAAATCACTTTTTCTACTCTATATCACTTCTATTTTCCTTTTGGATATAACTCTTCTTCCCTGCTCAACTTTTGCAGGTAGATAGCTCAATCTACCAAGGAACTCACTCTACTAATGTGTCTATCTCCATCCCCATCGACCTGCTCTTATAATCTCTCATTGGTGAGCTAAATACCATGATTAAATCCTCATTAATGGCTTATATCATCTCAAATGCAATCCATTTGAGTTTCTAAAGCATTCTAACCTTTACTTAATTAATTAAGATTAATTAAACAGTTTTCCTAAGTTAGATTTAGGAAAAAAATAAATGATGGTTAATTAATTTAATGAAGGCGTTTCAAAAGCTTATTTAGCGAAACCTTTACTATTTTTTGAATATCTTGTGTTCCTTAGTATCATACACAAATCGAGACTACCTGAAGATGGATCCCCATTGGGATTCGAAACCCTGACCAGTGTTTCTTAACATTGTGGATAATCCGGAAATTTCTGCAAAAAATGATAACCACAGAAGCTTAAAAACCATAACTAGAACACATGTTTGATGCTAAAAAAAATAACTTGTAGGTGGTGGAGCATCAGATAAGTTACCGCCTTTAGGAACCTCTTTGGTAGAATGAGATGTTACTAGATTCAAAATACCTTTGCATGGAATATCCAATACAACATTTCTTGTAGCAATCAATTCATCTCAGGTTATGAAGATAGGTTTTTAACATGGGGTATTGGGCCCATAATCTAAATATTCATTGCCCACTAAATAAGTTATAAAATCACACATTACCACAAGGATTAAATACGACCACCAAAAACAATCCTCCACATAGATGATAAATGAGCTCGATATAAATGAGAAGGATAAAAGTAACTTGGATAAGTTCCTTAAATATGTCTTCGATAGAAAGAAACCGAGACCAAGGCATGCATAACTCATAACCCTCGAGGAAAACTACCTAGGAAAATAAGTCGGCACACACAATGAATAACCAATAACCAAGCTTGAAGGATGAGATCGTCACTAGGTGATCGCAACATGAATGTATTTATGAGGGCAAGAATTGATCACAGGAAAAAACTCGAAGAAAATATCTGCAACAACTAGAGATAAAACCTTAATGAAAACCTAACCTAGACATAATCTACCCTCCCCTGAGCAAAATATATTTTTAATTTACATATGCTTCTTTTGAATATTTAACTTGTTTTTTTTACTGAAGTATTACAATTCTATTATAACTTATTATAAATATATAAATTTATATAATTTATGTGTGTATGGTATAAATAAAAAATTAACATTTGTGAAGATAAAGATAAACAAATAGAAATGGAAAATATTATTAAAATAGAAATGCAAAAGATTATTAAAAAAAAATTGTGTTCTATGTAAATTAATGATAGGACTCCCAACATCCTCCCTGAGCTAACTTAACCTATATTGGTCTCTCCCTCGTTGCTTTGGCGTGTAGGTTTTCATTTATTTATTTATGAACCTCTTTGAATTTCCTGTGATGTCGCAATGAATTTGAAATGAATTTCAATAGAATTTAGATGAATTTCATGAAATTGGTTGTGTTTTTATTTTTCTTGAGTTTTACAAACCTCATCGAATAAATTTTCTTATGAATGAAATTATACAAACTTCGAATTTAATCAATTTTGTTTGTCGAACCCAGTGACTTAGTGTATTTGTGCGTGTGTAGGGTTATAACCTAACTCTACTCCCTTGACCCCTCAACCTATTCATCTTCACTTGGCCACAAACATGTATGATGAGCTCATATATTTCTCTAACGACCCAAATCTTGGAGTTGACATTTGGGCTTCTCCATGTGCACCACTCTTATACTTGTCTCCCACATGTGTTGCACTGTTGAAATGGCACCCAAAGGGGAGCTCTGATTTAATTTTATCTTAATTAAGTTGGAAGAGAAATTGTAATTTCATCTCATGACAACTTGTATTAGTTAACTGGGTCAGGAGAACTTAGGTAGCTTAGTAAATTCGATTTGGAGGTCAAAGAGGAGGCATGTAGAGTTATTCCTATATTTTATGGGGTCCAGTTATATTTATTTGTGATTTGTAATTAGTTAAATCAATTAATTGAGTTAAAGTCAATATAACTAGTTTTAACTAAGAGACGAGCTAGTGATAGGTCCAGTGAATTAAATCTGATTTAATTCACAAGTAGTGTTCAGTTAGTTAACTGATAATCCACTATAAATAGTTGTTTCATGTCAGTCCGAAGTAAGTTTGAGTTGAGATTAAGGTTAAAGGGAAGATAACTATCATTTGTATGATTAGAAAATTGTACAGGTCATACATGAGGTCGTCAGGATGCCTTGAAGGAATTGCATAATCAATTCTTGAAATTTTCCTTATTAATAGGGACAAAATTCCTCCAAGAATGCATAAGCAAGGCTGGTTAGAAAAAGGTTGGGAATTGGTTAAGTATTTAACTAATTTTTCCTAGATCAAAGTGAGACAGTCAAAAAAGTGCAGAGGTTTCTCAGTGAGGGAAATAGCTTTGTATTGTTTCATGGTCTTGAATTTATGAAATATATAGAATGTGGGGTTTTGAGTAGTGGATTTCCCCAGATACATCTTTTGTTGTGTGATTGATAATTTCTTTCTCTTACTTGTTATGTGATTGTGCGATCAGATTGAATCCCTTTGGATAATTTCTACATTATATCAGAGTAGGAATTGTTGGATCCCTGTAATCAGCAAGATTGGAAAAAGTCCGACTGCAGGGAGAACATCATTTCAACCACTTTGGGATTCTAGGATCTAGCCCTCCTGAATCCGGAGAGGGTAATTATATTAGGCTAGTTATGAAGTTTGAGGGTTTTTGTTTTGTTTTGGATGGTTGAGCATGACTATTGTTTGAGTGGAAATTTCTAAATGGAAAGAGTTTCAAAGGTGTGAAGTTGCAAGCAATCAAAACAAGCTTTGGCCAAAAAGATAGATAATTGTTGGTTTTAGTCCATTGGGATATGGAGTCATAATAGGGTTTAATTGAAATAATAAGGAGCAAGAGTGGTCCATGGGGCAAGTCATCTATGTCTAAGGATCTCTTTAAAGTTGATTTTATGGGATGAAATGATACAACAAGAAGGGGAATTAAACAAATGAATAACAAAGAGCAACCTAAGATCTGGTAAGTACTTTAAAACTAGCCAGCTTTTGACATACACTTAAGAAGGACATAAAAGTAATCTAAGATCTAGTAAGTACTTAGAAACTAGCCAGCTTTTGATGCACTTTCAATATAAAACATATAAAACACAGAGGGAAACACAAATGATAACGAAGAATGGTCTAAGATTTGGTAAGTACTTTGAAACTAGCCAGCTTTCAACACATTCTTAGGGAAACTTTCAAATATTTTTTTGGGATGAAACTAGGATAGGGCTCACCATAACTTCCTTAGTTCATTTCAACTTAACATAAGCTAAAAATAACATTTAAGAACAATATTTAGCTAAACATTAGGACGAGGGAACGCCAACATTCCTAACTGCTTAAACTAAATTAAATCATTCCTAAACAACACCATTTGGAAGAAAACATTAAGATAAAGCTTATCAGTCAGAGAAGGGTACTGATATACAGTAAATCCTAACTCTATGTTTGTTGTTCTTTATAAGAGAAGATGGACAGAGTGAAAACATAAATAAAATAATGATTTACAATAATAAAAACATCACCATTGACATAGACCAGGATCCCATAAATCAGCTTGTATTGATGCTTCAAACCAGTTACAGCTTTAAGTCTAATGTTTCAGTTCAGCAATCATCTACACTTCCCAGACTAACTATTCTATCACAAGCAGAGCTTCAAGAGCCCGTAAACACTATTTACAAGTAGAAGTTTCAAGCTCAAGTATATTTCAAATTTCAGTAACCAACATTTTCTCATCTTCTACAGAAGTATTTATAGAAGGAATGAGGAGGTGGGAGGGGATAAAAGATCTCCTAGGTCAATTAATACATACTTTAATACTTCTCGGCCTTTGAAGGGCTCAACGGAGAAGTTTACAGATGTTCTGTCTGTATTAATTGTTTTAAATTAAGAATTAAGCTCGGTGGGAGATTTTGTTGACTTTTAAGGCTCTGTTTCATGTTGTAGTAACTCTGCTGATATTTTGCATTAAGTTCCTTTGGTATAATTAACTATTCGGCTGTGTTGAGGCAAATATCTTCTTTTCTGATCATAACTCGGTCTCTGTTGAATGCTTGTGGCTACAGGTGGAATTGGGTAGCTGAAAGGAATCAATTTTCCTCTGATGTGGTGGTGGAGGCTCTTCATGACTGATAAATCTCTTGATTTGTATTTAATTGTGTTTAATCCAATGGATTAGGCTTTTAATAATCAATCTTAGCCGTAATCCATTAAACTATGGAATTTATCTTCAATCTTCAGTTCTGTTATGGTAGGTCCTTAACACTGATACTCTTTTGTTTTGATTTAATTCATTGTGTCTTGTTGATGTGCAAGTTCCGCAAAGGGATGATATGGCATCAATGCCCATGAAGCATTGACGAAACGTGAATTTTGAACCCTGCGGATGGTTTCTCAGTATGCACAAAGGCATGGGGGGATCGTCATCCCCAGCCTTTGGTTTTCCTTTGATATAACAAAAAAACCACAGAAACATGCAAAACCAACAAAAATTAGAAAATCCTGCATTATTGGGGTAGAAACTGCTTTGGAGGTTGAGGGGAGGAGCGTGGTCGTTGGATGGCATCATCCAACGGTGGAGATCTGATGTGGAGATCAAACAGAGACTGTTCGGAAAGAACAATGGTGTCAATTAAGTTAGATTCGTTCATTGCACAAAGATCAAAGGTCGAGATTGGTTGTGATTTAACAGTGTGAAGGAGTCACATTGTTTGAAAATAGAAGAAATGCAAAGAAATGGGGTCAAAACCTTTGTTTAGGAGGAAATATGGTAAAAAATAGAGTTGGGGGTTCGGGATGATCATGGGTCGTCGGATGAGATCGGCCCACAAGATCAACGATGGAGATCATGCATTGAAAACCTTTGGTAGAGGCGAAGGGCGATGGTGAAAGGCCAGATTAGATCTAAGCCATTGATCTAGAGAGATCAACGGTGGGAAGGCGCACGCGATGATTTATAATAGAAATTGAGAAAGGTGGTTTTGGTGGAGAAAACCACGGGTTTCGCACGGTAAAATGGCGGGGAGGAATTTTTTCCTTTTGGAACGCGATATGCGTCCCCGCCGGACACTTGTCTTTTAAAAATAGCTTATATCACATAATTTTTAAAAATTATCCTCTGTGCTTAAAGTTACGCGATATGGGATACTGACCATTAGATCTGAGGTCCCAGATCTGACGGCTGAGAGTGAGCCTGAATTTGGAAATATGCACGGGCAGAAGTTGGAAGGGTGGTTTTATTATGGATCATCCGATCAGGGGATCGACGGTGGAGATTAGTTCTGGAGGGAGTAAGGATCCATAGGAGGCAGGGCTGTCGGGTTAAATATGGGCCGTTAGATTGATGAAATCGATGGCTGAGGTTGGTCGGAAAACATTATAGAGCAAGGCTTCATGATTTAAACCAAAGTTGGGAGACGCAACCTGGACCGTCCGATCTGGACATGTGGACGGTCCAGATGCAATCAGAGGCATGCGATCAGTAGGGGAGGAGCTTTGAATAGCGCTGATGCGATTTAGCGTTGGCCGTCGATCTGTAGATCAGATCGACTATGGGGAGTGAATCAGAGGGGTGGTCAATCGGAGGGGAAAAAAAAATGTGCCCGATAGAACTTGTGATGCGATGTTGCGCGGGCCGTTTGATCGGCTCTAGATCAATATCGGAGATTCCTTTAAATATGAAACCAGCGAAAATCCTTTAAAACATATGAAAACCAAAAATGAATGAAATACAAAGGTTTTGGCTTGGGGCGGGTTTATATATATGAAGTGGTTAGGCGCCCGTCTGCGGGGCCTTTGATTATATAGAGTGCGATAGGCCCAGGGCTTATATGTATAAGGGCCAATCGCATTGGAAGGTCGGGTTTGGTCTTTCAATCTACCCATTTGGAATTTTGCGATGCGATTGGAGCTTCGAGGCTTTTAACTCTTGGTCCCAGGTGCAAGTTATATGGAGTAAAGTGGAGAGCGGGGGTTTATACAAAGAAACTCAATCGCATCAGAAAAAATGATGCGGGGGCTTTTCAATCTACCCATTCTCATTAAAAAACATTGTTTCGACAGGTTTAGGCCAAAAATTAGGATAAAAAGGGTTATTTGATTTACAAAGGAAAATGAGCATCGAGAAACGTTTATTCACAAGGTTTAAGCGCCAGATGTAGGCCCAAGGGTTATATGAAATAATAACATGATCGGGGGTTACAAACAAAGGGCTTAACCACATCGGAGGTTTTAACATGGAAAAATGACTTGCGCGCTCTGAATTTTTCCAATGCGATAGCGCCAAATGGGCTCAGTGCTTGGTTCCAGCACCAAGGCATATGTGGGGAAGTGGTTAGGACTTAGCCCAAAAGGGCTTAAACCTGTAATACAAAAAGTGTATTTTTTTATGAAATTTTCAGAGTTTTTTGATGGATTTGGGGGTTTCGGTAGAGTTAAAAAGGAGTTTTAAACTCTATAATGTGGATTTTATGAAGGGAAAATGGTAATATATGGAAAATGGAGGAATTTGGTGGGGAATCAAAGGGGTAAAAATGAAGGTTAGATTGAAGTGAAAGGAAGGGAAAAATGGTGTTTTGCAGCAGTCTTTCCTCTATGAAAACAACAGAATTTCAAAGGTAAAAATGAAAACAGCAGTGAAGTTTTGAACAAAGGGCAGGATGTCTTAAAGAGTCTTCAAGAGATAAAAATTTTAGCAATAAAATTGTTTCTTGAAGGCTCCAAAAATTATTTAGCCACCTTTTGATAAAACAAATTTTATAGGTGGCTAACAGGAATCACTATAGAAGATAAGAACCAGAGTTTGTTTTGAACAGGAACATCAAATTTGCAGATTTATTCTTCAGGACCAACAACAGATTAATATGACTTTCAATGGCTTGAGACTCGAATATGCACTCGAGGGAAATTTGAGTTGCATAGAATGGAAGGACATGATGGAGGCATTTCTCGAGGAAAACAGGCTAAAGGCATTCATAGACAGTGTTATTCCCCAACCTGCAACAACATATGCTCAACTTCTATGTGGAATGCCTTAACAGATTTTTTTTAGAATAGCAGCGACCACAGGAAGTTGGTGTTGAAAGACAAGCTCAGAAAGATCAATATGGAGAAGGGAGACATGATCCAAAAATACTTGATGAAGTTCACTCAATGTCAAGATGAGCTTGGAAGTGTTGGGGTAATAGATTCCCAGTATGATTTTAGTGGGCCTATCACTTCTAGGCCTTCCCAAAAGATGGTATAGCTACTAGGACTTTGTGAATGAGAGGAAGAAGCTACCAGGGTGGGAGTGATTGTGATCCGACTTGGTACAAGAAGAGATTCAGCAGAGCACCATAGATGGATATGTGAGGGTCCTATAAGTACAGGATTCATAATTTGGAATTGACTTATGATAGTCTTGTAAATATGTACATACCTTGCTTTTTGCAAGTTCTTTTCCCATATTTTGTAAAAAATAAAAAATCAAAAAATCAAAAATAAAAAAAAGGGTAAAAGTCCTAAAAGGAAGATCAAAGGACTTAGAAAAAATAATATACCCCAAAGAAAAATAAAATAAAATATGAAAGTGTGCAAATTCAAATGCCACTACTTTTTACTTTGTTACTGATGATTATGGCAGAGTGTCAATAAATGCCATAATCCATGATGAGTTGAACTGTTTAAACTTGACTCGTCATGTTTCAATTTGCATGTTGTAGATAGTGAATAAATATTAGTAAAACTATTTAATCTTGACTAATTAGTAGATAGGTAGAGAATAATGAGGAGCTCATTAGTTTAAACTGAGCCCTCAGATGATATAAGATAGAATTAGATAGTTTGTATGACTTTCAAAAGAATAAAATGTTCAAGGTTACTAGCTCAAATGCACCTGCAAAATGGAAGAAAAAATGTTAGATTAAAAGTTGGGTAGGTAGAAAAAGGTGGGAAAATCATTGTAATATTTGTTACCAAGAAAAAATCACTAATTTCCCCTCCCCTATAGTTATTCTTCATTCTAAAATTCCAGTCAAAGAGGCTCAGAGCATTTCTCTGAATTCTGTTGGGACCGAACCCAAGGCTCAATGACTATTAAGTTAAAAGTGTTGAATTCCTATATTAATCCATAATTATCATCATTTACCCTACATTCATCCATTACACTTAAATTTCATAAGTAAAGACCTTTTTACTTAATGAAAAATAAAATCCCCTTTTGATTAATCTCCTTCATTCATAAAAACATAAAAAAAAACCCTCCAAAAATATTATATTCCAGGTCCAAGTGGTCAAATCATAAATGATAAAGCTTTGCTTTTACATTATCACTTTACTTAGTAATATAATTATATTTTGGTGTTTTTCATTGTCCTTGGTAATACTAACTTCTAATTTATTTATTAAATCCCTATAAACAAACCTTATCCTATTATTATAACCCCTTTTATCTAATTATCCCCGAAAACCCACTATTATAAGCTTTTTTTGCCAAAGTTAATTATCCACATGTTTAAATAAAAAACCCCAATTATATCCCCTTTGGCATAAAACTAACATTATGTAAATAATCTCGCCCCATATGGTTATTGGACCCCTCCATGGTCTAAAACTATATAATAAAAATGTAAATATGATTTTCGGGCAAATCTTATGTCTTTGGAAACTGAAATCACCCCCCAAGCCTTTGCAATAGACTTGCCAATTTACCCTTCCTCATGCGAATTCTTAACCATATATATAAACTCTATATTTATATATAACATCCACTTTAAAAACCTCTTTCGAAATCTATACATAAAAACTTTTGATTAAAACCTTGATTAAAATAAAAATATACAAAGGTTTCGTTATATATTTCATCCGACACCGCATAATAAAGAACCCCGGTCCCACCACCATTTCGACCGCAACTTCTAAACTAATCCTAGCCCTTCGCTTCAACATTTTATATCTAATGGCGCAAAATCCTTTTCGCGCTCATAAATCAATCGACCTCTCGCCGCCCAAATGAACGCGAAATGGGTGTATTCCCATTTCCTCCCTCGGCGACGTGGCGAAATCTAATTGCCTTGCGTTCGTTTTGTTCAAAAAAACTTACAGCCCAAATCCAACGCGAAACCCACCAGTGGTTTTTCGCATTCAAAAAATTAAAACCACTCTGCTAGTGATTTGACTCGCAGTTATTGCGTTTTTAAATATTTATGGTAAAGGTTAAAACCTTTGTTATGAGTTTTATTAACGTATTCTGAGTATTAAAATCGCACCCGACTGGTTATGCATATCCCCACTGTTATCAAAGCTTCCCACTATGTTTTGAAGCATTAAATCCCCCTTCAAATCCTTATTCACCACAGATTTCCTGATTCAAGACCAAGAAAGATTTGCTCGGATCCAACCAGTAAAACAAAGCTCAGAGTCAACCACGGAAGAATTTCAAAGCCCATCCAACTATCGAAATACCTGCATTTAAGGTATTCTTCGACTATTCAAGCCTGCAAATCCAAAATTGAAGTCCTTAGGACTAAAATAAATCTGAATTAGGAGAAATCAACCGTATAAATTTGCCCTAAAGTGCTCAAAATCAGGGCAAACCCTCGCAAAATTTCCCCAGAAACTGCTATTGTCTCAAAAAACCCTTTTTTAAGCCAAATCGTTAGTCCAAAACCCCTGAAAGATTAATTCCACAGCTCAAAAAGGTTTTAAAACCTACAGAATACCTGAAAAGCCTCTTTTGCAGTCACAGTCATTCAGAAAGCCTATGTTTTCTGTCTTAAGCCTGTTGCAAGTATCCTAAATTCCTAATTGAGCACTGAAGTACCCACTGCCATCATCTATGCCTATAATATTACTCAATTACCCTCTGTTTTCAACAAATACAACTATTGCAAACTATTTAATCTTGCTTTAGTTATTAAAGATGACTAAAAAACAAATGAAACCTAAAGTTGGAGGATCAAAGCCTGTTAAACCTGGAGGATCCAAACCTCCCAACTCTGAAGTAGCAAAAGCCCCAAAATCCACCCCTGCACTCACTGCAAAAACCATTGTGACTGTTAACCCCCTTCAGCCACCAATGTCTACTGAATAAATCATCCCCTTGGTTGATGTGGATTATAAAATTGTAGACCCTGTGGTAGAATTCAACTTATTAGAAGTTCACAATTGGTGTTATGAAAAGTTTTTAGATAAAGATAACATGCCCCTCTGGGATACAAATTTACCCAAATATGTAATCCCAGTAACACATCCTGGTTAAGACCTAGTAAGAATGTGCCAAAATTACTATGTTCCAAACCAAAGAGAAATTGTCAATGCTGATAGGGGGATTCTTTTTTCTATCACTGCAGAGTCCATAAATGAAATTTTGCAACTACAGTTTGACCCTAAGGCAATTCCCCTATCCATTGAGGCATTGACTCAGTTATATTTGGGATTGGATTTCCCTAAGAGATTCATGATTTTTCAGAACTTCATCCCAGCTCATGTGGACATTCCAAAGCCGAATCCTCCCTATTCCACTTCCAAGTTTCCTGAGGGTTCAAGACATGTAATTTTAATGTTATCCTTCATATTTGGTTATTTCACTGATGAATCCATCCTTGGTTTTTTGTCTACTTTGTCTCCTGGTCAACCTCCTGCTATGATTTTTGACTTTGCCAGGTTTATAGCTGATTCTATCCATCATTAGTTTACCAAGTTGCCCACTGAAGGGGTATTAAGATATTCTTCATATTTATTTCACTTGTTCTTATTCTCACAAGCTTATCACTTTCCAATAACATTACAGAAATTGAATGTAGAGGTCTAGCCTCTATCAGTTATCTTTTGGACATCACTATTGAGAAAAGAAGGAAGTGAATACAACTACATAGATTTTACAGATTTGTTTATTAGGCCAGCTATGAATTTGCTACATAAATCAGAACAGTCTAGCGTAAGTGAAGAAATGAAAAGGATATTACACCTATCAGAAGAATGCAAAATGGGAGATTGGTACTTGTATGAGAAACACACTGAATTGAGAATCTTTGGAACCAATCTGCTTCCATACAAATTACTTAAGTTTTTGACTATCAGAGTCTTTGCTTTAGAGTATTTGAGACATGTTTTGAATGTTGATGCCATCAATTTCTTGGCCTCCAAGAAGAAAACTCAATTCAAACTGAAAAATCAGATTGGTCCTTTCATTGTGAATAATAAAGAAGTTGATAAAGATATAGACAAAATATTGTTAGAGCTAAAATTTCAGAAAATTTTCCTTTGGAGTTATGACCCTCAAGGTCTTCTCAACAGTATAAGGGTTAAATGTAAGCTGCCTCCTTTCATTAATGAACCCAAGCCTGATATTGAGAAATTTTCAAATAAGATAGAATGGTTAGAAAGTACATTGGTAGATACAATCATCAATACAGAGCCAATACAAAAGAAGGATACTATACTTGCCATGATAGCTTCAAAATAGCCATAAAATTCAAACAAAAGAAGCAGGGATGAAGGAGCCTACACAGCAAAAACTACTAGAGAGACTAAATTCAAACTCATCTACAATAAAAGGCTCAGATTTGGTTCCATAGGGAAAGATAAAGTGATTGAAATTGATGATACAAATGGCCAAGAAACAAATAATGAGCCTGAGGTAAGCAATGATGAGGCCACTGAAATAATTAAAGAGACTTTAACAGAAATAGAAAAATAATAAGTAGCAGCTAAAGAATCAGATAATAATATGATTGAAAAACAAGTTAGTATGGAAGCTTCTTCTTCTCAGACAGCAGAAGAAAAATATTTGGATATTAAATAAAGATATAAACAGATCAAACAAAGGAATGAAGAAATCAAAAGTGAGATTTATTCCAAATTTCTCAAACAGAAGCCAAGAAATCAGGAGAGGTTACTTACATTATTTGATTACTCCTCAAATAAAATGATCATGTCATATTTACAACTAACTACTTCAACTCCAAAAACAGTGGTTGACTACAAAAATGTTGAATTTGAAGTAGATACTGAAAAGGTGCATGAACTGGATCAAATAGAATTCCACAGACATAGCTCTAAGATGCTATATTCTATTGTGGTGACAAAAGCCATGAGTGTGACAAATTTGCAGAATACCATTATCAACATGCAAGACCAAATGAAACTTGACAAAGGCTCTTTGTATGCCAAAGATTTAAGGATCAAGGCCTTAGAAGATTTGATTTTACAAATAGGAGTTGACCCATCAAATGTGCAAGTTGCTGAAGTATTGATCAAGAAGAAAATTTATGATATTGCTGCTTTAAGGAAATAGTTAAAACTTCCTCAACGTGAGCACCCACAGAGTAAGGAGATACTTTAGGAACATAAAGAAAAAGAGGATATGATGCAGTTGATCATAAATCTAACTGCCCAAATCAAAGATATGGAAATTCAAATGGATATACTTATAAAAGAAAAATAAACTGTGAAGGAAACTGATACTTCCACCATTCCTAGAGTCATACCTATTATTACTGTTGTTGTTCCTTCTACACTAGGAGAAAAATTGGCACCAAAAGAGTTATTGGCAACTTTAGTGTCAGTACAATCAGCCACAACATCAACAACAGATTCTTCAACCGCATAGGTACAATAGACAAATGATGTAGGACAAATAGTAAAGGCTATGGAGGAGATGTCACTGAAAAACAATGAAATTAATAGTTTGAAGAAAATGATTCAGAATATGGAAGTATCTAACAAAGCAGCATTAATTAATGCCAACAATTATGAACAAAGGGCCAAAATACTTGAAGAGCAAATCAAAATCCTTCAAAAAGACTTGAGTTTCACTGCACAAATTTATTACATAAGAATTTACCTATGGACCAATATAATTGAGGCTATACATCTTCAGTGGCCATCAATCTAGATCATATATGAATAGAGAGACCTACTTCTAGCAGCACAAGTAGAAATCCAGAAGAATTAGCAGATAAACCATCACAAGCATTAAAGCTAATCACTTTCCTGAATAGTAAAAACATAACAGAGCTATAATAATTGAAGATACAGGATAGGACAGAGACAATATTGCAAATCAAGAAAGTTTTGACTAAGAAAACTCTAATGAACAATTTGAAAGAAAAGTGTGATGCCATGAATTTCTCTATTACCAAATTTCTAGAAAAATACACTATGCCAAGACAAGCTGACATTCCAGATATTCATGTCTTCAATGAAAAGTTGATGGATCAAAAAGAATATGACAAAAATATAAGGGATCATGATAAAGAATAGGTCAACAAGCCACTGCCACAGGGCTCTCCCACTGGAAAGGTTGTTCTCCAATATATTGAAGACTTATTTTTCCTTCAAAATGAAATCGAACATCTGTTTGTCATCAAACCAAATTTTTCGAAGTATACTTATGCTGATGAGAACTTCAGAAAACTCAAAAGTGTAAAAATACCAAATGAAGAACAATGGCAGGTGTTTACATATTTGTTGTAGCAACAAATAAGCAAAACAGTGAAAGAAAGTGCAGGTGAAACAGTCAATCTGAGAAGGAAACAATAAAGAAATTATTTGATTTTGATATTTTACTGCTAAGAAGTCTCTTTTTACAACAGTTAAAGGATAAATTATCAGTTAAAAGAGTATCAGGATGAAAGAACAGAGTCAAAGAGTATCAGAGAGAAAAGCAACAGCCAACTGATTTTGATTACTGCAATTTCCCTTTTTACAGTAGAAAAATGATAAATAAACAGCGTGAAAGAACATCATGGATGAAGTTCAGTGTTAAAGAGTATAAGTGGAAAGAGTATCAGTTAAGTTATCTTCCAAAAGGATATTTTCAATGTGCCAGCAAGCATGGACAACTATTCAACAAACAATTTTGTTAGATAAGTTAGTTCTATATTTTCTAGATAAGAGGACAACTTGCTAAAGTTGTTAAGCAGCTGTCCCTCTTAATGTGTAAAGATATTTTATATCTCCTAGAGTTATTCCTAGATCTCTCTAAGATATTTGTAATAAACATTTGTATAAATACTTCATTTGTGAAGTTTTTAGTGTGGAATGAAATTGCTAAGAACATTATAGACATTTTGCTGGTACATTGGAGGCCCACATGTGTTGATTTCAAAGCAACAGTATGGACAATAGCCAATTGGACTTCATAATTCAGGATTCTTGCGATAATTTGAAGAGTAAAGTACTTTCTTACTGTCATTGTTTCATTTTCTGAGTTACATACAATTTCATATATGTTGTTCAATATTAATGATTAATTAGGAGTATTACTTCAAAACTAGTGTAAAAACTCTCTGTCTTAACTACTTAATCATTTAAATGTTTTCTGTTGATTTCTGGATTTAGGAATTCTTAATTGCTCCTAGTCCCGTTTGACCCCTGCCTCCTTCCTCTTTTTCCGGATCAAAGGATCCTTCATTGCCCTTTATCCCAAAGCAAGCCATTTCATCAAAATAATCTATCCAAATCTCTGAGGGTTATATACCTTGCCCTGTATACATTAGAATTCTTTTGGCCTTGCCTTCTAGTTCTGCTTGCTAGACTTTGACTCCATAGCCCAATGGACTAGTACATCCCTCTTTAATTTTTCTTTAAGTAATCTTATTTTCCACCAAACATTTCAAAACAAAAATCAATTGTTCTATCATAACTAGCCTAAAACATTAAACAAAAACAAAGTTAAATCATAAAGAGAGATCCCTCTCTGAAATTTAGGAAGGCTAGATCCTAAATTTCCAAAGTAGGTTTGTGGTTACCCCTAGTTCTCTTAAAATAAAAACCAAAAGCCCACAATCTTGAGAAATTACTAGGGTGATAATAGGATCCTCATCAAAGACTGATGATGAAGAAAGGGAAAGGGAAGGTGTCCCATTCCAAATCAGAGTCCAGAAAGGAAAGAAAGAAGTGAGACTTGTCAAAGGTAAAATGTTTCAACCGTCATGAGCATGAACACTATGCCACAAATTTTCCACAAAGTAATACCAACAAGAAGGCCTCAGGAGGAGGAGCAAGTGAAGCACTTGCTTCACGATTTGAGTTGGATTTCACTCTCATCACATGCATGGTGTCATCGGTGATGGGTTATGTGTGGTACTTGGATAGTGGAGCTTTGTTCCATATGACGGACAAGAAATAATTTTTCAGTAGCTTGGAGGAGAAGCATATCCATATGCACATCGAGATTGGAGATGACGAGAGGTATAGCGCTACTGATATAAGTACAGTTACCTTTCTGATGGAATCAGGTAATCCAATAACATTAAAAGATGTCATGTATGTTCCTGGTTTAAATAATAAATTTGTTTTTGTTGCTATGATGGAATATCGTGGATATGATGTGATATTCAGTGAAGGAAAGGTGTTCCTTCATCACAAAGCAACGAGACAGGTGAAAAATATTAGTGTTTGAGTAAATAACATCTACAAATTGGATCTAAAAAATTTTGTTGCATTAAGCATGCAAGCAGAGAATTTGGAGAGTTGATACATCGGTGATTTATGGCACGGGAGATTTGGCCATCTACACCATGGTGCTTTGAAGATCATGCAGCAGGCTTCTACAGGACTTCCAAAGGGTGCACTTCCATAGAGAGATACATGCAAAGGGTGTACATTGGGGAAGTATACCAAAGCCACCTTTCATGATAATGAAAGTTGATCCAAGGTGAACCTTGAGAGAGTTCACTCAGACGTGTGTGGACTGTTCTTGACAACTTCCACAAAAAAACACAGGTATTATGTGATTTTTGTTGATGTTTTTTCAAGAAAGTGTTGGATTTTCTTCATGCAGAAGAAATATCAGACATTCTCCAAGTTTTGTGAGTTCAAGGAACTTGTCAAGAAAGATACAGGGAAGAAGGTGAAGGCTCTGAGGAGAAAAAATAGTGGAGAATACATCTCTAACAGATTCAATAAATTATGTGCCTCAGAAGGAATTCAAAGAGAATTGATAACACCTCATAACCCACAATAGAATGGGGTTGTAGAAAGAAAGAATAGAACTATTGTGGGAGAATCACAAGCTATGTTGCATGATAAGAGCCCATCGTTGCATCTGTGGGCAGAAGCATGCAATACAACAATATTTGTGCAGAATAGAATTCCTCATCGGATACTTGGGATGAGTATACCAGAGGAAGCTTTTTCATGTAAGAGACCATATGTGTCATATTTTAAAATTTTTGGTTCATATGTTTATTTCCATATGACCAAAGATGTCAGGAAGAAGTTATAGCCAATAGCTAAGTTGGGGATATTTTTGGGGTACACTAATACACCTCACAACTATGGGTTGTACTTTCTAGCACACAGGATGACAGTGGCCAGAAGAGATGTGAAATTCAATGAAGAGAAAGCCATGTGAATTTCCCTTGAGAGGGATCTTTATTTGCATGAAATTGAGGAGCTCTTGACTCCAAAAGAAGAACCTCAATATGTGGAGCAGCCATAAGAAGAGGAACTGAGTGTGGTAGAAACCACTCATGCATATCCATCCACCAAAGACGGAAGGAAGCGCACCAGAGAGGCTGATATATTGTTTCTAAATGCGATAGAGAATGTGGGAGCATCCACATCACAACACAAGAAGAGAAGGTCCCCATAGCGGTACATTGGATACATGGATCTTATGAGTGAATGTATAGAGATAGAACCATCCTCTTTTGAGGAAGCAATTCAACAGTCAGTGTGGGTTGATGCCATGGTTTAGGAGTATGAATCCATTATCATAAAAAATGCATGGGAATTTGTCCCAAGACCAGTGGGGAAGTTAGTTGTAGGATCTAGGTTGGTATACCAGGTGAAGTAGGAAACAGATGGGAGTGTGGCGAAGCACAAGGCCATATTTGTGTCCAGCAGGTTCTCTCAGGTGGAGGGGATTAAATATGATGAGTATTTTGCAGCAGTCACATGGTACTCACCTATCAGATCCATCCTTGCACTCTCAACGCAGATGGGATGGAAGACATATCATATAGATGTAAAGATAGCCTTTCTCAATGTATTTATTAAGGAAGAGGTGTACATTGAGTAGCTGGAAGGTTTTGAGACCTTAGACAAGGAGTCGCATGTGTTCAGAATCAAGAGAGAAATGTATGGGCTGAAGCAAGCACCTCGTGCTTGGTACACCAAGATCAATATCTATTTCACCAGGTCGGGCTTCAATAATAGTGAAGAAGATGCAAACCTTTATCATATTGTGGTAGATGGTAAGTTTTTAATTATTATACTTTATGTTTATGATATGATACTGACAGGTGATGAGCATCCGATCAAGTCTTGTAAAGAGGATCTTCCAAGATAATTTTAGATGAAGGACATTGGGATCTTTCACTATTTTCTAGGATTGGAAATATGACAAAGAGATAAGGAGCTATTTGTATCTCAAGGAAAGTATGCCAACGAGATCCTCAAGAAGTTCCACATGGAGGGAAGCAAACCCATGGGGACTCCTCTAGAAGGAGACTGGAGGAAGGAGGATGCTACTTCGGGTGAAGTAGTAGAGGTTATTGTTTACAGGCAACTTGTGGGTTCACTCATGTATTTGGTGAACACATGACCATACATATGCTACGCAATTAACCAAATTAGTCAAGTATGGTTAATCCTACCAAGCTCTTTTGGAAGGCAAGCAAGTATGTGTTGAGATACCTCAAAGGCACTACAAAGTATGGGCTATGGTACATACAGACAAATGGAATCTAGCTTCAAGGCTTCACCAATGTAGATTGGGCAGGGAGTCAATCTAACATGAAGATCAAATCATGGGGCATATTTATCATAGTATCAGCTGCAGTTTCTTGGTACAACAGGAAACATAGATAAGTTGCACTCAGTTCAGTAGAGGTAGAGTATATGGCTACTATTCAGGCAGCATGTGAGACCATATGGATAAGGAGGATACCTTTTTTTTTTTTGGTCGGCAGATGGATCCGATGGTAATTTATTGTGATAACTAGAGTTGCATCAAATTCTCGGTTATTCCAATTTTTCATGACAGGCCCAATAATATTGATATCTGATATCACCATCTCATATATTGTATGCAGAGGCAGATTATGTCATTAGAGTACATTCCCATGGAGGAGAAGGATGCAAACATCTTAACGAAGGCACTAGAAAGAAGAAAATTTGAATTCCACGGAGACAGGATCAAGGTAGCAGATAATCCCTTTCTTGTTAAGAGGGAGTGTTGAAATGGCACCCAAAGGGGGCTTCTGATTTGATTTTCCCTTAATTAAATTGCAAGATAAATTGTAATTTCATCTCATGACAACTTGTATTTTTTAACTGATTTAGCAATACTTAGTAAATTCTAGTTGTAGGTAAAATAGGAGGCATGTAGAGTTATTCCTATATTTTAGGGGGATCCAATTACAATTGTTTGTGAGTTGTAATTAGATAACTCAATTAATTGAGTTAAAATTAGTTTAACTGGTTCTAACTGAGATATGAGCTAGTGATAGGTCCAGTGAATTAAATCTGATTTAATTCACAAGTAGTGATCAATTATTTAACTGATAATTCACTATAAATAGTTGTTGCATGTCAGTTCTAAGGAAGGCCAATTTGATATTGAGGTTAAAGGGAAGATAACTGTCAGTTATATAATTAGAAAATTGTACAGGTAATGCATAAGGTCATCGGGATGCCTTGAAGGAATTGCAGAATCAATTCTTGGGAATTTTCATATTAATAGGGACATAATTCCTTTAGGAATGCGTAAGTGTTACACTAAATTTTTTCACCACGATTTTCGATTCAGATATCTTGCCATCTAATGGAGTGTCTCAATTGAATCCCCTATGAAGCTTGAAGTAAAAAATACCAGGTACAAAAGGAATTTTGGTTTTTACTGCTTAAAACCCCTTTTTTAGCATCTATGCGGTTTTCCTAAACAAAACCTGCACATGCACAGTTTCTACCACTATAAATTACGCATATATGCACATTTTCTTCCACTAAAAACTACAAAGGTTTGTTCATGCACGTAAAAATTAAAAATAAAGTTCTAGAAGTTGTTGAGATTCAACAAGATGATGATCCTAGCGAAATTTCAGCACCTACACTAGGTGGGGCCCGCAGGCTATTTTTAGGTGTATGTCTATTTTTACAATGGTGAGCAAAGTCTATTTATAACAGAAATATATTATAGATGGTTAAGAAAATTCTATGGATGGATGGGTGTCTATTTTTTTAATGCATGTGCGAAGTTAGTTTGTGGATTGCATGTCTAAAAATAGAATGCATGTCGATTATTGTTATCTCTTAATAATAATTAGACAATAAATAATAATCTGTTCTCTTGAAGCACTTGATTTCAGTTAAATGATGTGGAAAACTAGTTAACTAAAGGAATTTCAAGTTCAAAGGTTGGTTGGTGGGACATGCTAGTGGACTTCATTGTAACTGAGTGATACAAAGTTGTAACAGAGTTGGATGTGTAGTTATGTGAGTTGTAAAGTAGTTTAACTCAATTAAGTGAGTTAAACTCAGTTGTGCTAGTTGTAACTAGTTGTAACTAAATAAACACTAGTGGGAGATCAATGAATTAAATATTAAATTAATTCACATGGAGTGATCTCACATGCAACTGAAGATTTGCTACTGTTAACTACATGCATGTCAGATCTAGTGGAGACCCAATTGAGAGATAGGTGAAAGGGACAGTTTGACTATCATTTGTGACTATAATGGGTGCACACTTGCAACCAAACACACATTGGAGATGCCAATGAGGATTGCGCAGTCAAGGCAAGGCAAGATCGAATTCATTCAGGGATTGTGATCAGCAGGGATTGCGTAATGGATGTAGGTTGTTAGGAGGTAGTAAATTAGTGCATGAATATGCCAATTTTTGTATGACAGTGTGAGACGATTGTATATTGTATTGAGAGCTCTTGGATTAGATTTTTGTATGATATTGTTTCATGATCCATGATATATACATAATATATGATAATGGGGTTTTTAGCTTGATGCTTTCCCGGTAAAAACATTTGTGTTATCTGTGATTGATCTTTCTTCATGTGTTTTGCAATTAGCGATTAAATTTCCACAAAGATTTTAAGTAGAAGGATTCTGTATTTAACAGTGGCATATAATTGTTACATCGGGAGAACCAGGAAATACATAATTGTATTAAAATTTCTATATGTTATCAAATCAAAGAATATTGCAATATTGAAGTAGTAGCTGAGTTTGTTGGTGGAAACAATTCAAATTTTTTGCAAGAATTTCTTGGTGCGATAATTGAGTAAACATCGAAATGGATTTCAATGGTTTATGGTTAGATTATGCACTCGAGGGAAGCTCGAACTACATTTCATGGAAGGATAGGATGGAGACAGTGCTTGAAGATAATGACTTGACGGAATTCATCGACAATGATGTTCCTAAGCCCACTTCGACGGATGTTGCATTACTTGACGCCTGGAAAAAGAAAGTAGTGAAGACGAGAAGGATTTTGTTGGAAGGTGTGGGAGACCATACAGTCTCAAGCCTTCATGGGAAAGCCACTCCATTTGCAATGTGGAAGGCTTTGACGGATATTTTCCAAAGCAGTAGCGACCATAGGAAATTGGCGCTGAAGGATAAACTCAGAAAGATCAAGATGGAGAAGGACGACAATATTCCTAAGTATCTCACAAAGTTTTTCCAATGTCGAGATGAACTAGGGAGTGTGGGAATCATGGTTGCTGATGATGATTTGGTGATTTTGGCTTTCTTGGGACTTCCTAAGAGTTGGCATAGTTATCAAGACTCTATCAACGGACGGGAAAAATTGCCGGATTGGGAACGACTGTGGTCAGATCTAGTGGAGGAGGAGTTCAGGCAGAACGCCAGAGATGACTCTTCATTAAAGCATGATGATGAAGAGGATTGTGCTTTGGCTTCCAAGGCAAGGAAAGGGAAGGGGAAGAAATCCCATTCAAAATCTGAGGCTAAAGGCAAGAAGGTGGATTTGTCCAAGGTGAAGTGTTTTCACTGTCACGAACATGGGCATCTCACCACTAAATGCCCACAAAAAAAGAAGAACAAGAAGGTTGTTGGAGCTGCAAATGGTGAGGACCTTGCCTCGCAATTTGAACTTGATTTCTCCTTGATCGCATGCTTGGTTCAAGCACAATGGGATCGGTGTGGTATCTTGATAGTGGTGATTCCTTCCACATGACGGGAGATAAGGAGCTTTTCAGTGACTTAGAGGAGAAAGATCTCCAAATGCATATAGATATGGGTGATGATGGATGATACAATTCGACCAGCATTGGTACCATTACCTTTGAGAGGGAGTCAGGTAAACCATTTCTGTTGAAAGATGTTATGCATGTTCCAGGTCTGAATAAAAACTTGGTCTCAATCGCGATGTTGGAGGACAGAGGTTATGACGTTGTTTTCAGTGATGGAAAATATTTCTTGCGACATAAAACAATGGGTCAAACCAATAGGATAGGGATTCGAGTTAATAATCTCTACAAGTTGGAGGTATATGGCTGTGCTGCAATGGTGGGCAAAGAAGAAGAAGTGGTGAGTCAGAATGAGGGTGAATTATGGCACAGGTGATTGGGCCATCTTCACCATGGCGCCCTAAAAATTTTGCAGTATATTTCTATTGGACTTCCCAAGGGTACACTTGTGTAGTTAGATCAGTGCAAGGGATGTACTATGGGTAAGTTTGTGAATAACACCTTTCATGAAAAGGAGAACCGTGATTTGGTGATCCCGGAGAGAGTTAACATAGATGTGTGTGGGCCATCCTCAGTTGCTTCAATAGAAAAACATAGTTATTATGTTATTTTTTTTTATGAATATTCTCATAGTTGTTGGATCTTCTTTATGCAGAAGAAGGATAAAAAATTCTCAAAGTTCTGCGAGTTTAAAGCATTGGTGGAGAAAGAATCGGGGAAGCAAGTGAAGGCTCTGCGAAGTAATAATGGTGGTGAATATATCTCGAACCAATTCAAATACTTATGTAGCAAAGAAGGAATTCGAAGAGAACTCATAGCGCCTCATAACCCACAAAAGAATGGGGTCGCGGAGAGGAAGAATAGAACGATCATGGGTGATGCACGAGCTATGCTGCATGATCAGGGCCTACCAATGCACTTGTGGGCAGAAGCATGTAACACTGTAGTTTATGTGAAAAATCGTTGTCCTCATAGAGTACTTGGCATGAATACACCTGAAAGAGCTTTTACTCGTAAAAAACTAGATGTTTCTCACTTTAATATTTTTGGCTCATCTGTTTATGTGCATGTGACCAAGAATGCCAGGAATAAGCTGGAGCCAACTGCTGAAGCTAGGCTATTTGTGGGGTACACAGAAACATCCCATAATTATTGTGTGTATTTTCCAAACATTTGAATGATTGTGGTGCGACAGGATATAAAATTCAATAAGGAGAAAGCCATGAAGTTGTCGCTTGAGAGAGAGATAGACTTACATGCAGAGTAGGAACTTTTGGTTCCCAAAGATAAGTCTCTAGATGTGGATCAGACATAGGAGGAGGTTCATGGAGTGGAGGAGTCCACTCACACAGAGCCAAACATCAGAACTGGCAGAAGGTGTACCACAAAATCTGAGAGGTTGAAGCTTGATGCGGCACAGAATGTAGGAGTCCCTATTTTACAGCGCAGACAGAGACAGTCTCCTGACCGATTCACTGGATACATGGCTCTCATGAGAAAATATATTGTGACTGAGCCATATTCCTTTCAGGAAGCAGTGCAGGAGCCCACATGGGTAGATGCAATGGTGGAGGAGTATGACTCCATTGTCAGAAACAGTGCTTGGGAAATTGTTCCAAGGTCGATTGATAAATCAGTGGTAGGTTCAAGATGGACCTACAAGGTAAAGCAAGCTGCTGATGGGAGTGTTGAGAAATACAAGGCCAAATTTGTGGCCTGGGGCTTCTCACAGATCGAGGGGATTGATTATGAAGAAACCTTTGCACCTGTCGTACAGTATTCATATATAAGGACCATCCTTGCTCTCTCAGTGCATATGGGTTGGCACATTCATCATATGGATGTGAATATTGCATTCCTTAATGGGATCATTAAGGAAGAAGTGTACATTGAGAAGCCTGAAGGTCAAATTTGAGATCTTTGACAGTGATTCGCATGTGTGCAGACTCAAAATAGCGATGTATGGGCTACAGCAGGCACCCTGTGCTTGGTACACTCAGATCGACAGCTATTTCATCGGACTTGGCTTCCCCAAGAGTGAGGCATATGAAAACCTATACCAAATTGTGGTGGAGGGTAATATTTTAATCATTGTTCTTTATGTTGATGATATAATATTGACTGGTGATAGGC
Organism: Pinus albicaulis; assembly: GCA_034641835.2. Taxonomy (NCBI): domain Eukaryota; kingdom Viridiplantae; phylum Streptophyta; class Pinopsida; order Pinales; family Pinaceae; genus Pinus; species Pinus albicaulis. Next base: position 158,416,309 of record CM076574.1, read on the forward strand.
AACTAATACACTCATGCAAGGAGGACCTTGCAAATGAATTCGAGATGAAGGATATGGGCCTCCTTCACTATTTCCTTGGATTGCAAATATGGCAGCGAGAAGGTGAAATTTTTGTGTCTCAAGGCAAGTATGCAAGGGAGATACTTAGTAAGTTTCACATGGAGTGTTGCAAACCCATGGATACTCCTCTTCCAGGAAACTAGAGGAAAAAGGACGCTACATCTGGAGAGGTAGTGGATGCTACTATCTATCGACTGTCGGTGGGTTCACTCATGTATTTAGTTAATACAAGACCATACATATGTTATGCGATGAGCCATCTTAGTCAAGCGATGGTTAAACCTACCAAGCTCTTTTAGAAGGCAGGCAAGCATGTCCTGAGATATCTCAAGGACACATCTGAGTATGGCTTATGGTACAGAAAGACAGATGAGGTGAAGTTGCATGGCTTCACGAATGTAGATTGGTAGGGCAGCCCAATGGATAGAAAGAGCACATCAGGAGGGGTCTTCAGTATCAGATCTACAGTTTTTTCTTGGTACAGTAGGAAACAGAGATCTATGGCACTCAATTCAGTGGAAGCAGAATACATGGCAGCAATTCAAGCTGCATGTGAGGCTATTTGGATGAGGAAGATCCTGGTTGGTTTGTTTGGTTCTCATTTAGATCCTACAGTGATTCATTGTGATAATCAGAGTTGCATTAAAATCTCGATTAATCCTGTGTTTCATGATAGATCTAAGCATATAGATATTCGGGATCATCATATCAGAGATTGTGTGCAGTGTAAGATCATGTTGCTTCAGTACATTCCTATGGAATATCAGGATACAGATATTCTAACGAAGGCACTCACCAGGAGCAAATTCAAATACCATAGAGACAGGATCGGGGTGAAGGATAATCCCTTTCTTTTTGAGAGGGAGTGTTGAGATTCAACAAGATGATGATCCTAGTGAAAATTCAGGCTATTTTTAGGTGTATGTCTATTTTATAATGGTGAGAAAAGTCTATTTATAGCAGAAATCTATTTATAGATGGTTGAAAAAATTATATGGATGGATGGGCATCTATTTTTGGAATGCATGTGCGAAGTCGGTTCGTGGATTTCATGTCTAAAAATAGACTTTATGTCGATTATTGTTATCTGTTAATAATAATTAGACAATAAATAATACTATATTCTCTTGAAGCACTTGATTCAGTTAACTGATGTGGAAAACCAGTTAACTAAAGGAATTTCGAGTTCAAAGGTTGGTTGGTGGGAGATTCTAGTGGACTTCTTTGTAACTGAGTGATACAAAGTTGTAACAGAGTTGGATTTGTAGTTATGTGAGTTGTAAAGTATTTTAACTCAGTTAAGTGAGTTAAACTCAGTTGTGCTAGTTTTAACTAGTTGTAACTAAAGATACACTAGTGAGAGATCAGTGAATTAAGTATTAAATTAATTCACATGGAGTGATCTCACATGCAACTGAATATTTACTACTGTTAACTACATGCATGTCAGATCCAGTGGAGACCCAGTTGAGAGATAGGTGAAAGGGACAGTTTGACTATCAGTTGTGACTATAGTGGGTGCACACTTGCAACCAAACACACAGTGGAGATGCCAATGAGGATTGCGCAGTTAAGGCAAGGCAAGATCGAATTCATTCAAGGATTTTGATCAGTAGGGGTTGTGCAGTGGAGGCAGGTTGTCAGGAGGCAGTAAATTGGTGCATGAATATGTTAATTTTTGTATGACAGTGTGAGACGATTTTATATTGTACTAAGAGCTCTTGGATTAGATTTTTGTATGAGATTGTTTCATGATCCATGATATATACATAATATATGATAGTGGGGTTTTTAGCTTCATGCTTTCCCAGTAAAAACATCTGTTTTATGTGTGATTGACCTTTCTTCATGTGTTTGCAATTGGCAATTAAATTTCTGCAAAGATTTTAAGTAGAAGGATTTTGTATTTAACCGTGGCATATAATTGTTAGATCGGGAGAATCGAGGAAATACATAATTGTATTAAAATTTCTACAGAAGCTTTGGTCAAGGAATCTTATCCAAATTAGAAACTTTGAACCACTACATACATGCACCTCATACCTTGGTATATGGAACTAAACTCCTTTTCTTAAGGATCATATCCCTTGAGAAGTGGAACTAGAAACCTCCTCATCCTCCCTATAAATTCAGCATAGGACTAAAGGAATGGGAGACTATTGGGAGTGGAGGCTTCCAGATTCATATGTGGGACTAGAGGGTACTTGATCACCAAATGTCTCTATGAATATTTAATACCCAACTTTTTGCACAATGTATGGAACAAATTCATCAGTTCGTGCACATCTTGATCCCTTTGTTGCCACATCATGGTCCATTGGATGTACTTGTCCTCATATCTCCCACAGTGTAATATTGTTCCTTGATGCCATCTTGGAACGAATTCCAAGTGGGTGCGTTCGAGAACAGAGAGGGTTCCCTCCCGTCCTTTTTCTCACAGTAGGTTTCCCACCAGTCTTTAACATGGGGGGAGACTTTGAGGAGTGTGAAAGTAATATTTTCTCGGTCGGAGAAATCATTTACTGAGAAGTACCCTTCCATCGATTTCACCCATCTATCTACAATGTCTGCATCTATCTATCCTTAAAATACAGGAATGTTGAAGTTGACATGTACCTTGAAAGGAGTGGCACCTCCGAAGTGGTTGTTGGATGCATATGTGTCGTTGGGGGGCAGTCGTTGAAGGATCTAGGCAAAGTTATCCATCATCGCATTCCTTTTTTTCTCGAGGACACCTCGAGAAATAATTTGATAGGATCTTCTGCTCCCTTGTCTTTATTTTCTTCAGCCATGGGAGGTCGTCGGGGTTTGTGAGGCTAATATTGCAAGGGTTCAACCAGTTCAAGCCCTAACTCCTTATACCCCGAGCTCATTGGGGACATGCAAAGAAAAACATAGAAAGATAAAACCACTCTGATACCACTTATCTAGATTTCTGTAGGAATGCAATAATATACAGGAATAAACACAAACATAGATGCAATGGAAATAAAACTTCATTTCACTAATATCATATAACAAAAATATGCTTACGGACATAATGGAAATAAACTAGCTAGGGCATTGGAGGCTACAGGCCTCTGAACAGTGTTATAATGAGGCTCGAGGGCCTTTTTATTATTGAGAAACAATGGAAAACCCTAAACATCCAAAAACCTAACCCTAGGAGATGGAGCGCCAAAACTATGGGCCTCGTTTGGGTAAATTGGTACATCAACTTCCCGGGGATGTAACTTTGGCATACGATCTACGTTTGACGCGCACAATACCTTGTTAGAAATATATATATGAGGACTACAAACTCTAATGTGAGAAACATCGATGGAACTTCCATGTGGCTTCCAGTTTTCCCAAAAAACGTCATTTAGATCCTCAAAACAAATCCGGAAGTTTAGGACCCGAAAAAATGCTAAAAATAGTATATTGTGCTACAATTAAGGAAACTAAAAAAACCGAAAGAAATAATGGTGGGGCCCCAAGTGGAATAGGCAGGTAGAAAAAAATATCCACCTGGATCATTCCTCTCCCCTTACGAAGCAATGGTCCCCATTGCATTGAGTTCCTCCATGAGATGAGGAAACTTCTGATGAAATTAGTCCCCGGTGAGTCACTTGCCTTGGTGATGGTGTATCGCCCATATCAGAGCGGGTGAAGCTTGCGGTGGGGTCCAGTGAGGCGCTCCTTCTCCAAATGTAGAAACACTTTTTCGTCCACTTGGAAGTTGTGTGGCACCCTGTTAGCACTGTAATTTTTCAAATATTTTTTGAAGTATGGTCATCATTCTCTAAGGAATCAATCTGCTTTTTTAGTTCGATTGTAAGATGAAAGTGTCATTGTCAAAGTATAATGGTGAGAAAATGTCATTCCTACCTTCATTCATTTCATTTCCCCTCTCTTACCTTTTATTTTTCCAAAAAACCCAAAGTCCAGTGCTCAATAGGTTTGCCCTCTACACCAAGAAAACTTCTCAGTGCTCACAGACTTTGTCAATTCATCTGCAACATTATTAAAAGTGTCCACCTTTACCATCAACACCTTTTTTTCCTTAACCATATCCCTCACAAAGTGATATTGAACATCAATGTGCTTTGTCTTTGAATGATAAGTAGGGTTCTTTTCCAAGTGATTATCACCGTATATCCTTATAGCTCATTGTACCAACCCCATAGTTGAACCCAATATTTGCAACCAAGATACCTCCTTGCTTGCATGAGTGGGTACCATGTATTCAACCTATGTAGTTGAAAGAGCCACTAGATATTGTCTTTTTCTCATCCAACTGACTTCTCCTCAAAATAGGTTAAATATGTACCCACTTGTAGATCTTCTCTGATCTCTATCTCCAGCCTAGTCTGCATCCACAAAGCCACGGATGTCCAAAACTTTTTCCAATCCAGGTCTTCCCTAGTAGCACATACCATAATCACCAGTGCCACAAAAATACCTGAAAACATGCTTCACTATTGTCCAATTCTCCTTCCCTGGTATTTACATAAACCTACTCAATACTCACACTGCATACATAATGCCTAATCTAGTACAGACCATTGCATACATCAGGCTACTGACTTCACTTGCATATGGAACAAGAGATATGTCCTATTCCTCTTCTTGTGTCTTGGGACACTGTTCAACTGATAAATTTACACCTACGAGAATAGGAACCTTCACTGGTTTACTATCCTGCTTATTAAACCTCTACAGTATTTTCTCGACATACTTCCTCTGGTTTAACCATAGCTTCCTCTTTTCCTGGTCTCATTTAATTTCCATGCCCAAAATATAGTTTACAACACCAAGATCCTTCATGTCCAATTTGGAGGAAAATTAGGTCTTCAAATCCTAGATAATTTATTTGTCATTTCTAATCAGAAACATATCATCCACATACAAGACCAAATAAATAGCACGGTCGCCAATTAGTTTAAAATACACATAGTGATCTACTTTGCTTCTAGTGAATCCAAGTCCCCGTATATATGTATCAAATTTTTGATACCACATCCTTGGTGATTTTTTAAACCCATATAGAGACTTTTTTAACCTGCATACCAATTCTTTCATACCCTTCACCACTAATCCTTTAGGTTGCTTCATGTAGATCTCTTCTTCCAAATCCCTATGAAGAAATGTTGTCTTCACATCCATTTGTTCTACCTTAACATCAAAAGAAGCAACAACAAATAAATGTAATCAAATAGAAGCTAACTTGGAAACAAGAGAAAAAATATCACCAAAATCAATTCTCGGCACCTGAGAATAACTTTTTTATACCAACCTAGCTTTGTATTTCTCCACCTTGCCTTTTGAATTCATCTTTTTCTTAAACACCGATTTTCTTACAATTTAAATTAGATCCTTTGGAAAAAAAATTAATCAGTCTTTTCGATGAAATGGAGGTATGTGATGTTCTTCGTCTAAAATTGTTTCCCACTTAGATAAATAATATATCGGGCTCTACCAATATAGCTAAAATGTTAGATAGGTTTCTTATTTATGATGCCTTGATAGATTATAAGTTCAACATTACTCAGTGGATTTTGATAGGGGGAGATTCAGAACATGTGCCTATCATTGTGAAACTTGATACCTTCTCGCATAAGTCTCTTAACCCATTTAATCTAAATCCTCACTAGCTTGAGGATCCATCCTTGTTATATTTATTTTAAAAAAATTGGAACCCCTTCAATCTAAATCTTCTTGAATCCCCTACACTTTAATTCCAGCAAAACCTAAAGCGATCTAAGAAGGTTATAGTTACCTGGGAAAACCAAAAAGAGAGGAAGTCTAAAAAAACCTCGTATATATTGAATCCACCTTCTCCCTTATTCATGAACAACACTCCTTTGTGGATCCCACTCAGAAGCTCCAAGAAAAATCAAATCATTAGAGGAAAAGAGGATAAAAATCCTCCTATATAGGGAAAAATAATCAAGGTTGAAAAGTTTGGCATTATGGCTAAAGGTAGGGGATGAAAATTCTAAGTACTCCCATCGAAAGAAAAATCATAGGAAGGCCATCAACACAATTTGGGGGATTAAAAACCTTGAAAAATTAGTAGCAACTTCATTTCTCTATATTTCTTAAGACAAAGTCTCATATTTTAATAACATCTATAGCTAGGAAATCGAGTCTCCATTGAGAAAATTTAGGCACTAGCTCAATTGTTTCCCAGTTTCATTGATCGGGAAGGAAATGAGTCCCTCATGGTAGAAGTTAGCAAGCCTGAATTAGAAAAAGTCTTACACTATTTTTAGAAGGGGAATATTTCAAGATGAGATGGAATCTCTATTGAATTTTATATCAATTGCCTGGACTTCCTTGGGCATGACCTTCTGGCTATTATGGAACATTCTAGAACAACTGGAAAAATATTGGATCCACTCAACTCTACTTTCGCCGCCTTGATTCCAAAAGTAGATAATGTTGATTCTTTTAATCTCTTTCATCCTATATCTTTATGCAGTATTATCTACAAAATAATTTTCAAGTTCATTGCACAGAGGATAAAATATGTTCCCTCTGATAACATATCTCCTGAACAATTTGGATTTTTGGAAGGAAGGAAAATTCACAAAGAAATTGGATTAACACTGGAAGGTCTATTGATGTTGGAGAATTTTAACTCAAAAATCAACCAAGCTAAGGTGGGCTTAGACTTGGTATTTATTTTAATAAGGGAGTGGGTTCCATAATTTTTGAATTATTTTAAACTTCTTATGTTTCTTTGTTAAATTATAGAGAACTTGTATTAGTTGTATTGAGGTTGAAATCAATTTTAATCATATATGTTTTGTTGGAACATATCTTGAGAATTTGTGAGAGTTAGAGAGATTTTAGGGTAGTTGAAGATATCTTGAGGGTTTCATGGATCTAAAAGGATCCTAGAGTATGAGTGAGGATTGTGTGGATCTATACCTTTTCTAGTTTTAGAATCCATTAATGTAATATATTGTAATAATAAAAATGCATCAAGGGAGACATCTAAGGAGTTAGAGAAAGATTTAGGGAGGTCGAGCAAAGCCAAAGAGGCCAGACAAGACCAATTGAATGTAAATCATGTCAGTTAGAGAAGAGAGGCCTTATGTAAATCATGTGTGTATATCTAAATAATAAAAGCATTATGTTCAAGTATGGGGCATGATGATTATTTAAGACTTCTATTTATTTTCTAGAACCGATGTGTTGTCCTTGTGTGTCGCCCCAAGGTTGATGGTGTAGGATCAAAGATACCAAGTGTCATTTTTGAAATTTGTAAAGGAATTATGTGGAATATATCTCACTGAATGAGCCATGTGAAGAATGTAAAGTGTCTTATATTATCATATGAAGAAGGTTGTTAAATATTGTGATTGCATATCCAACATTTGTGATATTTTAACTAAATGAATTGACATCGATATTTTAAGAATCAATGTGAAACCTCTCTCTGATGTGTTGGTGATATAGATTTATGTAGGAACACAATAATATGCAGAAATAAACACAAAGATAGAGATGCAGCAGAAATAAAACTTAATTTCATTAATATCATATAACAAAAATATGCCTATAGACATAATGTAAATAAACTAGCTAGGGCGCTGGTAGCTTATCTCTACGAAGAGATGTGGCGGCTATACGCCTCTGAACTGTGTTACAATGAGGCTTGAGGGCCTATTTATTATTGAGAGACAATGGAAACCCCTAAATATCCAAAAACCTAACCCTAGGTAATGAAGCGCCAAAACTATGGGCCCTGTTTGGGTAAATTGGTACATCAACTTCTCGGGGACGTAACTTTGACATACGATCTTCGTTTGATGCGCACAATGCCTTGTTATAAATATATATATAAGGACTACAAATTTTGTTGTGAGAAACATCGAAGGAACTTCCATGTTTCTCCCGATTTTCCCAAAAAACATCGTTTAGGGCCTCAAAACAACTCCGAAAGTTGAGGACCCGAAAAACTACTAAAAATAGTAAATTGTGCTACAATTAAGAAAACTGAAAAAAATTGTTAGAAACAATGGTGGGGCCCAAAGTGGAAGAGGCAGGTGGCCACCAATATCCACCTGGATCATTCCTCCCCTCTTAGGAAGCAATGGTACCCATTGCGTTGAGTTCAAAAACTGAAATGAGGAAACTTCTGCAGAAATTGGTCCCTGGTGAGTCACTTGCATTGGTGATGGTGTATGCCCATGTCGGAGCGGGTGAATCTTGCGATGGGGTCCACCAAGGTGCTCCTTCTGTAAATGTAGTCACACATTGTCACCCACCTGGAATTTTTGTGGCACCAGATGCTGATCAAGGTGTTGCTTGTACTTGGCATCAGATTTGTCAAAGATGTCATGGACCTGTTGGCAGACGTGTTGGAAGCATTCAATAAATTTGGTTGCTTTATCAACCTCAGATAGTAAAAGTGTGGATTTTGTATGTGTGGTTTCAAGAGATACGCCAACATCAGGTAGCAGCATTCCTAGGATCAGATCAATGGAGTGCTTGACCTGACAATGTAGAGCAGCCTTTGTGGGTGAGGAGAAAATGTCCTTGTATTCCTCCACAACTTTGTTCATCTATTGTTGTCATGCAGGGGAGCCCTGTTTAGAGGTTTTGGCCACAATTTTATTCTTTCCCTTTGGGCGAATTGTAATGAAAATAAATTTCTTGGTTTTGGAAACAATCTTACTGCGTTTTTTTGCAGTACTCAAAGAGATGGCAGGAGGCGATACTACCTCTGGTATCATGTACAATTTATTTCCAAAAGTAATAGAAACAGAATGAGGCCTAGACTCATACACAGCATGTCACTTCTACAAGTATGGTTGGCCCAATAATACATCAGACATATCAAGAGGAGCAACATCACACAATACCTCATCTGTGAACGACTTGATGTTGTACGGAAGGTGGCACTGTTGGCAGAGGTGAAGATCTCTTCCTTAGTGAAGCCACCCAATGGTATACGGCTCCGGGTATGCTGTTGATCCGGATTTATGCAGGAACGCAACAGAATAAACACATAACCATAAATACAGAGATGCAGCGGAAATAACACTTCATTTCATTAATATCAAAGAACTGAAATTTGCTTACAGACAGAATGGAAATAAAACTAGCTAGGGCACTGATAGCTATCTCTGAGAAGAGATGTGGCGGCTACAGGCCTCTGAACTACGTTACAATGAGGCTCGAGGGCCTATTTATTATTGAGAAACAATGGAGAACCCTAAACATCCCAAAAACCTAACCCTAGGAGATGAAGCGCCAAAACTATGGGCCCCGTTTGGGTAAATTGGTGTTTCAACTTCCTAGGGACGTAACTTTGGCATACTATCTCCGTTTGACACACATGATACATCATTAGAAAGCTCTACCCGAGGACTACAGCTTTCAAAAAAAATTTGATGATGAATTTTGCTGGTGCTTTGATACCCAAAAAACGTCGTTTAGGGCCTCAAAACGGCTCTGAAAGTTCAGGACCCGAAAAACTGCTAAAAATAGTAAGTTATGCCGAAACTGAAAAACTGAAAGAGACAATGGTGGGGGGCCAAGTGGAATAGGTGGGTGGCCACCAATATCCACCTGGATCATTCCTCCTCCCTTAGGAAGCAATGGTCCCCATTGCGTTAAGTTCCTCCATGAGATGAGGAAATTTCTGCTGAACTTGGTCCCTGGTGAACCACTTTCCTTGGTGCAGGAGTTGGCCAGCTTTGACAACCCAATACAGTTGGATCCTCTGTTGGCGAGTGTTCTTAATTTTCATGTCCATGATACAATCTGTGGTGGCCTGTTCCATGCAGTCTGGGTTTAACTCTGTTGGTGTGAGTTGTTTTGCAATGTCCGAAGTGTCCAGTAGAGGTGGGAAGTAAGGACGAAGGCGATCCACATTGAAGACTGGGTGCAGACCAAGGAATGGTGGAATACTAAGCTCAAAAGCATTGTTCCCTACAGCCTTGGTGATGGTGTACGACCCGTATCGGAGTAGGCGAAGCTTGCGGTGAGGTCCAGTGAGGCGCTCCTTCTGCAAATGCAGCCATACTTTGTCGCCCACCTGGAAGTTGTGTGGCACCCGGTGTTGATCATGGCGTTGCTTGTACTTCGCATTGGCTCTATCCAATATATCATGAACCTGTTGGTGGATGTGTTGAATGCGCTCGATGAAGCTACTTGCTTTGTCGACTTCAGACTGGACGTACGCTGAATCAGCCTGAGCAGCTGCAAATGGCATGGCTATGTCAATGGGACATAGTGGCTGGAATCCCAAGCCCACCTGAAAGGGGCTATGGCCAATTGAACTGTGGAGAGCCCGGTTATAACTATGTTGTACATAAGGGAGGTTCTCGTCCCATGTGTGTGGATGCTTTGAATTGTACATGCGCAGAATGTGTACAATCATTCTGTTGACGACCTCTGTCTGGCCATATGTTTGGGGATGGAAAGCTGTGGACTTGGTGAGCTTTGTGTCCATCATTGACCAGAGGCTAGACCAAAATGTGCTGAGGAACCTGCTATCTCGATCTGATATGATAGACTGTGGAATCCCAAAGTGCACCCATACTCGTTCAAAGAAGAGTTTAGCAGTAGCTTCTGCTGTGATATTCTTCTTACAGGCCACCATAATGGCCATCTTCGAGAATCTATCAACGACCACGAAAACACAGTCATTGCCATTCTTAGTAGAGGGTAGGCCCGACATGTAATCCATGGAGATGGATTCCCAAGGTCGACTAGGGGTAGGTAGTGGAGTATATAGGCCTTGCTTCTTGATGGTCGGTTTGGCAATGGCACAAGCAGTGCAGGATCTGATGTGCTTCTCGACATCCTTTCGAAGGTTCGGCCAATAGAAATACTTCTGTAGTATTGCTACTATTTTCTCGACCCCAAAATTGCCAGCGACTCGACTGTAGTGTGCTTCCCATATCATCTTGGCACGCTCACTTGAAGGAACACAAAGGTGTCCTAGCTGACATAAAAGAGCATCTTGGAGGTGAAAATTTGGAACTTGCGTGCCCCCCAAGAGTGCCTTGTAAGTGTGGCCGAATTCTGGGTCACTCTCATAGAGAAGCGGCCAATCAGAAGTCTCGTGCCCACAAGAGTTGAGCACGGTGGTGAGCGCCACGATCGGTGGTCGGCTGAGGCAGTCTGCAACATTATTGGTGCTACCTTTCTTGTACTTGATGTTCAAATGAAACTGTTGCAGATATGTGGACCACTTCTGATGGCGATCATTCTGCAACTTCCCTTGTGTCTGTATGAACTGCAGGGGCCGGTGGTCTGTGTGGATGATTGTTTCCTTCCCCAAAATGTAATGCTTCCATTGTCGACAGGCTTGCACAATGGAATACATTTCTTTGTCATAGGTGGATACTTGCGAACTGTCTCAGACAATGTCTCACTGTGATATGCCACTGGATGTCCCTGTTGAGTAAGAACTGCCCCAATAGCATAGTCAGAGGCATCTGTCTCGATCTCAACCAAAGGCCGCAAGTTCCACAGTGAGCATCGAAGGTACCGCAGGCGATTTTTCACCCTTCGAATACCGTTGAGTGTTCCGGTCGTTAGACCCTTTCTGCCCTCCTTTAAAGTGATCCTGACCATGCCCACAAGAGCGTAATAGTAGGTCCCCACACAATCATCGCAGAAAGCTGAGCAAGACCCAGCTCACGAGTCTGTTACAGTTTGTTACTGGTGCTGTCCCGGAACGCATCAGACCTGCCCAGACTGTCAAACCCTTTTCATCAAGGCTAATGTACCCAGACACGAGAAATCAAATGCCTGCCAGCCTTCCCCTTCTAAACTGACACATAACCCATGTTGCTGCAGTGCTTGGAGCAAGGACTTGCTTCATGTGATGAAGGTGCTCTTCCCAAGTCTTGCTGAAGATCAGACTGTCATCCAAGTACACCACTACGAATGAGTTGGTGAATGGCCGCAAGATGTCGTCCATCATCCTCATGAAGGTTGCGGGAGCATTCGTCAACCCGAAAGGCATGATCAGCCATTCAAAAAGGCCTTCCTTAGCTTTGAAGGCAGTCTTCCACACATCAGAGGGTTCAATTGGTACCTGGTGATACCCAGACTTCAGGTCGATCTTACTGAAATATTTTGCACCTTGGAGTTGGTTCAGAAGGTCATCAATCCGTGGGATTGGGTACCTATTCCGGACAGTGATCTTGTTCAGCGCCCGATAGTCAATACAGAGTCTCCACGTCCCATCCTTCTTCCGTACCAACACGATCGGGCTCCCACAGGGCGATGAACTTGGTCTGATGTGACCTTTCTGCAACAGCTCCTGAATCTGCCTCTTGATTTCATCATTTTCAAGAACAGAGCGTCGATAGATCGGTCCATTGGGTAGCGGCGCACCTGGGGTCAGATCAATCGGGTGCTTGACCTGGCAGTGCAGAGGAACCCCTGTGGGTGAGGTGAAGATGTCCCCGTACTCCTCCACGACCTTATCCATTTGTTGTTGTCGCGCAGAGGGGCCCTGTCTGGAGGTCGTGGCCACAGTCTTCTTCTTGCCCTGGGGGCGGATCATCAAGAAAACGAATTTCCTGGTTTGGGAAATGAGCTTACTACATTGTTTTGCAGTAACCAAAGAGATAGTCGTAGGAGGTGGTACCTCTGGTATCCCGTACAACTTATTTCCCAAAGTAATAATAACAGCACGAGGTCGAGACTCATACACAGCATGACGCTTCCACAAGTATGGTTGTCCTAATAATACATCAGAAACATCAATAGGAGCAACGTCACATAATACCTCATCCGTGAAGGGCTTGATGCTATAGGGAAGGCGACACCGCTGGCTGACGCGGAGATCTCGTCCTTGGTGAAGCCACCCGATGGTGTATGGATGTGGGTGAGCTGTGGTCGGCAAGCCCAACCGCTTCACGGCGTCTGCTGAAATGAGGTTCTTTTGGCTCCCATTGTCGACAATGAACTGTACAAGGGAGCCCTTTACCCACATCTGGGAGTGGAAGAGACGTTCCTCCTCCTCTGGATCTTCCGGTTCCTCCTTCTGGACCTTTGTAGTGGCAACAGTGGCGTTGGGCTCCGCATCAATAATCTGTTTCCCTTTTTCATTCCCCTTTTCAGGTTCTGATTCGGAGTCGGAGCATGCATCTGACTCAGATGCCCTCATCTCGTCCACTAGCGACTGCTTGGCCCGACACTCGTGTTGTGAGTGGAGCTCTTATGGAACTCACACCACTTTCCCGTGTCCTTCTTTGGCTTTACGGTTTTGTTCTTTTCTTGTGGCTTTGACGGGTTGTCTTTAGCTGCCATGCCTTGGCTCTGTCCTTTGTTCTGCGGTTTGGAAGCACTTTTCCCTTGCTTTTGATTCGCAGATCCAAAGTCTCGCTTCTTCTGTTTGAATTTCTGCTCAATCTTGGTAGCATACCGGTATGCCGTACCAAGTGAGGAGATGTCGAGGAACTCCATTTCCTCCTGAATGTATCTGTGCAGACAGCTGCGATACTTTAGCATCAAATGTTTCTCTGAATCTTTGATACCCAACTTTGTGCACAGGGTATGGAACAGATTCGTCAGCTCATGCACATCTTGATCCCTTTGTTGTCGCAGCATGGTCCATTGTATGTACTTGTCCTCATAGCTCCCCACGGGATAGTACTGTTCCTTGACGGCGTCTCGGAAAGAATTCCAAGTTGGCACGGCCGAGAACAGAGAGGGTTCTGTCTGGTCCTTGTTCTCACAGTAGGTTTCCCACCAGTCCTTAACATGGGGGGTAGCTTTGAGGAGTGCAAAAATAATCTTCTCCCAGTCTGAAAAGTCATGAACAGAGAAATATCCTTCTAATAGATTCAACTATCTATCTACGGCATCTGCGTCTATTTGACCCTCAAATATGGGAATGTCAAAATTTACTTGTACCTTAAAGGGAGTCGCAACTCCAGAGTGGCTACTGGATGCAGATGCGCCGCCAGTGGGCAGCCGTTGAAGGATCTGAGCAAAGTTATCCATCATCGCGTTCCTTTGTTTTTCGAGGGTCTCCTCGAGCAATATTTTGATAGGATCTCCTGCTCCCTCATCTTTCTTTTCGTCCCCCATGGGCGTCCGTCGAGGTTTGCGAGGCTGATCTTGCAAAGGTTCCACCAGATCAAGCCCTAGCTCCTTATACCCCGACCTCGTTGGGGACATGCAAGGAAGGATCGAGAAAAAGCAGACCGCTCTGATACCACTGATCCGGATTTATGCAGGAACGCAACAGAATAAACACATAACCATAAATACAGAGATGCAGCGGAAATAACACTTCATTTCATTAATATCAAAGAACTGAAATTTGCTTATAGACAATGGAAATAAAACTAGCTAGGGTACTGGTAGCTATCTCTGAGAAGAGATGTGGTGGCTACAGACCTCTGAACTGCTTTACAATGAGGCGCGAGGTCCTATTTATTATTGAGAAACAATGGAGAACCCTAAACATCCCAAAAACCTAACCCTAGGAGATGAAGCGCCAAAACTATGGGCCCCGTTTGGGTAAATTGGTGTTTCAACTTCCGTGGGACGTAACTTTGGCATACTATCTTTGTTTGATGCACATGATACATCATTAGAAATCTCTATCCGAGGACTACAGCTTTTGAGACAAATTTGATGATCAAATTTGTTGGTGCTTTGATACCCAAAAAACGTCGTTTAGGGCCTCAAAACGTTCCGTGTCTGTGACCCAAAAAACTGCTAAAAATAGTAAGTTATGCCAAAACTGAAAAACTGAAAGAGACAATGGTGGGGGGCCAAGTGGAATAGGTGGGTGGCCACCAATATCCACCTGGATCAGCTGTGGTTGGTAGGTCGAGCCACTTTACGACCTTTGTTTAAATGAGGTAATTTTGGCTTCCTTTATCAACAAGGAATTGTAGTGGAGAACCCTTCACCCACATCTTCGAATGGAAGAGGCGCTCCCCCTCCTCTAGATCCTCGGGCTGCTCCCTTTGGAGCTTTTTGGTGGCAACAGTGGCACTGGGTTTCGCATCAATGATTTTATTCCCTTTTTCATCGCCCTTATTTGGTTATAACTCAGGATCAGAACATGCATCTGATTTGGGTGTCTTCAGTTGGGCCACCAACAACTATTTGGCCGTACACTCATTTGTGCTGTGAGTGGGGATGTCATGAAATTAACACCACTTCCCTGTGTCCATATTTGGATTTGTGGTGTTTTTTTAGTCACCCCACTTTGGCTTTGACCCTTGTTCTGCAGTTCAGGGGTCCCTTTCCCTCACTTCGGATTCACAGATCCAAAGTCTCACTTCTTCTACTTAAATTTCCACTCGATCTTGGAGGCATGGCGATATGTTGTGCCAAGCGAGGTAATGTCGAGCAACTCCATTTCCTCATGAATGTATTTATGCAAATAGCGGCGGTACTTGAGCACAAAATGTCTCTCTAAATCTTTAATACCCAACTTTGTGAGCACGGTATGGAAAAATTCATCAGTTCGTGCACATCTTGATCCCTTTGCAGCTGCAGTATGGTCCATTGGATGTACTTGTCCTCATAGCTCCCCACAAGGTAATATTGTTCCTTGATGCCATCTCGGAATGAATTCCAAGTGGGTGAGGCTGAGAAAAGAGAGGGTTCCATCCTGTCCTTTTGCTCACAGTAGGTTTCCCACCAGTCTTTGACATGGGGGGCAACTCTCAGGAGTGAAAAATTAATCTTTTCTCGGTCGAAGAAATCATGGATCGAGAAGTACCCTTCGAGCAAATTCACCCATCTATCTATGACATATGCATCTATATGGCCTTAAAATACAAGAATGTTGAAGTTTACTTGTACCTTGAAAGGAGTGGTGCCTCCAAAGTGGCTGCCAAATACATATGTGGGACTAGAGGGTACTTGAGCACCAAATGTCTCTTTGAATCTTTAATACCCAACTTTGTGTGTAGTGTATGGAACAAATTCGTCAGTTCGTGCACATCTTGATCCCTTTGTTGCTGCATCATGGTCCATTGGATGTACTTGTCCTCATATCTCCCCATATTGTAATATTGTTCCTTGATGCCATCTCGGAATGAATTCCAAGTGGGTGCATCTGAGAACAAAGAGGGTTCCCTCCCGTCATTTTTCTCACAGTAGGTTTCCCACCAGTCTTTGACATGGGGGGCGACTTTGAGGAGTGCAAAAGTAATATTTTCTCAGTCAGAGAAATCATGGACCAAGAAGTACCCTTCCATTGGTTTCACCCATATATCTACGATGTCTACATCTATCTGGCCTTAAAATAAAGGAATGTTGAAGTTGATCTATACCTTGAAAGGAGTGGTGCCTCCGAAGTGACTACTGGATGCATATGTGCTACTGGTGGGCAGTCGTTGAAGGATCTCAGCAAAGTTATCCATCATCACATTCCTTTGTTTCTCAAGGACATCCTCAAGCAATAATTTGGTAGGATCTCCTGCTTCCTTTTCTTTATTTTCTTCAGCCATGGGAGTTCGTCTGGGTTTGCGAGGTTTATCTTGCAAGGATTCAACCAGATCGAGCCCTAACTCCTTATACCCTGACCTCGTTGGGAACATTCAAAGAAAAAAAGAGAAAGAGAAAACCGCTCTGATACCACTTATCTAGATTTATGCAGGAACGCAATAATATACAGAAATAAACACAAACGTATATGCAACAGAAATAAAACTTCATTTCACTAATATCATATAACAAAAATATGCTTACAGACATAATGGAAACAAACTAGCTAGGGTGCTGGAGGCTATAGGCCTCTGAATGTGTTATAATGAGGCTCGAGTGCCTTTTTATTATTAAGAAACAATGAAAAACCCTAAACATCCAAAAACCTAACCCTAGGAGATGAAGTGCCAAAACTATGGGCCCCGTTTGGGTAAATTGGTACATCAACTTCCCAGGGATGTAACTTTGGCATACGATCTATGTTTGACGCACACAATACCTTGTTAGAAATATCTATCCAAGGACTACAACTTCTAATGTGAGAAACATCCATGGAACTTCCATGTTGCTTCCGGTTTTCACAAAAGTGTCCTTTAGGGCCTCGAAAACAACTGCAGAAGTTCAGGACCCGAAAAACTGCTAAAAATAGTAAATTTTTCTACAATTAAGGAAAATAAAAAAAATAAAATAAATAATGGTGGGGCCCTAAGTGGAATAAGCGGGTAGAAAACAATATCCACCTGGATCATTCCTCGCCCCTTAGGAAGGAATGGTCCCCATTGCATTGATTTCATCCATGAGATGAGGAAACTTCTGATGAACTTAGTCCCTGGTGAGTCACTTGCCTTGGTGATGGTGTATGGCCCATATCAGAGTGGGCGAAGCTTGCAATGGGGTCCAGCGAGGTGCTCCTTCTCCAAATGTAGAAACACTTTTTTGCCCACCTGGAAGTTATGTGGCACCCTGTTAGCATTGTAATTTTTCAAATATTTTTCAAAGGCTGGTCATCATTCTCTAAGGAATCAATCTGCCTTTCCATTTCAGTTGTAAGATGAAAGTGTCGTTGTCAAAGTATAATGGTGCGAATATTTCATTTCTACCTTCATTCATTTCATTTCCCCTCTTTTACCTTTCATTTTTCCAAAAAACCCAAAGTCCATTGTTTCATTTCTCTCGAAACCCCTTTTTAACTATTAAAATCAATTTTTTATAGTTACAAAGCAGCTCTACCCGCACCATAGCAAACCTTTGTAATATCATATATTATATGATATGACTTACCACACTTAATCATTGTGGACCCCTTACCCTTTCATCCAATCGGATTATCACAGTTTTAACTTTCATTCATGTTACAATTGTCGTCTCCTACAAAACCCCCGATTGTGATATTAAAGTGAGACCTTTCCCTGCCACATCACCTTCATTCTCATCGCACATCGCACTTCGCGAGTCTTAAACTTTAACTCCTGTTCCTCATAAAAAAACTCCCGATTTGTGATTTGCGGTATTAAATGGGCCCCATATTTTTCCTGCCACATCACCCTTCGTTCATCGCACATCGCGCTTTGCAAGTTTTAACACTTACCTCTCGTTTCTCATAACAGAACTCTCAATTCATGACTTGCAGTATTATTTGGGCCCCACCTCCTTGCCACGTCATCGCCCCCATCGCAAATCACATTCCCTCCCGATTGTGTCTTATTTTTAAGCGTTCTGACCACGATCTACAATTGTGATATATGTATAAAGGGTTTTCTCCTCCCACTCATCATTTATTTAATAATTTCTCTTGCTAATAAAATGAAATTCTGCTATTTCTTTTAATCTGTCTCCATCCCTATCACGACAAACAAGAAATCAAAGGAAAGGAACAGCAGCAGATTTTCTCTGAAAAAAATTCTACCATTACTCTCAGCACCAGTATGTTTCTGTGAGGCACCAGGCAACATTCAAGGAACAACCACACATCACTTTCACTGTTTTTTACAGTTTTTGTGGAGTAGGTTTCACCAAAACAAAGGAGGAGTCTTCCTATAGACTGCTACATCATACAACCACTTCGAATTGTTAGCCTTGATGTTGCTTATTTTGATTATGTCATAGCAATTTGTATTAAATTTTTCGGATAAGCCTCATCTCTTTCACGAGATGATAATAACTTTCAAGAACAGATTTACTCCTTTTGTGGGGATGAATGTTTTATATTTTTGTATATATGTGACAAAATTCTATGAATTAAGGGTTTATGGTTTTAGAATATTAACTCATATGATCAATGCTCTTTTAGTGAATGAAATATAAAGAAACTTCTAAGGACTTATTACTATCTGGTGTGTGTATTTTCAATTTCCACTTGTGTTTCCATATCTTATTACCTTAGTTGCAGCTTGCAATTCCTCATGTTGTTATGAGTTTTTATCAGTCTCTTGAGATGTTCATGTGTTTTATCAATTTTTTTTAGTCTCACACAGTGAGCCTTCTTAGTAAAATATATATAATAACAGTGGAAAGAGAATCACTCATGATAGTTATCTTTTATAATATTTCAGTGAGAATATTGTAAGACTATAAATAGCTTTCTCTTGATGAAATATTGTTAAACTAATACTTGTGTTAATTTCTACCAAATTCAGTAGATTTCTACTTTGCATACCTATTGTTCCTTCTCTCATTTTACATTTTCTTCTCCTCATAGGCTACAAACTCACTCTTTGCTACCACATCATGATCCAATACCCTCATTAGTAGAACTGTGGATTTGAATGAAATATCTTTTCAGTGAATAAGAGTTTAAACCACCTACCAATCTCATAAAAAAAATCATTAAATTTCCTTATATTTTAGGATGTGTCTGGTCAAGCGCTTGATGCAGTCAAGTGTTGATTCCAGCATCAACATCTTTTGGTGCGTCTACCGAGAGACGAAGCCCTTGAAACGAAGTATTCTCCCGATGTTTCTTGTTTTTGAATTGTTGAATGTCAATTCTTAATGGTGAATAAGAATTGATGACTTGAAGAAGACGGAAAATTAGTTCACCTGGCGACTCCACATAGAGGAAAAGGGGTTTCAAAACCTCCAACTAGAAAGAGAAATCAAAGATCACCTACTGTGACCCCAGTTGCAGACCCAGGGAAGATCATTAAAGATGAAAAGGAAAATAGAGATCATTTGAGGCCACATCTCAGTTAGTGAATAAGGTACACAAAAAATAAATTCCAAAGAAAAAGGTACCCTCATCTACTTTGGAATCAAAAGAAGTTTCAGTTTCAAAAGATCTTGCTGAAAAATCTAAAATTGAAATTGCTTACCTAGAAGATAAAGTAGATGTTGTTAATCAAAGCTCGGCTAAATTTTTTTCTCATTCCTCAATTGGTAAATATAAAGTTAGTAAATCTGAAGTAAGCACTATTTCATTCAAAGAGGAAAACATAGATTTATTAAGTATCAATAAGGAAACATAAGAGTTTGTGATAACTAAAGGGGAGTTAGAGAAAGTATTGGCAATTGCACCTTTTCTTGATAGGGATGTTTTGATTGAAGAATATTTTAAGACCATTTTAAAATTCCTCCAAACTCATCCTGAATACCAGTCTTTCATCACTCCTCAGCAAGAATATTTTCCTTTATCTAGAAATCCAGTTGTTGTGCCATCCTCTTCTAATCCACTAGAAGAGAGTGTTCCTAAAGGCCTCACATTCAACTTATCTGACTTCCTAGCTGAGAAAAATAAAGTTGAATTAACCTCATCCCCTCAAGAGACAAATTTTGAATCTGATTCTTCTATAGAAGGTGAAGTCAACACATCCTATGTTCATCTCTTTGAGAATCCACTATTTTCAGTCTGCAAGCCTGAAGAATCAGCTCAAGGTTTAAAAAATTTTGTTGTCCTAAATCAAATTTAGAATCCACAAATTGTAATTCCTATTTTCAAAATAGCTACATCAACTGGTCATCCATCAATTGTACATAAGAAAAATATGGCTCAACTTTCCCTTACAAGGATGCAGCAGATAGTGTTTGCAAGATATGCTCCACTTTCTCTTCCTCAACCTTTGCATCCACTCCCTCAAGGAGATTACTTGAAATATCTTCAAAATACATCGGGGAGGGAGAAGGAGTTTCTGTTGAGGAAAATTTAGTGGCTTTCTATAGTTATGCTGACAACCAGAATTTCGAACATGAAGATGTCTGGTCAAGACTCTTTGTTCAGATATTGGATGGTGAAGCTCGTAAATGGTTTAGAAATCTGCACTCAAACTCAATAACAGGAATTGATGAATTGGAGGAAATATTTGTGAAGCAATGGGGTGATAGGTAATACTATGTGTACTACCTTACAGAATTTGGAACTTTGAAGAAGAAACTAGATGAGTCATTGGTTGATTTTATCAAGAGGTTTAATAAGATTTATCAGAAAATTCTCGAAGAAATTAATCCTCATGAGACGACAGCTATGATAACTTTTTCAAATGCTCTAGATTATGATTTTTCTTTAGGGTTAAGGGCTAAGAAAGCGCAGACATTGATGGATCTGCAAGACGCTGCAATTGGAGTGTAGTATAATCTCATGGCTTCTAATAAATTGAAAATGGAGGAAGAAAATGCAGCAAAAGACAAAAGGAAGATGAAAGAATAAAAACCTTCATCTTCTAAATCTCTAACAACAGAAGAAAAGATTGATCAAATGTCCAATTTGATCAAGGAACTTGCCTCTAAGATAACAAAAGTAGAGCTTGAAAACAAACCAGCTGCTAGAGCCAATAAAAATGAGGCAAATAGAAATCAAAATCCCTTCAGGAGGCCTTTTCAACCTCAAAAAAATCCTACAACGCCCAAGAAGGAATGGTGACGATCAATATGTTCAGCCTCCTTTGAATAATTTTGTTGAAGAAGAGCAACAAGAACATGAGGAAGAAAATTAAGAAATAAACCTTGTAAGGGAAACCTCACAGTCAACTTGTTTGACTTTGCAAGAATATGAAGGCCAGTCAAGGATTATTTTTTATTTTATTTTATTTTATTTATTTATTTATTATTATTATTATTATTTTTTTTTAAATTTTTTTTTTTTATCAGATGATGAGAATGTCCAAATTTAAGCACAAAATGATAAAAAACAGCAAGAATCTCAAAACATAAATAATCCTTTGAGGTCTAAGGCCTTGTTCAGCAACCTCAACAAAAATCAGATTCAAAGAAACAAGCTACCAAACAGAAGGCCAAACTCAATGAGATTCCTCCGCTCCAAAATTTTGCCCCAATTGTCAAAATCGTTGCAGAAAATAAGGAATTAGTTCCAATTTATTTCAGTTTCAAATTTGAATTGAGTAAAAACAAAATTTCGGTCCCACTTCTGGAATTGTTGAAAAATCCAGCATATAAAGAGTCTTTTAAAAGTCTGCTACAACCACCTCTCGCTCTTGATTCATTCAACCTTGAGGATGAACATCCCACTATTTATCTAGGTTGTCATGTCCGAGACCAAAATGATGACAACTCACCATATTTCTACCTATCACTCAATATACATGACAAATTGGTACATAATTGTCTGTTAGATTCTGGGGCTTCTCACAATCTGATGGTAAATAAAGTGATGGATGAATTGGGATTAGAGATCACCAAGCAATACCATGACCTCTACACCTTTGATTCCAAAAAATTAAAGTGCCTTGGAGTAATTAAGGACTTGGTTGTTTCTCTTACCCAACTACCTATGAAAAGCTTAGTGATGGACATTGTAGTTGCGGACATTCCTTCTAGATTTTGGATGCTTCTTTTTAGATCTTGGTCTAAAAAATTGGGAGGTACCCTTCAGATGGACATGTTATATGCCACCATCCCATTGTTTGGAGGGGAATTCAAAAGGATGTATAGGGAAACCCGAATGGCCTACATCATTAGTGATCACCATAACCTTCAAACCATCCCATATATGTTGAATAAAATGAATTGGGGTCATCAATACTACACCTTGATGCTGATAATAACAAGTTCCAGCCTGAAATAACTGAAAAACATCACTTTCAAGGTACAAATGAGAAGAATTTAGAGGGAGAATAGATCTGGAAATTTTACTTTGATGGAGCCTCATCAAGAGAAGGATCAAGATTCGGTGTAGTCCTCTTTTCTCCTACTCAGCAAAGGGTAACTATATCATATAAACTGCAATTCACTACCACAAACAACACTACTGAATATGAGGCGCTTATGCTGGGAATGAAGGCAGCGAAATATTTGGGAGTGAAGCAGCTAATTTCTCTTAGTTGGTGATAAAGAATGTGAGAAACAACTACCAATTGAAAAGTTCCAAGTTGAAAAATTATAGGAATGAAGTCTGAGACTTGATTGAACATTATTTTTCAGAATTTAATATAAATTTTGTCATTACAGAGGAAAATCATATGGCTGATTCACTATCTATTGCTGCTAGTAATTTCAAATTTCATCTAGATGTCAAGGCAGCCTATGATGTTCAAATCAAAAACAGGCCTTCAATTCCTGATAATATCAAATACTGGCAAGTATTTGAGGATGACAAGGAAATTTATAAATTTTTAGAGTGTGTTGAAGAGTTTGCAGACATACAAATTGATGATGAGCAGGACGTTGTTGAAAATAAAAATAGCAAGCCTTTTAAGAAAACCATGGCTGGGAAGAACATTATAGATCTAAAAACTAACTATATTCCTAAAGGCTTAGTTCCTTTAGAAAGATTGTTTGATAATAATGATGTTTTACTTAAGCCTGAAAATAAAGTTTATGGAGAGAGTACAATAGAATGTAACATTGGCACAGAAGATCATCCAAAATTAGTCAAAGTGTCCAAATTCCTTTCTCTTGAAACCAGAACAAAATATATCAAGCTGCTGAAAGAATTTGCTGATATTTTTGCATGGTCTTATAGTGAGTTGAAAACTTATGATAGAAGCATAATGGAGCACAAGAATCCTTTGAAAACAGATGCAAAGCCTGTAGCACAAAAAAATAGGCATATCAATCCCATGTTGCTCCCAATCATTGAGAAAGAAATTAGAAAATTATGGGAGGAAAAAATAATTTTGCCTTTGATATTTTCTAACTGGGTAGCTAATATAGTCCCAGTTTGGAAAAATAATGGAGAGATAAGAATTTGTGCCGATTTTCGCAACCTGAACCAGTGTTCATTAAAATATAACTATCCACTGCCCAAGATGGATTATATTTTGCAGAAGGTTGTAGAATCCAAAATATTTTCAATGATTGATGGCTTATCAGGCTATAATCAGATTTCAGTTGACAGGCAAGACAAAGAAAAGACAACATTTACCACACCCTGGGGTACATTCATGTACAACAAAATGCCATTTGGACTTATGAATGCAGGCGCAACTTTTCAGCGGGCAATGGATATTGCCTTTGCGGGAGAAAAAAGATAGATTTGTAGTCATCTATTTGGATGACATCACAGTCTATTCAAAATCTGATGAAGACCACTTGAAACATTTGAAACAAGTTTTGACAGATGCAAAAAGTTTGGTTTGTCCTTGAACCCAAAAAATTCACCCTTTGTTGTCCAAGAAGGGAAATTATTGGGACATTGTAACAGAAAGTGGCATCTATATTGATCCGGGAAGAGTAGAAGCTATTCAGAAGATTGGTTTTCCAAGGAATAAAAAATAATTGCAGTCATTTTTAGGGAAAATCAATTTTCTAAGGCGTTTTGTTCCTAACTTTAGAGAGCTGATCAAACACATAAATGTCTTGCTAGAAAAAAAAATGAAGAAGAAGAAGAAGAAGAAGATGCTGAATTTAAATGGCGAGATGAAGCAAAGAATTCATTTTCAGCAATCAAGTCTGCCTTGACTGAAGCTCCAGTTTTGATTAGTCCTGATTTTGAAAAATATTTTCTGATTTTTTCAAATGGTTCAGAAGAAACAATCGTAGTTGTCTTGTTACAAAAGAACAAAGAAGTTTTAGAGCAGCCAATTTCATTTTTCAGTCGTGCTTTAAGGGATGTTGAATTAAAGTATAGTTTGATTGAAAAACAAGCATATGCACTAGTTAAGGCTTTGAAGTCTTTTCAAGTTTATGTGCTGCATTGAAAAATAGTTACTTTTGTGCCCGATATCACTGTTAAAGATGTTTTGCTACAGCTAGATACAGATGGCGGAAGGGGACGATGGCTAACCAAAATTCTGGAATTTGATATTGAAATCAGACCAACTAAATTGATAAAAGGTCAAGGCTTGGCTCGCTTGATGGATGAATCTAACTGCAAGGCTTTAAATCTGAACGTAGAGTCATCTGAAGGAGAATATGGAGAAGTTATTTCTAATTATCCTCAAATATTTCATTCAGATTGGTACAAGGATATAGTATATTTTTTGTTAAATTTCAACTGTCCCCCTGAAATGGAGAAGTCAAAGAGGAGAGCTTTCAAATTGAGAGTTGTTAAGTATTGCATTTTGGAAGACCATATTTATTGGAAGGACCTTGTTGGAGTCTTATTAAGATGTGTAGATGAAGTTGAATCCCAAGAGATTATGACATAGATACATGCAAGAGTGTGTGGAGGGAATTTGTATTGGAAAGCCACTGCAAACAAAATCTTAAGAGTTGGCTATTATTGGCCAACTCTTCTCTCTGATGTTTTTTCCAAAGTCAGAAGTTGTGTCGAATGTCAGAAATTTGGTGGTAAACAGAAATTGCTACCATTACCTCTTATTCCTATTTTATCATATGTTCCTTTCCAGCAGTGGGGGTTAGACTTCATCGGTGAAATTCATCCACCTTCATCAGGGCAGCATAGATGGATTCTCACAGCTACATACTATTTTACTAAATGGATTGAAGTTGTACCAACCAGGAATGCTACTGATACGATAATTATCAAATTTATGTTGGAAAACATTATGTCAAGAATTGGTTGTCCACAGAAGTTAGTAACTAATAATGCAATGGCCTTTAAGTCTACTAAGATGTACGGCTTTTTTCAGCAATATGGAATTGAATTGACTCATTCCACGCCTTATTACCCTCAAGGTAATGGATTAGCCCAAGTTATCTAATAAAATTTTGGTGAGGGTCATTAAGAAAATGTTGCCTGAAAATAAGAGAAATTCGGACACTCAGCTGGTACATGCTCTTTGGGTAGATAGGGCAAGTGGTAAAAAATCAATTGGAATGTCTCCATTTCATCTTGTATATGGTATTGATGTTGTAAATCCTTTTCAATTAGCTCTTCCTGTGATGAAGTTCCTGCAGGATGAAGTTGATGATGAAAATTCAATCCAAAGGAGAATGTTGCAATTGATATAGGCACACCAAATAAGAGAATCACTGATGGATAAAACACAGAAGTATCAAACTAAAGTCAAATCTGTTTTTGACAAAAGAGAAAATCAGCAGTTGTTTCAGGAGAATGATTTGGTGTTGCGCTGGGATGCCATAAGAGAAGACCATGGAAAGCATGGTAAGTTTTACAATTTGTGGTTTGGACCATTTAGAATTTCTGAAGTTTTGGAAAGCAATACTTTTCTGCTCAAACATCTTGATGATGGTCCGCTGACTAGAGGCCCAGTCAATGGTCATTTTCTCAAGAAGTTCTTTGTTTAGTAAGTCGGTTGAGTCATTTCATTGTAAATATCTGGTGTGATGTGTCAATAAAACTCCATGCCCAATGGTACTTGTGTCTGTATATATGGTTAGTCTTGAGTAAATTCAGTCAATGGTCAGTCCTAGTCATAATTTCCAAGAAGTCTTCTGAGTTTAATGAGTTTTTTAAGGCACTAATTCTACAGTCCTTGAAGCCTCACAGGGAAGATTTCATCCCCAATAGGAGCCACTGTTAGCACTGTAATTTTTCAAAGATTTTTCGAAGTCTTGTCATCATTCTCTAAGGAATCAATCTTCCTTTTCAGTTCGGTTGTAAGATGAAAGTGTCGCTGTCAAAGTATAATGGTGAGAAAAATTCTACCTTCATTCATTTCATTTCCCCTCTTTACCTTTCATTTTTCCAAAAAACCCAAAGTCCAACGTTTCATTTCTTTTGAAACTAACATAGTTACCGATCAAACGGAACCTATTACCTCAAAACGAGAAATCTAACCCAAAAAAACTCAAAAAACATGAAAAAACAACCCAAAAACGAAAAGTATGTCTTCTAGAACGCATTGTTTTTTTTTATGGTCAAATTTCAACATTTTTTTAAATTATGCTAAAAACCAACTTTTTTCTTGAAAAAAGGATTGAAAAAACACCCTTGAAACAAAATGTGTTGATGGTGGAATAACATAGTCAAATTTTTGTGTGCAAAAAACAACCTGAAAACGAACAGTGTTGATGCTGGAATAACATCATCAATATTTTGGTGAAAAAAAACACCTTGAAAATGAAAAGTGTTAATGTTGGAATAACATATTTTTTCTTTTGTGCAAAAAACACTCGGAAAACGGATTGTGTTGAAACAAAAATTTTGAAATAATAAAAATGTATATTAAAAATTAAAAAATAAAATATAAAATATAAAAAAACATCTTAAAATATTTGGATTAAAAAAAAAGAAAGAAAGAAAGAACAAAACAAAATTCATTATTTTATTTTTAAGTAAAAAAATTTTAAAATTGAAAAATTGAAAAAAAAATCTAAGAAAAAAATAAAAATTTAAAAAAAATATTAAAAATTGGAAAAAAAAAAAAAAAAAACACAATTAAAAATTAAATTAAAAAACAAATAAATTTAAAATATACAAATTAGATTTAAAAATGAAAAAGACAAATTTTATTAAATTAAAAAAATTAAATTATATATATATATATATATAATTTAAAAAAAAAATGATTTAAATTAAAATTAAAAAAAAATAATAATAATAATAATAATAATAATAATTAATTAAAAATTAAAAATGGAAAATAAAATAAAATAAAAATATTAAGTTTAAAAAAAAAAATTATTAAAAAACAAATAAATTTTAAATATAAAAATTAAATTAAAAATATATATTAAATTTTGTTAAATTAAAAAGGAAAAATTTTAAATAGTAAGATAAAAATTAAAATTAAAAAAGTATATTAAATTTTAATAAATTAATTAATTAATTAAAATAATAATAATAATTTAAGAAAAAAATAAAAATAAAAAAACACTTTAAAATTAAAATTTAAACAAAATTAAAAATTGAAAATGGAAAAAAAAAATTAAAAATATTAAATTAAAAACAGATTTAAAAAAATAATAATAATAATATATATATATATATATATATATATATATATATATATATATATATATATAATTTAAAATATAAAAACTAAATTTAAAAAAAAAATGTTAAATTTTAAATATTAAATTTTATTTAATTAAAAAATATATATTATGGTTTTCAAACTTCTGTGGTTGTCGTTAATTGCAGAATCCGGATTATCCAGAGTATCATTAAATAATGGTCAACGTTTCGAATCCCAACGGGGATCCATCTTTTTCTTTTTTTCAGAAAGAAAAAACTCTGGTATATATATTGTACCAGTCCATATATTCTTCATTTTCAAAAAAAATCATTACATAGAAACTCTTTTTAAAAGGTATTCATGATATTCTACCAGTTTGACATGCCGCCCCATTTTACCCTAAATTTCTTCAAGGTAAAAACGATGGCTCAGCCTTACAGTATAATCATCTCATAGAACTTAACTTTATCAAAGTTTTAACAGCCTTGTTGTAATCGATAGTTCTCAAAAAAACAAAATTATGTCATAGTATAAACTTTTGTGTACCAGCTGTAGCAACTCCTCTAACTCCCGTAAGTTTTCACCATGTGCATTACCCAGACTGCTCCAAGCATAGATGGAAACCTTGTGTTGCTAGTGACCAAAAAATCCAAGACAGGGCCAAACCTTGGATCAGAAAAGTGAGTCTGCAAATTACTTTGAACTGCAATTGATCAAGAGTTAAGAGAATTTCACAAATCCTATTGCTCCCTTGCCTTCCGAGTTCAACAGCTCATACTGCATCGTGCCAAAAACACCAATCAAAAGTTTTTTGGAAAGTCTGTCTGCCTGGGAATTTTTCTCCCGAAATATATGTTTGAATTTTATTATGTGAATTTTTTCTTTAAAGCATAAATGCGCTCCAACCAATTCACCAGATGACCAGGGTGGAGCTTAGTCCCCTTATTTAAGTGGTCAGGGAGTACTTTTGAGTCCCCAAACACCCATATGTTTTCAATACACAGATGCGCATCAAACCACAGTAATCCCCAGCAAGCCAACACTTATGCCCTCATGGTTGACCCTATACCACCATGCCAATAGATCTTGTAGTGACAACTTGGAGACAGCATCAACTAGGCACCACACCCGCGGCTGGAATGCTATGAAGCACCATCGAAGAACCCTGCGGGGTAGTGTATCTCCACGGGCCTCATACGCATCGAAAGGTCCATCAGCGGTTTCTGACAGATTCTCAGATTTTCTCAGTTCTGTAAAATGAGGTTAGCAGTCCCTATAGGGTTACATGGCACCTACTCAAAAATCCACTTATTTTGGCCGCACCATGTGTACTAGTGAAATAGTGTCGGAATGTTCCTGTAATTTATGTTTTTTTTCTGCCACCATTTTATGAAGTTATTGGTATTCTCAAGGGTAGGAATCTGCATCTTAACATTTTTGCAAATCACCATCAGAAAATCCTTAGTATAGCTGCATTGATAAAAAAGATGAGAGTTGTCCTCGTCCTCCAGCATGCAAAGTCGGCACCACCCTGAACCAATCTTACCCCTCCTTTTTAGGTTCTCCCACGTCAGATTTCTATCCATGTAAACTAACCACATAAACAGTTTCATCTTTAAGGGTGCCAAGTTTTCCCATATACCCTTCAAGTTTCTGATTTCAGTAACCTGTGATATGTTTGTGATTAACTTATTGTATAAATCCTCAGTAATCAGCATACCATCCTTTGTCGGACCATTCCAGATCACACTATCGCCACCAAGATCATAGAGCAAACCTTTACTTCTCAAATCCTCCATGTATGAAACCCACTCAGCCTTCAACGATGTTGGTAGCTGCAGATCTTCCTTCGTCAGCCAAGTAGGAATTCCTCTTTCGGTCTCCTTTATAATTTGGCACATGAAGAAAATACATTTTCCATTTAAGTGATTGATAAGTTGATATCTGCAATTTACAGTGGACTGTACACCACAAATCCCTGGCTATCCAATGAGGATTTTACCCCCATCTCCAAACTTCCATATCATAAAAGTAGACATCTCTAGCCAGCAATGCATAAACCCATTCCAAATGGTGGATCCCCCCCTTGTTTTGTTCCATCCCAATAGTAGAAGATACTCCAGATCCTTCGATTGTAGGTACTTGAACCTTATGATTTCTCCCCAAATCCCATCCGACTTCAACCCTCTCCACATAGACTTTATGAGGAGGGCTTTCCCAAGTGAATTCAGTTCTTTTAGCCCCCAGCTGCCACATAATTTGGGTTTCATTATTAACTCCCATCTAGCCAAATGAATCTTGTCCCTATCATTTCTTCCGTTCCATAGGAAGTTTATCATGACACTTCTAATAATATTAACAATCTTGTTTGGTATAGCATATATATGGGCCCAGTAGACCATAAATTGTTGTAAGACAACCTGAACCAATATAATTCTGCCACCACAAGTCAGCCATTTGGAGGTCCATCCCCCTATTCTTTTTTTAACTTTTTCGACCATCCAACGCCAGTCCTGAATCCCATATCTATTTGGCTTTAATTGAAAACCTAGGTACTTGAAACCTGAGGTCAAAGGAGCCGACTTGAAGTTGAATATGTGTGCAATCTTCGATGCCAAATCCTTCTCGTCCTCCTCAAATTAAATACAAGATTTTCCTATATTTGCCTCCATACCCGAGGCATAACAAAATCTGTTGAAAATCTCAAATAAAACTTGCTAAACAGGTCTACTGAGCATACCAAACATTAAAAAATTATCAACAAAACAATAATGGTTAATTTCCCTTCTGTATGACAACTTAATCCCCCTGAAATGACCAACAATCACTGCTCTACTAATTTTGGTACTCAAAGAATCCATAACCAAAATGAAGAGTAGTGGAGAAAGAGTGCACCCTTGTCTCAGCCCCCGCCCAAGCTTAAAGAATTTCGTTGCTACACCATTGATGATGACTGCTAGGGAGGAGTTAGTCACACAGCCCATAATCCAATTTACAGAAGCCGTGTCTAATCCAATCCTATATAATATCAGCCTTAAAAAACTCCTTGCAAAGATCAATCTTCATGACCATGGCATGTAACTTCTTTGTGTGGATCGAATGGATCACCTCTTGAGTTGTGGCTACCACATCATGCATGCATCTATCCTTTAAAAAACCAAATTGTTCTGGATATATGTATTGGGATAGCACTCGTTTGAGCCTCTCAACAATTGTCTTTGAAATAACCTTGTACAATGTGTTGCACAAAGAAATTGGTCTAAAATTGTTGAAGGATGAGGCCCCATATTTCTTTGGAATGAGAACTAGGAAAGTTGAGTTTAAAGCCCCACCCACCGTCCCAGATTTCCTAGCCTCCTATGTCATCTCCGTAATGACGGTAATGTATAGCTCAGTGAAATGGAAAAATAAATCCGGGGTCTAGCCATCTGGCCCTAGACTTTTATCCGGTTGGAATGATTTTAAAACAGATAACGTCTCCTCTGTGCTAATAGGTTTGTAGAACTCCATCAGCTCCCCTGGATCAAACATATTTGGGACGTCACTAACAACCCACATTTTCTCACTCTGTGCATCGGATCTCTTTCTTTAAACAGTCTTATAAAATTTTTCACCACCTCCTCCTGTATACTTTCAGTGGTGTTATAAATAGTGTCATTTCCCTCTATCTGCCAAATGGAGTTAAAAATTTTCCTCCCATTTGCATAAGTGTGGAAGAATTTTGTATTCTTATCCCCAGCATTGAGCAACGCTCTGCTCTTTAACCTCCACGATTTCTCCTCAATGAGAAATATCCTTCTTTTTTCACTTTCCACAACCTTTAATCTTTCCTAGCTGCCAGCAATGGGAATTGTTTTTTCTAGTTCCTTTAGAAGGGAAACAGTATCCCTCTTGAAAGCCATAAAATGGACCTTTAGTTTGAATTTTTTCCCTCTTTCCCATTTCTTCACTTCACATTTCAGTCCCCTTAATGTGTACATCCGGTAATTAGACAATGAGGTGTCCTTATCCCTTGGATTTTTTATCATGAAATCCTTCACTAGTAAGTTAAAATCGGGTTCCTGCAACCACACCCTGTTGAACTTAAAAGGACGTCCTCCCTTCACCACTTCAAAGTCCCAAGTTAGAATGATAGGCCAGTGATCTGAAAGCAGAAAATCCCCAATTGATGCGTTCCATCTTTCCATCCTGGCCAGTAGATGTGATTTGAAAACCACCCAGTCAATCCTCTTACATATCATAGCACTACCCTATCTGCCATTGTACCAAGTAGGTTTGTTTTCTTTCATTCTCAGATCCACCAGGTTGAAAGAATTCAACAGCTTTAGAATCGATTTTGCTTGTGGGTCCATTCTACCCTGAGATCCCCAAATCTCCCCATCATGAAGAGTTGTGTTAAAGTCCCCTGTAATGATAAAATTGTCCAGTAATAGAATACCATGTAGCACTCCACTTTTTTCCAGAAGGCAGGCTTATTCTGATATGGAGCATACAAATTTATAAGATGAACTCTATGCTTGAAACCCCTTATATGTCCAAACAGGATGATCCCACCAAAGAACCCAAAATCTTTGAAAGAGGCAATAGCAGGATTCCACATGACAACCTCGCCATCCGATAGACCCACAGCATCCTACACTGCCATGTACTAATCTGGGAACATAGCGCAAAAAACAAAAAAAGACTTGTCAATAGTGTTCATCATCTCTTGAACAAATATTATGGAGGGACAATTCTTCTACAAAAACTGATGCAATGACAACAATTTTCCCCTCCCCCCCAGCCCCCAAATATTTAAACAAATCAGATTGATCATGGCACTCCCTTTGAAGGTTCAAGTGCTCTAAGAACCCTTTCTAATGCCAAAGTGACCTATACATCCCTAAATTTTCCATCATCTAGAACATCTCCCCTATCATACGAAGAGATAGTCTTTCTATTTTTCCATTGGCGACCCTTCCCCCTCCTAATCATGACATTCGATTGAGAAGCAGGGCTAATAATTCTGAGGGGGGAGAGCTGCTTACTAGTGTCTACCGAAAGGCGGATCAGACTCGCATCAGATTCAATGAGCAGTAATTCAAGGTCACTACTGACCTAGTTTGTATGGGACAGAGGGGGGCTCACCGAGTCCGTTGGAATTGTGATCCTATTCTCTGGGGATGTAACAAACAGTAGAGTCATCATCGGAGTCGAGGACTTGGGGGACAAGGGTAAAACAACGGGAAGACCTGACATCTTAACCAAGTCAATATGGGGGTTCGATGAGTTATACAGCATAGTATTGACATGGGGAATAGTCAGAAGGGTTATTTTAGTAGAGTTTCCCCTGGAGTCTGGTAATAAACCCCCCTATTCTTACCACAGTCCAAACAGACCCGAACTTATAACCCTCACTACTCGACCCGCACACAGGGAAGTCCTCAATAGTGTTCAACCCAACATAATCAAGTCGACCTGACTTTCCTGACATGTTCATAATCAACTCCCCAACACAATCCTCATCCTGACTCCGATTGAAAGGCAGCAACATTGAGCCCGTGTGAGGGTGTCCCTAGGGATTGTTAATAACAGTATGACATCTTTCCCTGGACCTGGCACCCTCACTGGACTCATTACAACCCACAGCAATAGACAAAGATACATTATCCAGACTTGACTTGAACAGATACGGCTCCCCCCCCCCCACAATATCATCAACCTTTAACTGGGTAGTAGGAAAAAGTGTCTTACCCGATAGTGGAGGTTCCAGTAGAGGTGGCACCGACCGCATAGAATTCCGCAGTACCTCATGCTGAGTCCCATGGGCAACCCGAGCAGTTCAATGTAGGTCCAGTTTCCACTGCATGAGATGTCCCATGTCATGGCAAAGGTGGAAATAGAACAGAGTGTTCCAATAGTCCAAGCGCTGCCAGAGGATCCTCCCTTCCCACTCAGGGTCAATCTTTGCTGGCAATCCCCCAAAAAAAGACACCTCGACAAGGATCCACACAACTTGTTTGTCATAGATCTTGTTGCACTTCGGGTCAACAAACCTGCAAATAACAATATTGTTCCCAATCGTTTGCAAAACTGCCTGTGACCAGAATTGAATGGGAAGATACATTAACTTCACCCATAAAATATGTGATTTGGGTGCCTTATCCATCAAGTGGAAATCCACTTTCCACCTATAAAGAGGCAAGAACAAATGTTCGTGAACCTAGGTCTGCAAAAGAATTTCCGGGACGTCCTCATCCTTTAAAAAATGATAACAACACCATCCATTCGGAAGTTGACTAATCCAAGGTTCACAACCAATGATCAGTCTCCAGGCTCCCATGAGCCAGGTCTGTAGATCAATCTTGTTGTGTGATGCTAATTCCCACTTCCCGACCAGTGCCCAAGTGATAAGGCTCTCAGCCTTCTCCCACATCACATCGCTCCCAAAACTGAGGAGCTGACGTTCATTGGCTGGTTTGAAAGGCTTTTTCGTTTGGGTGTGGCCCAAATTGTGCGGAAATACAGTCGCCCCCACTCCCCCCACTCCCTACAGTGATCCCCTTGCCCTCTTAGAACTAGTACTCTCAGGACCACTACCCGTTACAGATACCCTCCTCAAAACAGAAAAATTTGCAGAGCCAACCCCATTTGTCTCAGGTGCAATAGGATCCGTCAAGGTCGTAGAGGGAGGATTAGCAGAAAGTGTGCGTTTACCAGAGAATTTTGCATTAATTACCTCAACTTTCGCCAACTCGAGCACATGCAAGAAAGCATCATCGAGGAGCAACACCTCAAGATCAACAGGAGTGCCACCCGTCACCATGAGACATTCTCAAGTACCCACAAACCCAAAACGGTGTAAATGTTCACCACCCACCATAGTCAATTTCCATAAATGGAAGAGTCCTTAGAACTCCACTTTCCAGTAGTGAAAGGTACCCGTCGTTTGAAGCGTAATCCACTCCGACCAAGAAACGGCACCAAAACACAAATGCCCACTATCTCATTTATTGTTGAAGATCCTTGAGGAAATGTGTGCCGACAGAAGTACCATAAACCACCCCGAGTAATACGAAGTGGATCGACCCCAAATAAATGACAATATTACCCCCTCTCATCGGAAAAATTTGAAAATGCTAACCTATGTGAAAATACAATCCCCCTCCCAGAAAAAACTGGAAAAATGGTCGTTCCAAGACAATTCAGACCAGAACCCCAGCCTCTCTCAGGCTTCAACGCAACAACGACAGAGACACTTTCCCAAATTCCACCATTGCTCGCAGAGCTGGACCTTCAAGCTCCTAAAAGATCTGTAAATAATCCAAGAATGACACCATCCTACATGAACCGGGTCAGAGGAAATCTGTTGTGCAGGGGTTCAGGTATAATAGAAAGCCAAAACATTCTAAGCCACCACAACATGGAGAAAGCATTCCAGAGAATAAAACATCACACAATACTCGAATACACTAGAAGATTTTATATGTACCAAGTTGAAAAATCCATGGACAGAAAACATCGTTAAAGCCGAAGTCGACTAGTGGAGACTGATAAAGAATTATCCATTCCCATAGTAGAGATGAATAATCGACCAAAAAAGTGCTCCTCAGCACGGTAAACTTAGGCCATCCTCCATGCACCCGAAACCTCTGGAATCAACTAAAAACCTTTGCAGCTCCTACGATACCATTAAGCGGCCCTTTCAAATACCTTCGCGACTAGAATTTCAAATTGAAAAATTGCGTGCCCAATTTCTGCAACAGGTTATTGAATAGGGACGAGA
Organism: Pinus albicaulis; assembly: GCA_034641835.2. Lineage (NCBI taxonomy): Eukaryota > Viridiplantae > Streptophyta > Pinopsida > Pinales > Pinaceae > Pinus > Pinus albicaulis. The sequence continues at coordinate 158,451,766 of CM076574.1, forward strand.
AATGAATGAAGAATGAAAGAAGGTTGCAAAGATCAAGATATAAATAGTAAAGGATTATGATGATGAGAAGAGGCAACAACGGATTTTGTTAATCTATTTAAAATAAATTTTATTTTGTTCTTTATAAAAAAAATTTAAAGTTTTTATAAGTCAATTTTAATTTAAATAATAAATATTTAAAATTTTTATTAAAATTATTTATATAATATTACTAATAAATTTCATAATTTAATATATTTTTTAATTTTTTAAAAATTCTTTAAAAAAATTTAATTTTTTAAAATTTCTTAAAATTTTTAATTAGTTGCAATTAAGGATTTATAATAATTAAAAATAATTAAAAATTAAGAATTAAAAAAAAAATAAAAATAAAAATAAAATATTATGAAATTTATTAGTAATATTATATAAAAAATTTTAATAAAAAATTTATATATTTATTATTTAAGTTAAGATTAATTTATAAAAAATTTATAAAGAACAAAATAAAATTTATTTTAAATAGATTAACAAAATCTGTTGTTGGCTCTTCTTATCATCATAATCCTGCACTATTTATACAATGATTTTTGTGACTTTCTTTCATTCTCCATTCATTTCTCGTCCTGAAGATGGATCCCTGTTGGGATTCAAAACGTCGACCATTGTTTTATGATATTGTGGATAATCCGAATTCTGCAAAAAAATAAATTTAAATGAAAAAAAAAAATGTATGAAATTTCAATAAATTAATATATATATATATATATATATATATATATATATATATATATATATATATATATATATATATATATATATATATATATATATATATATATATATATATATATATTTAAAAATATTAAAAAAATATTTTAAAAAATTAATTGAATTTAAAAAAAAAAATGAAATAAATTTGAAAATTTAATTTAATTTAAAAAAAAAAAAATGAATTTGGCCTCCGCCAAGGTGGCGGCGGAGGGCGGGTGACGAGGTTGCACGCAAACCCTCGCTTGCCTAGCGGTCGGCCCCGCTACCACTAGGGTGGAGGAAAAATTCATTTTTTTAAATTAAATTATTTTTTTTTTATTTTTTATTTTTAATTTATTAAATTTTATAAAAAAAAATTATTTTTATATTCCATTTTTATTTTTATTTTTATTTTGTATTTTTGTATTTTTATTTATTTATTTTTTTATTTTATTTTTTTATTTTTTTTCAATTTTTTTATTTATTAAATTTAATATTTGTTTTTCCTAATTTATTTTTTATTTTTATTTATTTTTTTAATTTAATAAAATAATAATAATATATATAAATAGGGACGATGGGTGGAGTGTCAGTAGATGTTGGATTCCCGCCCTTCACTCTTAGTTGCCTTTTATTTTTCCTTTTGTTCTCCCTCTGGCTCCCATTTTTTCTTTATCTTTATATATATATATATATATTTGCGTATTTTATTTTATTTTATTTATATATAAGGTTTTGTTTTTTTTTTTTGCTTCCTTATTACTATATGAATTTATTTAGCTATGAAATTAAATTATTTAATATTTTATTTATTATTTTTATATTTCTTTTTTACTATTTTATTTGTGTATTACTTATTCTATTTAATTTGGTTTATTAAAATTTATTTTTCTTTTAGATTTTTAATTTTTGTTTTTATTTTATTTTTATTTTTATTATATATATATATATATATATATATATATATATATATTTATTTATTTATTTATTTATTTTATTTTTCATTTACTTATTTTTTTATTTTTTATTATATATATATATATATATATATATATATATATATATATATATATATATATTAATTTATTTATTTATTTTTATTTTTTTTCAGATTATTAAAATAAAAAATAAAAAATTATTTTAACATTATATTTATTGGAAATCATTAATATTGAAGTAAATTTAAATCAAAAACTTTTAATAAAAATTTTATTGGAAATCATACATAATAAAGTATAGTTTTATTGATGAAATTTATTTTATTTTATTAATTTAGTCAAACTAGTCGTTATATTACTAACGACTAGTTGGAGCTTTCATATCTATTTAATCTGGTTTTTTGGTTCAGATTTCTCATCTTGTCCTGATGATGAGCCACACTAGCTGGTTCGAAACGCATCGGCAAAAATTCTCTACATGTGATTTTCACTGAAAGAATTTCTTACACATTTTATGGATCACAGAAGCAAAATTCCCAATATAGAAACCCTTCTCGGTAAGGCCTTAGCACTTAAAATTTGTATGTTTGAAAAGGCACGTTTGCGGGTATCTATGATGAAATCTGATCTAACCTTTTTAAGGAGATGTAGAGACTGCTCCTTGGTTCCTTTGTTCGCTAGGATTAAGCATCCTCTTAGAAACTCCAAAAATGAACATATTTTTCTTTCAGCCAGCCTTGGCATTATAAGGTCGGAGATTTCGAGGGTCAGGAAATGCCTTGATCCCTTTTCTTGGAGGCTGTTGTCTGATCATTTGGAGTTGTCGTTTTTAATTCCTGCAGATATTTGGGTTGTTATTAAGGCCCGATCTACGTTAAAAGCCCTTCGGTGGGAGGATTTATGCAATAAGAAGCATATTTCCAAATTTTGCAGATTGTCTAAACATTCTTCCAGTGTTTCTGAGACTGAGTGCGGCTCTAATAGAAGAATTAATGGTTGTCAAATTGGTGCATTGCGATCTTTCATCATGAATTCTGGTTTATCTTCGCAGACGGCGGTTGTGGTTTCACAATCTGAACCTGTTAACTCAAGTCTTCACCGATCTTTATGCCCTTCTGCTAGCTTTGGGCCGCGTTCGGTAAGTGATGAAGTAGGTGCGGCGGATGTTTCTGGTTCTTCTGCAATGTCTGAATCTCCAGCAGTGTCTCCATCTACAGCTGGGTCATCGAATCAGAAGGCTACTTTGACCTCTTCAACATCGATTCCTCATAATATTTTAACGCCTTCTCGTTCTTCCAGTTCATAGTTTTCTGCTTCGGCTCACACGACCTCTCTTAAGGACAATGTTGTTGGATCTCCCATCTCGTCTTCCACTACTCGAAGTTATTTGACTTCTACGGCGTTAACTCGGGTTTGAATTCCGGCTTTTTTAATTCCCCTATTGTTTCTTCTGTTTCATCTTCTCGCCTTTTTTCTTCGAATTTTCCTCTTGTTGATTCTTCTTCGAATGGTTCAATTATTAACACTATTAATGTCGATTCTAATAGTGACAGCTTATTACACAATAATAATAATATTAAGTTTGATATTGATAATAATAGTGTTATTATTGATAATTATAATAAGAACAATTTTAATAATAACATTGTTAGGAATGAACTTTTTAATCATACTAATAATTATAATAATATTATTTGTAATAGTAATAGTAATGTTGATAAATTTAAAAACAAGAATATTAATCATATCAATAATGACATTATTAATATATATAGTAGTAGTATCAAATATTTTTCTTCGCCTTTAAATACAACTGTTATTAATTTATCTAGTTTTTCTTTTGATCAACCTGTCTACAGTTTGTTGGAGAAGGGCCTTAATTATGCTCTTGCTCCTAAGAAAATCCCTATTCATGATATCATTTGTGATATAGAATATGGGATTAAAGACTTACTTGATATTACAAAAGACACCATCAGGCAAGACTGTGCCATGATCCTCAGAAAAGCGAAGCCTCCTAAGAGCAACATTAGTAAACCTGAATTTGAGGCTCTAAAATCCTTAAATAATAGCCAGGACATTGTTGTCCTTAAGGCAGATAAGGGAGGTGCTACTGTTATTTTAAACAAGGAGGATTATCGTAATAAGATGTTAGATCATTTGCTTAATAGTGGAAGCTACAAGAAGCTTGACAATAATCCCCTTAAAAAAGTTTCTAAAGCAGTTGCTTTGGTGATAAAATCAAGTAGCACAGTTGGTTCCCTTAGTAAGAAGCTTTTTGAAAGTAATCCCCGCCCTCCGAGGATTTATGGTCTTCCCAAGATTCATAAGGAAGGAGCCCCCCTACGCCCCATTGTCAACACCATAGGTGGTCCAACCTATCTTCTTGTTAAATTTTTAGCCAGTAGGCTGAAACCTCTTATGGGTCACACCAACTCCTTTGTCAAAGACTCTTCTTCCTTTATCAATGAATTGAAGGAAATTAGGTTGGATCCTGAGGATAGGTTTGTAAGTTTTTATGTTGTCTCATTATACACTTGCATTCCCATTAAGGAAGCCATCAATGTCATTTCTCGAGTCACTGATCCTGATATTTCCCATCTTGTTGAGATCTGTCTAACTTCGACCTTCTTTAGTTTTGAAGGTGTTTTCTTCAAGCAGACATGTGGGGTGGCCATGGGTTCCCCTCTCTCCCCTGTAGTGGCTAATATTTTCATGGAAGACTTTGAATCTAAGGCTCTTTCCCCATCCCTTTTTCAACCTAAGCTTTGGAAAAGGTTTGTTGATGACACATGTGTGGTGTGGCCCCATGGAGAAGAGAAACTAGACCTTTTCTTCCAACATCTTAATGATCAATCTGACTTCATTAAGTTCACCATGGAATTTGAATTTGATGGTAGTCTTCTCTTCCTCGATGTCATTCTTTCGAGGAAAGATGATGGTTTCTTCTCTCATCAAGTCTTTAGAAAGAAGACTCATACTCAGTAGTATTTGCATGCTAATTCTCATCATTTTCCAGCTTAGAAGCTTGGGGTTCTCAACACTCTAGTTACCAAAGCCTTTAGAATCTCAGATGAACACCACTTTGAAAGTGAAAAGTCTCATCTCTTTAATGTATTCAGAAAGAATGGTTATAGCAAGGTTCAGTGTGTTAAAGCTTTTCAAAAAGCTGAAAAAGGTCCTAAGGTTAAGAAAGAGCATTGTGATCGGTCCTCTGGAGTTCACCTTACGTTCATCCAAGGTACTACCGATAAGATCACTTGGATCTTAAGAAAACATAATGTTTCCTCAACCTTCAAGCCCCTTTGCACCATCCGGAGTTCGCTTAGGTCGATTAAGGACCTGGTTTACCCTAAAGATAGTAAGGGTGTTTACTTGATTCCGTGTTCTTGTCGGACGCCATACATTGGTGAAACTGGTCAATCCATTAATCAAAGGATTCAGGAACATATCGCTGACCTCAGACATTGTAGATCTCGGTCCTCCGCCTTAGCAAAGCATGCCGATAAAACGAATCAACACATATGTATTGAGGATACTGAGGTTATTGCAAAGATTAACCATTTCCACCACCGCAAATTGAGGGAAGCCTTGGAGATCGAAAAGAGGCCTGTCAAACTTAATAGGGACGATGGGTGGAGTGTCAATAGATGTTGGATTCCCGCCCTTCACTCTTAGTTGCCTTTTATTTTTCCTTTTGTTCTCCCTCTGGCTCCCATTTTTTCTTTATATTTGTTTGTTTTTTTTTTTTTTTGGCGTATTTTATTTTAATTATATATAAGGTTTTATATATATATATATATATATATATTATTCGCTTCCTTATTACTGTATCAATTTATTTAGCTATGAAATTAAATTATTTAATATTTTATTTATTATTTTTATATTTCTTTTTTACTATTTTATTTGTGTATTACTTATTCTATTTAATTTGGTTTATTAAAATTTATTTTTCTTTTAGATTTTTAATTTTTGTTTTTATTTTGTTTTTATTTTTATTTTATAAATATTTATTTATTTATTTTATTTTTCATTTATATATATATATATATATATATATATATATATATATATATATATATATATATATATATATATATATATATATATATATATATATATATATATATTTGTTTGTTTGTTTGTTTGCTTTTATTTTATTTTTTTTCAGATTATTAAAATAAAATAAAAAAATTTATTTTAACATTATATTTATTGGAAATCATTAATATTGAAGTAAATTTAAATCAAAAACTTTTAATAAAATTTTTATTGGAAATCATACATAATAAAATATAGTTTTATTGATGAAATTTAATTTATTTTATTAATTTAGTCAAACTAGCCATTATATTACTAATGGTTAGTTGGAGCTTTCCTGTCTATTTAATCTGGTTTTTTAGTTCAGATTTCTCATCTTGTCATGATGAGCCACACTAGCTAGTTCGAAACGCGTCAGAAAAAATTCCCTACATGTGATTTTCACCAAAAGAATTTCTTACACAAATAATAATAATAATAATAATTATTACTTATATATATATATATATATATATATATATATATATATATATATATATATATATATATATATATATATATATATATATAATGTTTATTTTTTTTTATTTAATAATTTTAGGTTATTTATTTTTTATAATTTTTAAATTAGACTCTTGTTTTTTTTTCATTTTTTTCTTTAATCTTTATTTTTTTTATTTTAAAATTTTAATTTTAATTTTTTTTAATTTAAAATTTTTGATTTTAAGGTTTTTTTTTTTTTTTTTTAGTTTTAATTTTTTAATTTTCATTATTTTTAAATATTCTATTTTAATTTTTTTTATCATTTTTTCTTTAATTATGTGGTTTTTTTTAATAACTATAAAAATTTGTTTTTGATGTTATTTTAATTTTTTGGTTCAATTTTTAATCTTTTTCTATAAATTATGTGTTTTTTTGAAATTTTCCCCTTTTTTTTCGGAATTTTTTCTTTTATTTTTTATTTTTTATTTTTTAATAAGACTAATTCTATTAAGAAAAAACATATGGTACAATCAGAGCTTGCAGAGAAGTGAAGCTAAAGAGCAAGGGAGTCGGAAATGATATAGCATCAACCTCGGTCCCATAGAGCATCCATGGCATAAGCAAAAGATAACAAAGAGAACAGAAAAGAACGAGCTAGACTAAGGAGTCTACCCAGCATGGGCAAAATCTCCCAATCGACATTTTTTCCCTTTCTTTTTACTGACTTTGACCCAACCATTCTGATCTGGCTGGACCGAAACCACTTGCAGACTATTCTGTGCTAAAGGAGGAGTCTCCTTGTCTGAATCGAAAGAAGAAGTCTCATGCGAGCGTTTCTATGAGATCAGAGGCGCTGAAGGATCCTCGGGGCAGGCTGAGGGCGAGTCCTTTGGATGCTCCAAATGCTCCTCTTCCATTTCAATGTCCTCCTCATCAGAGCTAGAGATCTCTAAGTCATCCATAGGGGGTCTATCACAAGGTTTCCAGCTCTTGGATTTGGATTTGCGATAGATATTCTTTTTTTTGTCGAGGAATGTTGCACATGTATTCTGGAGATGCCCCATCTGATGGCAATGGCGACACTTGAAGGCTGTGTTCTCATAGTCCAAGGTCTGCATCCAATGGAAGTCCCCAATTTTAAGGATGATCTGATCTGGCAGCCCTTTGCTAATGTCTATTTCCGCACAAATTCTACCAAAGTTATATATTCCTTTTTCCCCCCTTGAGGTATCTGTAGCCAGGAAGCAGCCTAATGTGTCCCCGATACCTTGGAAGACAGAAAAATGCCATAGATGCGCAGGGATATTTGGAAGTCTGACCCAGATAGGAAGCTTGGTGATGACCGCGGTAGAGGGGTCGAAGTCCGGGAACCAGGGGGTGAGGAAAAGTCCAGCTGATCCCCAGAACCAGGGGCCTCCTGTTAAGGATTTCTGGTAATCTTCATTGAAGGCAAAGGCGACAATAAAGAAGCCTTTCGAGCATAAGAAGACTTTGTTTTTGTTGGTCCAATTGGAGTGGATCCACTAGTATAGATCGGCAGTATGGGGCCATAATCCATTAAATCTGCATATGATGGTTGTTTCTGTAAATGTCTGGTATTGATCGTCCAGAGATGGATGAGTGATTTCAATGGCAGGGGTTTCCTCCATTTTTTCCACCAAGAAAGGTTTGGGAGCCTCAGTAGGATGGGCATTCTTCTTGGCAGGTTGTGCATGAACCGCATCTTTATAGGAAAAACCCTTGGAGGCAGAGGATTGCCCTACAACACCTCCCCTTAGCCGAAGTGATAGTATTACTGTGGCATTTCTTTCAATATTGTAAAACGAAAGAGGCAGATTATTATCAAGCTGCTTACCTACGTGGAGGAGCCGCAAAAGAGAGGAAGGGATCCCCAGCCTTTGTTCGAGGATTTTTTAGAGATGGCGCACTATAATAGAGGGCTGGACCCCAAGGAGCAGGGTTTTGCCCGTCATAAGAATTATTTGAATCTGAAAATTCATTTGCTGGAGATGAGAAGGATCCCAGCTGCCAGAGTTAGGAATCGAAGTTGATTCAGTGAGTTCGCAGGGTTTCAGAGCTGGCTCCAGATTCTGGTGATATTGCCTCTACATGTGGAAGCACAGTGCAGAAGTAGCCAAGGGAAGGAATCTGCGGGCAGAGTCGTAGAAGAAGACGAGCCGGCGATCAACAAAAGAAGAGAAAGCCAGATCGCACCATCGTGCCTCTGCACAGTTAGACGGCCAAAGAGCAAAGGCGGCCGTGACTGTCGTATGCTGTAAAGCGCTGCGGATTGCGTTGAGGTCTATTGCTGAGAAAAAGATTTCAATGGGGTTTGAGAGACCGTCGTGAACCAGACCCCGTGTATCAAGAGGATGCTTCCACTATAACAAAGGAGCCAAGGTTCCGGATCTGGCCGAGTTGGATGGGAGCGGCTGTGGAGAGTCGGCGACCCATAGTCTGAACACAGAAACCCTAGCCATTGCTCTTCCAGATGAATTCGCCAGAGCTCTCGCCAACCCTTTAGATTTTTTATTTTTACAAATTAATTTTGATTTTATTTTTACATTTTTAGTGGTTTTTTTATTATTTTTATATATTTGATTTTTTTTGTCATGTTTTTTAATTTTATTTTTATGTTTTATTACCAACATGAAAATCACCACTCTAAAAAAATATGTTTGATGCTGCATCAACAATTTTCAAAATTAGCATGAAAATCACCACTCTAAAAAATAATTTTTGATGTTGCATCAACACTTTTCAAAATTAGCATGAAAATCACTATCATTTAAAATAAATGTTCATACTTCATAAATAAATAAATAAAAAATTAAAGTGTCAAAAATGTGCTCCAAAAAAAAAGGGTGATTCTGCATCACGACTTTTCAAACTTGGGTGTTTTTTTTTGCTACCTCAAAAAAGTAGGTATCAATTCAGTTACCTATTTGATCGGTAACTATGTTAACCCCTTTTTAACTATTAAAATCCTTTTTTTATAGTTAAAAAGCAGCTCTACCCGCACCACAACAAACCTTTGTAATATCATATATTATATGATATGACTTACTACACTTAATCATTGTGGACCCCTTACCCTTTCATCGCAATCAGCTTATCGCAGTTTTAACTTTCATTCATGTTACAATTATCGTCTCCTACAAAACCCTTGATTGCGATATTAAATTGAGACCTTTCCCTGCCACATCACCTTCATTCTCATCGCACATCACACTTCGCGAGTCTTAAACTTTAACTCTTGTTCCTCATAACAAAATTCCCGATTTGCGATTTGTGGTATTAAATGGGCCCCATCTTCGTCCTACCACGTCACCCTCTGTTCATTGCACATCGCGCTTCAAAAGTTTTAACACTTACCTCTCATTTCTCATAACAAAACTCCTGATTTGTGATTTGTGAACAACCCCACCTTCCCTACTACGTCACCCTCCATTCATCACACATCACACTTCACAAGTTTTAACACTTACCTCTCGTTTATCATAACAGAACTCCCGATTCGCGATTTGTGGTATTGTCTAGGCCCCACCTCCTTGCCACGTCATCACCCCCATCACAAATCACATTCCCTCCTGATTGTGTCTTATGTTTAAATGTTCTGACCCCGATATGCGATTGTGATATATGTATAAAGGGTTTTCTCCTCCCGCTCATCATTTATTTAATAATCTCTCTTGCTAATAAAATGAAATTCCGCTATTTCTTTTAATTCTCCTCCATCCCTATCACGAAAAACAAGAAACCAAAGGAAAGGAATAGCGGCAAAGTTTCTCTGAAACATATTTCTACCATTACTCTCAGCATCAGCACGTTTCCACGAGGCACTAGGCAGCATTCAAGGAACAACCACACGTCACTTTCACTGTTGTTTACACTTTTTGTGGATTTGGTTGCACCAGAACAGAGGAGTCTTCCTATAGACTGCCACATCATACAACCACTTCGAATTGGTAGCCTTGATGTTTTTTATTTTGATTATGTCATAGCACTTTGTATTAAATTTTTTGGATAAGACTCATCTCTTCACGAGATGGTAATAACTTTCAGGAACAGATTTACTCTTTTTGTGGGGATGACAATTTTATAGTTTTTTATATATGTGACAAACTGCTATGAAGTAAGGGTTTGTGGTTTTATAATATTAACTCATATGATCAATGCTCTTTCAGTGAATGAAATAGACAGAAAATTCTAAGGACTTATTACCATATGGTGTGTGTATTTTCAATTTACACTTGTGTTTCCATATCTTATCATCTTCAGTTGCAGCTTGCAATTCCTCATGTTGTTATGAGTTTTTATCGGTCTCTTGACATGTTCATGTGTTTTATCAATTTTTTTAAGTCTCGCATAGTGAGCCTTCTTGGTAAAATATATATAATAACAGTGGAAAGAGCATCACTCATGACAGTTATGTTTTATAATATTTCAGTGAGAATATTGTAAGACTAGAAATAGCTTTCTCTTGATGAAATATTGTTAAACTGCTACTTGTGTTAATTTCTACCAAATTCAGTAGATTTTTGCTTTGCAGACCTACTGTTTCTTCTCTCATTTTACATTTTCTTCTCCATAGGCTACAAACTCACTCTTTTCTACCATATCATGATCCAATACCCTCATTAGTAGAACTGTGGATCTGACTGAAATCTCTTTTAAGTGAATAAAAGTTTAAACCACCTACCAATCTCATAAAACAAATCATTAAATTTCCTTAGAATTTAGGATGTGTCTGGTCAGGCGCTTGATACAGTCTAAGTGCTGATTCCAGTGCCAACACACCCGATGTTGATAATGGTGTTGCTTGTACTTGGCATCAGATTTGTCCAATATGTCGTGGACCTATTGGCAGATGTTTTGGATGTGTTCAATAAATTTGGTTGCTTTATCAACATCAGACAGTAAATTTGTGGATTATGTTTGTATGATCGCATGAGGTATGCCAACATCAGGCATAGGCATGCCTACGATCATATCAATGGAGTGCTTGACCTGACAGTGTAGAGGAACCTATGTGGGTGAGGATAATATGTCCTTGTGTCCCTCTACCACTTTGTCCATCTGTTGTTGTCGTGCAGGGTAGCCCTGTTTGGAGGTTTTGGCCACAATTTTCTTATTTCCCTCTAGGTGAATTGTAATGAACATAAATTCCCTGGTTTGGGAAACAATCTTACTGTGTTGTTTTGTAGTAGTCAAAGACATGGCAAGAGGCAGTACTACCTTCGGCATCCTGTATAATTTATTTCCCAAAGTAATAACAACAAAACAAGGCCTAGACTCATACACATCATGTTTCTTCCGCAAGTATGGTTAGCCCAATAATATATCAGACACATCAAGAGGAGCAACATCATATAGTACCTCATACATGAAGAGATAGATGATGTACAGACGGTGGCACTACTGGAGAACGTGGAGATCTCTTCCTTGGTGAAGCCACCCAATGGTATACGGCTACGGGTGTGTTGTGGTCGGTAGGTTGAACTGCTTCATGACCTCTGCTGAAATGAGGTTATTTTGGCTTCCTCTATCGAAAAGGAATTTTAGTGGAGAACCCTTCACCCATATCTGTGAATGGAAGAGGCGCTCCCCCTCCTATATATCCTCAGGCTCCCCCCTCTGGAGCTTGGTGGTGGAAATGGTGGCACTAGGTTCCGCATCAATGATTTTCTTCTCTTTTTCATCGCCCTTGTCTGGTTCTGACTCAGGATCAGAACATGAATTTGATTTGGGTGTCTTCAATTCGGCCACCAACAACTGTTTGGCCCGACACTTGTTTATGTTGTGAGTGGGGTTGTTATGAAATTCACACCACTTACTGATGCAGGGCTAGGCCTGCAAATACCCAGAATCTTCATTCACTCTGTCCTATTAAACATGTATTGCAATCACTGCCCAATTGTTGATTCCAATCTGGGCAAATTCGTACATTTCCCAATCCAATTAACATTCAACACATTACTTTTGGATTTAAATCTCAAATAGCAAACTGCTCACTCTTTTTCATTTCATTATTTCCCAACCTGCACTCACGGAATTTCAACAAATCTCCATAAACAATGCGCCCATCATCTTTATGAAAACACCAATATAACTTACCTGTTCGAATTTCGCAATATCTCATCCTCTAGACCGCCTTCAATTTTCTGGACTTCGCCTTCTTGGAATCGACCCTTTGAATTACGCCTCCTCTGCTGTTGCAGATTTCTTCCACGATTTTAATTACAGTCTAACACCATTTCCACACGCAGTTTCTCCTCTTTTCTTGTATGGAGATTCACAAAACAAAATTGATTCAGGCAATCGATTTCTCTTCTCACCACAGAGTCTGCTACTCTTCAACACAATCTGCCAGCATGTACAAAGTTAACCCAACAGACAATTCACTATAATATGACTTACTCTGCATAAAAAAAAACAACCCATCGATTTCAGTGAAACAGTTCATCGAATTTAAATAAAATCTGCGTCAGATTGGCTTATTTTAGTGCCAGCGCTCCTGATTACACAACCTACCATCGATCCACCTGACATTGCTCGTAGATTTGGAAAAGGATTACCATTCTGTTCCAATTTTCAATAATTATGCAAAGAACGAACCTTCAATTGACTGATTTAAACAATTACTGCTTCGATCAGCAGTTCTAATTCTTTCAACGCCATCGATTCCTTATATAATGCAGTTACCATTTAAACGCTGCACTCAAATTTATACTTAGAGGTTTCTCCGTGCTCAGTCAATGCTATTCAACGTTCTCCTTAATCTGACAACACTCTGTTTCACAATTAAAATACAGTTGCTGGATATAATCTAATGGATTCAACAACATGTCATCTTCTAAGTCGATTTACTTAATCGATTTCCCTCAATATTAACAACTGCAATGTCAATCCACAGAATAGCATATCCGAACTATGCATTTACAAAACATTCATACCCACTTTAGCGTAATTGACATCGACTATTTAAATCTGCGCCCAAGCCATGCTACAGCTCTTCAATTCATTATAACTGAATGCCCGTATTAACAACATCAGACTTATCACATTGGATTTGAAAACGTTGTTTTAATGTTGGGAGATAAAATCGATCTCAATCTAATCTGAGATTCATCAAATAGCGCCCTCATGCCTATCAACAAACCAATTCACTATTGCCAGTCTTAACACAAAGAACAAGGTTCGATTTCAATATGCAGCTTCAGCACTTTAAAACACATGGTAACAACTACAGAATTTAAAACTCTACTCATCGCAGAGCTATTCATGAAATCGACCTTCGACCAATTTGAAATTCATTGTAATGGATATTCAATTTAACATATAAAACAGTTTTCCGCCTTGTCATATTACTGTTTATGCTCAATCACCCATGCACACTCTTATTCCAAATCACAGCATTTAAATACCTAGTTTCTAAATGCACGCATAAACTCTAAAACACACTTATCAAATTAATAACAAAAATACTTACAAACTGTTCTTCTTGGCCAGATATTCAACAGTCGTGGCCCTTACAATTTGCTCAGAGGCTTACAAATTTGGCTGTTCAAATCTACTCTCAATCACTCTCTACTCACACTCACTCACACTCACTCACAATCTCTTCATGCCTTTGAGGCTTTGCTGAATTTATACAATTTTTAAAATGATCTAATTAAATGCTCAATCCCCTTAATATCTCAACAAATCCTATTATATCTCAACATCCCTAAAAGATAGATTCTTATCCCTAAGACTTAAAAACTAATTCCAACTTAGGCTCCATCATTAATTCTAAATAATCTAGAAACGAATTTCTCTCACATTTACAAATTCTCACAAATGATTAATTAAAATATAATTAATCACTCAAAATAATATTAATATTTACATTTATTCAAAACATGAAACCCCCTAGCTTAGATAAAATATAAGGTGTTTTTCGGAGCTAATGCTCCTGCATCACTTACCCATGTCCTTATTTGGATTTGTGGTGTTGTTATGAGTTTCCCCTCTTTGGCTTTTCCCCTTGTTCTATGGTTCGGGGGCACCTTTCCCTCGCTTCGGATTCGCGGATCCAAAGTCTCACTTCTTCTGCTAAAATTTCTGCTCGATATTGGTAGCATAGAGATATGTTGTGCCAAGCGAGGTAATTTCAAGGAAATCCATTTCCTCCTTAATGTATCTATGAAAATAGTTGTGGTACTTGAGCACCAAATGTCTCTCTGAATTTTTAATACCCAAATTTTTGCGCAAGGTATGAAACAAATTTGTCAGTTCATGCACATCTTGATCCCTTTGCTACCGCAGTGTGGTCCATTGGATGTACTTATCCTCATAGCCCCCCATAGGGTACTATTGTTCCTTGATGCCATCTCGGAATGAATTCCAAGTGGGTGCAGCTGAGAACCGAGAGTGTTCCCTCCCGTCCTTTTTCTCACAGTAGGTTTCCCACCAGTCTTTGACATGGGGGGAGGCTTTGAGGAGTGTAAAAGTAATATTTTCTCAGTCGAAGATGTTGTAACATGATCTAGTTTTGATAAGTTAGTATAATTATTCAAATAATTTTGAAAATGTTAAGGTAGGATATGGATGCAAAATAATGAAAATTTTAAAAATGTTAGGAAAATTTATGTTTTATAGGCATCCATATCAATAAAATGATATGTGGTAGCTGCCCTAAATAAAGAAGGCAAAGAAAAATAAAATGTTAGGGAACCAAAAGAAAATGAAATATTCATTTTAAATTTGTAAAAATTGCACAGGCTGCTTGTCTAAATGCGCCAAAAAAAGAAGAAAGATTTATATGGTTATTATAAAACATTAACACTATCCCAATTTTTACCTGTATCCTAAGTTTTTAATACCATATTAAATCATCCCACCATTCATTCCTTTTTGTTTTCATTCCCTAATTCATTCCCCTTTATATCATTCCCGACACTTTATTTAACAATTCCCGACCCCACCATTCCAACTTATCACATCCGACGGCTTATATATTCTTTCGTCCCCCCTTCACAAACCGAGATTTACCGCTAGAGGTGTGGGGGGGAGGGGGGGGTAATTCAAACTCAATGGTAAAGAAAAACATCATGCCAATATGTGGTAGCACCTCAGCCTTTTGAACCCCTCATGAGCGAGACCGAAAACCACTCAACCCCCCCTCCGAAAGGCTGATTTCTGATACCGATACCACTTACCTGACTGTTGAGAATCCGCCATTCCGCTATAACCAACCCATCTGCCATCTCATCCGCCCGTTAACCCCATTAGCCCATTAAACTTCAAAAAATCACATCAATTCCCTCCATTATCAATCCGTTAAGCATTCAATTGGCTTAACCGTTACCTTGCGCCACCAACGGAAAACCTGCATTTCTATATAAATATTATTTTATTTTGTTTACAGGTTACGGAATTATTGTTTTAACTACAGGTTTCTCATTAGAATCCGACATTGTCAAGCTTCCAACGCCTTCTCATTCCAATTATCCTTTATGTTCCCTGTCTAGAACGCTTTGTCTATTCGAGAATTTTCCTAGATTCTCAGTCAAATTACACTTCCAGCCTTAGCCATCATGCCTCCCAAGGACAAGGGACCAGAGGAAAACATCAATCCTCTGATCTTTCCTCTTGTAGACCTTCACCATATCCCTATGGTTGATATAGACTACAAGATTCATGAAACACTTTGTGAGCTTGAAATTCTCGATATGTATTGTTGGCTCGAAGATAAATGGATTGACAAATCAGATGAAATCCAGCTCTGGGAGTCAAACCTACCTTGTTATATTTTTCCTCCTACCCACAGCACTCCCAATTTCATTAGAAAATTCCATGCCTCATATTTCAAAGCCAAAGGGCCATAAAAAATTCCAATGGACAAGTTTTTTTTTACCATAACCCCTCAGGCTATTGATCAAATGATGCTAGACCCCACAGTTAACAATGGTATCCCATTTTCTCATGAAGCTCTGGTTGAAATATACCAGAAATTATACTTTGCTAAAAGAGTCTGAACTCTAGAATTATTTCTAGCACAAGATGCTTCATTACCGAAGAAAAATCCTCCTTATCCTTCATAACTATTCCCTGAGAGAACCAAGCAGATAAAAATTGTTATATCTTACCTTCTTGGATATAACTTTGATCAATATGTAGATGAGGCCATTATAGGATTTTTGTCAATATTTTCTAATGATACCAAACCTTCAATTATGTTCAATTTCAGTCATTTCCTTGCAGATTCTATTCATCAGAAGTTGGTCAATTTTCACACAAATGAGGTATTTAAATATACCTCTGTCTTAGTCTACATGTTCCTATACTTTCAGGGGGACAACATGAAATTTTCATTGTAGAAACTGAATGAGAAAGGAGACCTATAGTCGGTCATTTTCTAGACCACCCTGGTTATGAAAGATCAAAATGAGTTCACATATAAACAGTTCATTGAGATGTTTGTTCACCCAGCCATAGGCCTTCTAAGAAACAAAAAATAACCAAGGGTTAGTGAATAAATCCAAAATATTTCGCAGCTGTCATAACAGGTACAAACAGGAGATTGGTACTTATATGAAAACTACACAGAGATAAGAATTTTTGTATGTGAGCTGCAACCATATAAGTTTCCAAAAATCCATCAGGAAAATGATCAAAATGGATCAAGTCCATTTTGTTGCTGCCAAGAAAAAGTCTCTGTTTAATATTTAAAAAAAAAAAGGTTGGCCCATTCATCTACAACAATACGAAAGCAGGAGTAGAGGCAGACCAATTATTGAAGAAAATTCAGTTTGATCTTAGCTTCAATTGGTCATATGATCCATTTGGTATAATTTCACAATTAAGGGTATAAATCAGCTCTACTCCTTATTTTCACACACCAAGTCCAGAAATAGAAAAATATAAGAACTAGCCAGAGTGGATAGAGAATACATTACATGAGGCCGAAGAATAGCAAGTCTTTTCATCAACACTGCAGACTCCTACAAAGCAAGAGAAGACAGCCAAAAGGAACAGAGAAGAATGATCCCCTTCAGAGACAGATATCTTCAGCAAGGGATTTTAAATCATGTATAGAAAGAAGGCTAAGCTTAGTTCCATATTAAGCCTTAGCAAAGATTCAGAGCAGCAGACTCTTATCAATACTAATGAGCCCATTATATCTTCACTAGTAGGTGAGCATTCTACACAGTCTCCTACCATTTCCATGACTACAACAGAGTAGCAACATATTATGCACACATGTACATCTACTTCAAGCGAGCCAGATAACATCACCATGGACATCTTCAATGAAATAAAACTAAAAAATGAAGCCTTGAAGATAAACACATACAATCAATTTTGGAAACAAACCTCAGGTGCCCAAAGCAGGCTATTTTCAACCTTCGACTCGGAGAAAGGAAAAATTCTAATGGCATTTCTTCAGGCACAAGTTCCTCAGCCCAAAGGAGAATCAGATTATAAGAAGACATCTCTTGAATTTGAGGTTAGGGACATACATCCCATTGATCAAATAGAGATGCATAAATAGACTAGGGAAATGGTTTTCTCCACTATAACTAACGTTGTTATGACCTTGTCCAAATTGCAGGTCACATTAGCAAATGTCCACTCACAACTCAACATGGAAAAAGTTTCAGCCTTTGCCAAAGATACCAGGATTAAAACCTTGGAATATTTGGTGATAAAAGTGGGTTATGATCCTGCAAACATCAATGTTGCAGAGGAGCTGATTAAGAAAAAGAATGCAGATATTGCAGCATTAAGGAAGCAGTTAAAACTACCAGCAACAAAAGATCCTTTAGCTAATGAGATTGAATAGATAGAGACACAAAATGCAGACATGATGAATCTCATCATGGACCAAAATACATCGTTGAAGAAAATGGAAACATAGATGGATAAGTTGATTAAAGAAAGCAATAAGTCAGCTAAACAATCTGCTCCTTTAGAAGCACTTCCTATTACAACTATTCCTACTGCTATATCTGCTACCACAAGTAAAGGAAATGTTGCAGACCAGTTGGCTACTACACTCCAAAATATGACCTTGTAGACTGAAGAAATTAAGAAGTTACAGGACCAAGTGAAACTTCTAGAGAATCAACAAAAGAAGTCTGACACTTTCCATGTAGCAGAGCTTTAGAGAGCTCATAATCAAGTAGAAATATGGAAGAAATCAGAAATTGGAGCTTCTATTGGCTACACTCTTGGTAATGTTAAGGAAATTATTTGGAACAACATCATTGAGGAAATGATTGAAATATGGTCATGTGTCCAGATCATATTTGAGCAAAAGGAATTAGTGGAAAAGGAAAATCAGACCATTACTGATATAAATACTTAACTAGGAGAAATGCCTAATACAGCCAACGGCATTATAAAGTTTCTAAATTCTAAAGACATCTTAGAACTGGATGATCTAGGGGTAGATGACAGGACTGAGACCATTCTTGAGGTGAAGAAAATTTTGATCAAAAAGAACATAGTAGTGCAGTTGACAGAGAAGTGTCACACTCTTGATGTTTCTATCAATATATTTCTTTCAAGAATTGATGCATTGAACCAGAAATGTCTACCTTCACTCTTTGTAATAAATGATAAATTAATGCCTAGGGAAGATTACATGAATAATCTTAAGGAAACAATAAGGGCAGCATCCATGTCCTCTATTAAAGGTTCAATGACAGTCAGGGCATTTTATGAAGCTATCAAAAATATCAGTTTCATTCAGCATGAGATAAAACATATTTTTACTGTAAAACCCACTTTTTCTAAGTATACTGAGGCATATGAAATCTACCGCAGATTAATTAAAGTTTCAATTCCAGATCAAGAACGGTGGGAAAAGCTATGGGAATATCAGGAATAGAATATAAATCAGTTTTGCCAGCGCAGCAACAGAATAGTGGCCACTCAACAATAGTTTTCCATCAAAACAGGGCCGTACATGCTACTTCATTCCTTTGGATCGAATTCTTTTCCTTTCTGTTAATTTTGAGAAATTATAGCTTGCCTTGTCACTCAGGAATTTATTGTAATTTTTATTTTTGTTTAAATACTTCATTCACGGAAGTATTCGAGGTTGCACCCTTGAGCTAGTTATCATATAGATTTATAATAAGCTGGATCATTTTGGATATAATAAAGGATTCTGGATTTACTTCATATGGCTTGTATTCCTATGAGTTATTTCTATTGTTTTTTTCATTATGTGTTCTTCATATAATTTAATTCATTAACAATTGATTATTGGAAATTTAATTGAATCTCAGTTTCGTTTTCGATCCGTTGTGAAGTTGTAGTTTGATTAAGAGATTAATTTACAAGGCTATTTGTTATTGTAAATTCCTCTTGAAATTTAATTACACAAAGGTTCCTATAATGACTTGATTATATTTTGTTGATTATGAAATCATAGTTTTCATAATTTCTGCTTATAAATGGTGAAATACTCTATCTGAATATTAAATCATTTATACTTCTCTACATTATTCTTATCCATCCCACTTAAAATCAAATTAACCATATGTATTTAAAGAACAACCTTTTATTTTATTAAGGATATTTCTAAGTTAAAATCACTTGTTCAGAAAATTGTTCACGGGTCATCCAACTATTCAAAAACAACAAATATTTTAGATGCTTTGGCATAACTTCTTGACCCTAGGTTATCTCAAAGGACAACATCAGATTGGCATCATTGTCGGGGAGACGAAGAATTGAAAGCTAAAATTTTCCCTGGGGCAACGATTTTCCCTTTCCTTTAAGGTGAATAAAGGATAAGGATATAGGTCAAAATATTTCACCTGGTGATTCCACTAGTTCAAGTTGGCTCCCTTTAAGCATACGAGATCACATTCTGAATGTGAGATTGTTAATCCTTTACCAGATCCAGGAAAAATTATTAGGGAAGCTTCTTTAAGAAGAAAACAGAAAACTTCTTCTTCTTCCTCTTCAGCTTTACACCCTGAAGACTTTTCATCTGTATATCCCTTTTCATTAGTATCATCTCATTTTGATTTGACTCAAGTACCTCCTAGAGTTTCTGAACTTTATTCAAGAGGAGTAGATCTTCAGTCAGCCTTGTTAACAGAATCACTTGACTCATATCAAGTTCAGTCCTTCCCTTTAGACTCACCTACATCTGAGAAAGAATTGGGCTTACACTTACATGAATTTAAGCCTATAGATTTCATTACCCCAATTTATTATTCTTGTTATCACCCAAAAAAAAATTCAAAAACATCATTGTGTCAATTTTGTTTTTGGTCATGGTTCAAAATTGGGTTTAGAAGTCAATTTAGGATTTGATTAAGGGTAGGTTAGATTTTCATAAGTTCAAAGCCCATCCTTAAGTTCAAATAAAGTCTTTTTTAAGGTCCATTCATTGTCAAGTATCCATAATTTCCATTTACGGGTCATTTCCTAAAGTTTCATGTCAAAACTGGTCAATTAGCCAAGAAACCTCGTTTTCGTAGCGCCACTAGTTCAAAACATTTGAATTGCGCTATGAAAATGCTAATAGTTTTGTAGCGCAATATGAAGCAAAACTCTGTTTTCTCGTTTTGATAAGTCAACTTAAAATGAGTTTTCTGAGCAAACAGAAAGGTATTTTAAGAAACTGAGAGAGGTTAATTTCAAAAACATATCAAAAAACAATAACCTCTCTCACTTTTCTCACAAGTGTTATCAGTTGGGAGATACAAGGCTTTCTTTGAAGCCTTATTTTCAGAAACATAGTTTTCCTTTTTTACACATGTTTTTCAAAAGCAGTTTATGGATAGCAGGAGATATGTTTCAAAAAAAAAAGAGAGAATTTTATTCAAGACATAATGGCCTACAAAAGCCTCCTTCAGTTTCTCAAAATACATCATGGAGTAGGAGATATATTCTCTTTCCCAAGACTTATTTTTCAGGAAAAAAACAGGAAAAACCAATAGGCCAACCTATTGCAAATGAAGAAGAAATGCCTCAAAGAAGCTAAAATGAAGTTAGTATATCATTGATGTGGTTTCTAGATGATGAGATAAGTAATATTTTGAGTTTTGGGGCAATAATACTTTTCACTTGGCAAAATTTCTGTCAAAACTGCATACTAAGCAGTTTCATGGCACATTTAGTGTAAATAAGCATAAAAGCGCTACAAAACTACTGTAGCTGCCCTTTCTGCTCCTTTTGATCAGTTTTCAAGGGGTTAAAGTATGATTTAAGAGATTTAATTGTCATGCAAGATGTATTGAAGGATGATTAAAATGTTGCATAAGAAAAGAACCAATTTTTTTGAAGAAAAAAGGTTGAAATGGCAGCGCTACAAAGGGCGCTATGAAACTGTTGTGTTTTTGCAGCGCTATAAGTTACAGCCTTTTGAACAAGTTTTGGAGTGGTTTTTGGACAGTTGGAGGCTAGGGATGAGTGATGAGGCATGTTAAGATAATCTCCAACAGCCAAGGACCACGAAATAAAGTTTAAATGATGGTGAGAATGTTCAAAGAAGGAAAAGAATCTTATGCCTAAAAAATAGGGTTTGGTTTCCTGCTTTTGTGGAGGTCAGCAAAGTGGTCATGAAGAACTGAAGCCCATCATCCAAATTCGACCATGTGATGATATAATTGGCAAATGATGTAATTTCAAATAGATAAGGTTGTTAGGATAACGTTGTTAAATATAGTAATGAAGAGTTTCAGTCCTAGTTGAAATAGGATTGTCAAGTAGGATAAGTGTCTATTTGTCATAAATTTGATGTTTTATGGTTATGCAAGGTGTCAAGAGTTAGAAATTCGATGTATCTAGCCTAATATGAGATCATCTCATGTTTTAAATGGCCTATTAAAGGCCATTGGGTCGAATTAGCAAAGGGTTGGAGACTTTTTAGCAAAACTGTTGCTTTATGTAATGGACTGTGATCAGTAATGCAGAGAGGTTTTCATCTTAACAGACATGATATTCTTAGTGTATTTAAATGATTTTTATGTCCTATCTTTGAAATTTTTTCCTTCCATAGTCTTAATGCTTATTACTCAGAATCCATGGATGTTCATGCTCTGACTTCCTTTAAGTATTAAACTATGGTCAAATGAGTTTTAGGTCCTATCTTTGAAAGGTTTTCTTCAATATCTTAATGCTTATTACTCAGAATTCATGGTTATTCATGCTTTGACTTCCTTTAAGTATTTAGTTATGGTGATTTTCTTTCAATATTTCCTTTTCAATACCTTGATGTCTCATAACTTAGAACTCATGTATCACATGCTCTAATTTCTTTTGAAACTCAAGTTATTGAGATTTTCTTGAATGTGTTACTCTTTCATTGAAGTATATACAAGCCTCAGCTTCTACAAGGAAATATTTCGTTATTGAGAGCCATGTTCACTGACTCCATAGCCCAATGGTAGTAAGCTTTTATCTTTTCAACCTACAAACATATAAAACCAATACATAAAACCTAGAGTTAGCCATATTTCTACATCTTTATTCAATATCATTAACCCTTGAGAAAGCCCTCTCAGACTGAGGAGGCTAAGCCTCAGTCACAAGATTGGTTTGAAATAGTTACACTGAAGTTTTCTGATCAGCAGCCAATTAGGTACGATTTTTGTGATAACAATTCTATTCCATCAACCTCTACTAAACAAGAAGAGACATTTTCTATCTATTCTAATCCTTGTTTGAATATAAGGAATAATATTTAACACCAGTAGTTCAAAGGTTGGTTGTTAATATCCCTTTGAAACCCTCACACCCTCCTCCTCCTTTATTCTCCCCTCCATCCTATAATACTCATTCGCCTACCCATTCATCATCATCTTCATCATCCACTCAGACACCCCATACCCCTCCTGTTGTTATGGCTTTTCGACCCATTGTACTAGCAAGGTATGCTACTCTTGTTCTTCCTAACAACTTGGGAAATTTTCCTGATGGATGTCTTAAAAATTTACAAAGATTTAATGGAGAAACGGGCCCCTCATTCGAGGAGCCTTCCTAGAATTTGTTGATAATATGAACATCGAGCCAGAAAATGTCTACATGAGATTATTTGTACAGTCTTTAGAAGGAAATGTTAGGATCTGTTTTAGGAAAATTAGAGTTGATTCTATTCAAACATGGACTGAACTTATAACTATCTTTAAAAACCAATGGGGGGTAAAGAAAGATGTTGTTTATTTTCTCATTGAATTTGAAGAGTTAAAGAGAAATCCTAGTGAACCAATTGCTGAATTTATTAAAAGATTTTAAAAACTCTACCACAAAATGTATGTTGAATTTAAACCATCAGTAGCAGCTGCAAAGGTCAGATTTTACAAATCATTTGATGATGACTTTGCAGTTATGCTAAGGGAAAGAGTTTCTAAAACATTACAATACATGCAGACTAATGCTATTGAGGTAGAATCCAATAGGTCAGCTTCTGGTAAAATTAAGGCTAAAGAAGAGAAAGAACAAAGAAAATTAAAAGCTAAGCTTGATTAATCATCCTCTTCCAAATCCAAACTTGAAGATCATAAAATTGACGAAATCACATATTTACTTAGAAACCTTTCCAATAGAATCTATAAAATTGAAACACAACCTAGAACTTCTCAGAAAATTGTTTTCAGACCTCAAAATCAAAATCAAAATCAATCATGGAGAGCTCCTCAACTTCATATTCTTCAGAGACCAGATCAAAACATTCAACCTCCTTTGTTGATTGATGTTCAATAGCCATAGGATACTGGCCATGTAATTACTGAAGACATCAATAATTTTGATTCTTCAGTAGAGCATATGGCCATAGTCCCTTCATCTTCATCACAGTCTTTGGAACAAGAACAAGAAGACACTCAACTTTCAAAATACCAAGAATTTTTTGATTTTATCATTGCATATTTAAATAGAAGGTATGATCTAAGACCAAGATCAGGCCCAAGTAGACCTCCAAAATATACCACAACCATGGAACCTGCAATAAAATCCATTCAAACACAAACTCCAATACCTCATACTACAAATTCATCCACTGAAACCGTTTCATCCGATAAAATCATTTTGACAAATTTTAGTATTGAAAAGGAATTGGAAAGGGTCAAGATTCCTATACCTTTAGCAAAACTTTCCAAAAATCCTAGTTATAAAAATCAAGTGTCTAAATGGATACAGTCCTCTAGTGTATATGTTGAGGGAGATGTTATCAGTTTGCAAGATGAAAAGCCCTCAGTAGTGTTTGACCCTAGTTATGATATGATCGATAAAATTGTTCCACCATTTTATGTGACATTTAAGACTCTTGACTTTTTATTGTATAACTATATGCTTGATTCTGGTGCTTCACACAACCTTATTCCAAAGGTAATTATGGACCAGCTTCAGTTACAAGTTACTCGTTCCTATCATGATATTTACACCTTTGATTCAAAGAAAGTACCATGTCTAGGATTGATCAAAGATCTAGTTGTGACCTTAGCCCAAATACCTATCAAGAGTATAGTATTAGACATTGTTTTCATTGATATTCCACCCAAATTTGGCATCCTTCTATCTAGATCATGTTACGCTAAACTTGGGGGATCACTTCAGATGGACATGTCTTTTGCTACTGTTCCAGTCTATGGAGGTGAGCATTTAAGGTTATATAGGTAATTCATATTCCTTCACACTGTTTGTAGAGATGATCAAGGAAAAAACCACCCTATCTATGCATTAGATCAGGATTTCAGTTGCTTTCGGTTATCTTCTCAAAAATCATCAAACACTCAACTTTCCATTGAAAACATAGTTTCTAAACCAGATATTGTAGAATCAGATATCTGGAAACTTTATTTTGATGGATCTTTCTCAAAGGAAGGAGCAAGAGCAGGATTGGTTTTAATTTCACCAAATAAAGAAAACATTACTCAGTCATGTAAAATTGAATTTGAGGTTACCAATAACGTGGCTGAGTATGAGGCTTTTCTTCTTGGTCTTGAGCTGGTAAAAGTTTAAAGGTTAAAAAATTGAGTGTTTTCTCGGATTCTGAGCTTATAGTCAAGCAGGTTAGAAACCTGTGTCAAACTAAACACCCAAGGCCTAGGTCCTATAGAAACGAAGTTTGGGATACAATTGAAAACTCTTTCCTTGGATTTAACATAATTGTTATTCCCAGAGATGAAAATATGCATGCTGATTCATTTGATGTTTCAGCAAGCTCTTTCAAAATCCCTCATCCAGTATCGTTAGATTACCAAATTCAAGTTAAATACAGACCATCAATTCCTGATAACCTTAAACATTGGCAGATTTTTGAAGATGATGAACAATTAAAGTCTTTCCTTCAAGTCATCGATGAATTCTCAAATATGCAAATTGAAGAATACCAAAGAGATATTCAAGAATTAAATCACCAAAATCCAGAATATTCATTTAATCCTAAAATTCTTGATCATGATATCATTCAATTATCTAATAATTTTATTCCTAAAGGATTCATTTCATTGGAAAAACTATTCGATGATAATGATGTCTCTAAGAACCCTTTGTCTAAATCACCTGAAGAAGAAATTGAAGAATGCAATATTGGGACTTTAGATGCTGTAAGAAATGTTAAGCTATCACCAACCTTACCTTTGGATGTGAAACTCAAATACTTGAATCTTCTTAAAAATTACAAATATGTGTTTTCCTGGTCTTATAACGAATTAAAAAATTATGATGCATCTTTAATAGAGCATAAGATTCCTTTAAAATGAGATGCAAAACCCTTTCAACGGAAATTAAGAAGAATTATTCCCATACTACTTCCAACCATTGAAAAATAACTTAAAAAGTTGCTTGATGCTCATATCATTTTACCTTTAGGGTATCCTAATTAGGTAGCTAACCTAGTTCCAATCAGGAAAAAAATGCCGAGATTAGGCTGTGTAGACTTCTGAAACCTGAACAAATCATCCTTAAAAATATAATTATACATTACCTAAAATGGATTATTTACTTAAAAAAATTTCAGGATCAAGTAGGATTCCTATGCTAGATGGATATTCAAGTTACAACCAAATCATGGTAAGTCAAGTTGATCAAGAGAAAACTGCTTTCACCACTCCTTGGGGTACATTTATGTATGCCAGGATGCCATTTGGGTTAACTAATGATGGAGGCACTTTTCAGAGAGAAATGGATCAAGCATTTGTAGGTAAAACTGCTAAATTTACTGTTATTTATTTGGATAATTTAACTGTTTTCTCTTATTCTGATGAAAATTATCTAAAACACTTGAGCAAGGTTTTTAACAGGTGCAGGAAATTTGGCATATCCATCAATCCAAAGAAATCTAAGGAAGGGAAATTACTAGGGCATATAATCTCCAATAATGGAGTTATAATTGACCCAAAGAGAGTATCAGCCATTCAGACTCTATCTCTACCAAGGAATAAGAAAGAGGTTCAAACATTCCTTGGAAAAACTAATTTTCTTAGAAGGTTCATCCCCAATTATGCAGAGATAGTAAAGGACATAACTAATATGCTAATGAAAAACAATGAAGTCAAATGGACAGTTCCAACTAGATATGCTTTCGATCAAATCAAAAAGGCAATATTTGAGGCTCCTACATTAGCTAGTCCTGATTATTCTTTACCTTTTAGCATATTTTCTTTTTCATCCGAGACAACCTTAGATGTTGTACTTTTACAAAAGAACACCAATGGTGATGACCAGCCTATAGCCTTCTTTTCCAAATTTAGGAGGGATGTTGAACTTAGGTAAGATATTATGGAAAATCAAGCTTATGCCTTAATTCAAGCCCTAAAAACCTTTATACCTATGTCCTGCATCCACACATTACTATCTATGTTTCCAATCATGTTGTTAAAATTGTTTTAACCCAAACTGATACTGATTGAAAAAGAGGAAGATGGATTGCTAAAATCCTTGAATTTGATCTTGAAATTAAAACCACAAAACTAGTAAAAGGCCAAGGCCTGGACAAATTATTAGCTGAATCCAACTACAAAGTATTAGGGATAAATCTGGTTGTGGAAATGGCACTAAGGGAGAATCCATAAGAACCTCCCTCAATATCAGAGGAGAATCCACAAGAACCTCCTTCTCTTATGGAAGGAGAGAACCCACAAGAACCTCTTACTTAAGATCAATCCATTCTTGTTCACATAGATCAGAAGTATCTACTCTCTGATTGGTATTCTGATATTTTGCAGTTTCTCAGAGATTTTTAATGTTCAGTTGATCTTAATTTGAAGCAGTGGAAAGCTATAAAGCTCAAATCAATAAAATATTGCATTATCAATGCTAATCTATACTGGAAAGACACTCTAAATATTCTTCTTCTTTATTTAACTTAAAATGAAATAGAGGGAATTATAGATCAATTCCATGTAGGATTTTGTGGTGGACATTATGTTTGGAGAGCAATAGCCTACAAAATTTTGAAAGCAGGTTTTTATTGGCCCTCACTTTTCAAAGAAGTTGGAGCTAGAGTAAGGATTTGTGTACAATGTCAATTATTTGCAGGAAAACAAAAATTGTCATCACTTCCTCTAGTTCCAGTATCAGTTGATGCTCCTTTTCTACAATGGGGGTTGGACTTTATTGGGGAAATTCATCCACAATAAAGTAATAAACACAGATGGATTCTAACTGCTACTGATTATTTTACCAAATGGGTAGAAGCCATACCTGTTAAAATTGAAACTGATATTGTTGTGATTAAATTCCTTGAAGAGAATATCTTATCAATATTTGGATGTTCTCAACAAATTGTAATGGATAATGCAGCAGCCTTCAGTAGTGTTAAAATGATCGAGTTTTGTCAAAAATATTCAATCCTACTACATCATTCTACACCATATTATCCTCAGGGTAATGGACTTGCAGAATCTTCCAACAAGAGCTTAGTTAAGGTCATTAAGAAGACTCTTGAAGATCATAAAAAGATTTGGGACAGCCACTTAATCCATGCCATTTGGGCAAACAGAGTTTCTCCTAAGAGATCAATAGGCAATTCTCCTTTCCAATTAGTTTATGGTAAGGAAGAAGTTTTTCCTACTCATTTAGCTTTACCTGTTATGATATTCCTCCATGAATCTTATGAAGAAAAAGATGATTTCTTAAGAAGGATTAATCAAATTATTGATTTTAATGAAGACAGAGATGAAATTCAGTATCAGCTAACAAAATACCAGAACAAGATGAAAGAGTTGTTTGATAGAAAAGCAAGAGAAAGAAAATTTAAGAAATGTGACCTTATGCTCTAATAAAGGTAACCTTGTGCTCATATGGGATACAAGAAGAGAAGACAAAGGAAAACATGAAAAATTTGATAACCTCTGGTTTGGTCCATTCAGTATTGTAGAAGTCAAAGGGAACAATACATTTATCCTACGGAATTTGGAAGGAAAGTATTCCTCATTTCTAGCCAATGGGAAGTACTTGAAACATTATATTCAGTATTGATTCTCCATTCATTCAACATCTATAAATATTCGGAGAGTATTTATTTTTTGAAATTTCAAGTGAGTATATGTTTAAGCAAAGGCTCCATAGCCTGAGGAGAAGGCTTTTGGATCTACTTGTTCTCTGCATCCCACAGGGGGAAGCAGTCCCCAGATGGAGCCAATGTTGTAACATTATCTAGTTTTGATAAGTTAATATAATTAGTCAAATAATTTTAAAAATGTTAAGGTAAGATATGGATGCAAAAGAATGAAAAATTTAAAAATGTTAGGAAAATTTATGTTTTAAAGGCATCCATATCAATAAAATGATAGGTGGTAGCTGCCGTAAATAAAGAAGGCAAAGCAAAATAAAATGTTAGGGAAGCAAAAGAAAAGGAAAGATTCATTTTAAATTTGTAAAAATTGCATAGGGTGCTAGTCTAAATGTGCCACAAAAAGAAGAAAGAACAGTGTTACCGATGAAATAGGTAACCGCACTGTTACCTACTTTTTTTTGGTAGCATAAAAAACACCCGATTTTGAAAAGTGGTGATGCAGAATCACCCCTTTTTTTTGTGCACTTTTTTACACTCTAATATTTTTATATATGAAGTATGAATACTTGTTTTAAAATGTTAGTAATTTTCATGCTAATTTTGAAACGTATTGATGCAGCATCAACCTTTTTTTTTTTTTAGAGCAGTGATTTTCATGTTGGTAATATAAAACACAAAACTTAGATAATATATATATATATATATATATATATATATAAACAATAAAAAAAAAAAACCAATAAAAATGTTAAAAAAAAAAAATTTTGACTCGTAAAAATAAAAAAATTAAACAAAAAAAAATTTAAAAAAAAAAACAAAAAAACAAAAATATTCGAAAATTATAGCAAAAGAAAAGACAAAATTTCAAAAAAAAAAAAACACACATAATTTAAAGAAAAAAACAAAAATTAACCAAAATTTTTAAAAAAAAAAACATCAAAAACATTTATTTCTAAGTTATTAAAAAAACCATATAATTAAAAAGAAAAATTTTAAATAGAAAATTTAAAAATAATTTAAATTACAAAATTAAAATTTAGATAAAAAAAATAAAATACAAAAAAGAAAAATTTAAATTAAAAAAATAATAATAATAAGAAAAAAAATACAAATTTTAAAATTAACAAAAAAAACAAATTAAAAAAAAAAAACAAAAAACAAAAAACAAAATTTAAAACTGAAAAAGAAAATTAAAATAAAATAAAAACTATCATTAAAAAACAAAAAAAAATGAAAAAAACCATGTGCAAATAATTAAAAACCAAATTTATTTCTAAATTTTAAAAATGAAAAACTAAATCAACTAAAAGATTTTTAAAAAAAAATTAAATTAAATTAAATTAAAATTTAATAAACAAATTTTAAATTTTAAAAATTAATTAATCTAAAATATTAAATTTAAAAACAAAAAACAAAACAAAACAAGAAAAAAAACAAAAAAGGACAAAAAAAACAACAACAACAACAACAACAACAATTAAAACAAATTAAATTTAAAATAAAAAATTTGAATTTAATATATATATATATATATATGAATTTAAAAAAAAAAAAAAATTGATCGTGGTGGCGCCGCCAATCAGCCTCCCGCCCAGGTGGCGGCAAAGGTCGGCCGCTTGGCTGGCGGGGAGGCTACATGTAGCCTCCTGCCCGCCCAGCGACCGGGAAGGCAGCATGCAGCCCCCCGCCCCCCTAGCGGCCGGCCTCCGCCGCCACCTGGGCAGGAGGCCAATTCCGGGAATCGCCCTCCCGTGGCGGGAGGCCGATTCCGGGAATTGCCCTCCCGCGGCGGGAGGGCGATTCCCGGCAATCGCCCTCCCACGGCGGAAGGTCGATTCCGGGAATCGCCCTCCCACCACGGGAGGACGATTCCCGAGTCGGCCTCACGGGAGGGCGATTCCGGGCTCCGGCCCTCCCACGGCGGAGGGGTGATTCCGACGATCGCCCTCCCACGGCGGAAGGTCGATTCCGGGAATCGCCCTCCCACCACGGGAGGACGATTCCAAGAATCGGCCTCCCGCCACGGGAGGGCGATTCCCGGAATCGGCCTCCCGCCGCGCGAGGGCGATTCCGTGGGAGGCCGATTCCGGGAATCGCCCTCCCGCAGCGGGAGGCCGATTCCCGGAATCGTCCTCCCGCGGCAGGAGGGTGATTCCTGGAATCGAACTCCCGCCGCGGGAGAGCGATTCCCAGAATCGGCCTCCGCCGCCACTTGGGCGGGAGGCCGATTGGCGGCGCCACCACGATCAAAAAATTCCTTTTTTTTTAATTTTTTTAATTTTTTTTTTTTAAATTCAAAAAATTTAAAAAAAAAAATTTTAATTTAATTTTTATATTTGAAATTTAATTTGTTCTAATTTTTTTTGTTTTTTTGTTTTTTTTTTTAATTTTATTCTTTTTTTTTGTTTTATATTTTTTTTTCTAAATTTTGTTAATAATTTTTATTAAATTTTGTATTTTTTTTTTATTTAATTGCTTTTTTTTTAATTTTAATTTTATTTTTTTTATTATTAAATTTTATGTTTAGTTTTTTCATTTAATTTTTTAAAATTTAATAAATTTTGTATTTTTTTTTTAATTTATTTGAATTTAATATTTTTTTTTTAATTTTTTTTTATTATTATTATTTTTTTAATTACATAAAAATTTTATATTTTTTTATTTCAATTAAAATTGTGTATTTAAAATCAGATATTTTTTTTTTTAATCAAACTTAATATTTTCAAATTAATTTGTTTTTTATTTTATTTTTTATTTAATATATTTTTTTTAATTTATTTTTTTCAATTTTTCATTTTTAATTGATTTTTAAATTTTTTTAACTTTCTTTTTCTTTTTTCTTTCTTTCTTATTCTTCCTCTTTTTTCTTTTTTCTTTTCTTTTTCCTTTATATTTAAAATTTATTTTTTATTTCAAAATTTATTTGTTTATTCATTTATTTATTAAAATTTAATATTTTTCTTTTTTAAATTTAATTTGTTATTTTAATATTAACATTTTTTTTAAATTTAATAAAATCTAATATACATATTTTTAATTTAAGTTCATATATATATATATATATATATATATATATATATATATATATATATATATATATATATATATATATATATATATATATATTTCATTTTTTATAATTTAAATTTAATTTATTTTTTAAAATTTATTTGTTTTTTTAATATATATTTTTTTTAAATTTAATATTTGTATTGTATTTTATTTTTCATTTTTCATTTTTAATTAATTTTTCATTTTTTTACTTTTAATTTAAATAACGTATTTTTTTTTAAGTTTTAAATTTATTAAAATTTAATATATTTCTTTAAATTTAATTTTTTTTTTTTTTAATAAACATTTTCTTTTTCTTTTTTTAAATTTAATTTCTATATTTTATTTTTTATAATTTCTTTCTTGTTTTTAACTTGTTTTTTTTTCTTAAATTTAATATTTTTATTTTTTTATCTCTATATATTTTGAAATTTTAATCTTTAAATTTTTTTTATTTTTTTTCTTAAATTTTAGGTTTTTTTTAATGTTTGAATTAAAAATTTTTATTTGTTTTTATTTTTATTTTATTTTTCCTATATATTTTTAAATTTTAAGCTTTAAAATGTTTTTATTTTTTAAATTTATTTTTTTCTTAAATTTTAGATTTTTTTTAATGTTTGAATTTTAAAAATTAAAAAATGTTATTTCTATTTTTAAAAATGTCAAAAATATGACACATTTTTTTTTTGTTATTCCAGCATCAACTGGTTTTGTTTTGAGGGTGTTTTTTCAATCCTTTTTTCAAGAAACAATTTTTTTTTTAGCATAATTTTATAAAATGTTGAAATTTGACCTTAAAAAAAAACCAAGTGTGTTCTGGAATACACTTTTTTTGTTTTTGGGGTGTTTTTTCGTGTTTTTTGAGTCTTTTTGGGCTAGAGTTCCCGTTTTGAGGTCAGGTTACCTATTTCATCGGTAACAGTGTTACATTTATATGGTTATTCTAAAACATTAACACTATCCCAAGCATTTTTACCCATATCCTAAGTTTTTAATACCATATTAAATCATACCTCCATTCATCCCTTTTTATTTTCATTCCCTAAGGCATTCCCCTTTATATCATTCCTAACACTTTATTTAACAATTCTTGACCCCACCATTCCACCTCATGACATTCAACGGTCCTCCCATATCTCCAAACATCTGACGGCTTATATATTCTTTCGGTCCCCCTTCACGAACCGAGCTTTACCATCGGGGGGGTCTAAACTCAGTGGTAAAGAAAAACATCTCGCCAATACGTGGCAGCACCTCAGCCTTTCGGACCCGCCATGAGCGAAACCGAAAACCACTCAACACCCCCTCTGAAATTTTGATTTCCAATACCGATACCACTTACCTGACCGTTGAGCATCCGCCATTCCGAAACCGCCACCTCATCTGCCATCTCATCTGCTCGTTAACCCCATTCGCCCGTTAAACTTCAACAAATCACATCAATTCCCTCTATTATCAGTCTTTTAAGCATTTAATTGGCTTAATCGTTAACAAACGCCACCAACAGAAAACCTGAATTTCTATATAAATCTTATTTTATTTTGTTTACGGGTTATAGAATTATTGTTTTAACTGTAGTTTTCTCATTAGAATCTGACATTGTCAAGCTTACAGCAATTGCTCATTCCAATTATCCTTTCTGTTCCCTATCTAGAATGCTTTGTTTGTTCAAGAAATCGCCTAGATTCTCAGTCAAATTACACTTCTAGCCTTAGCCACCATGCCTCCCAAGGACAAGAGACCAGAGGAAAACATCAATCCTCCGATATTTCCTCCTGTAGATCTTCATCATATCCCTATGGCTGATAGAGACCACAGGATTCATGAAACACTTTGTGAGCTTGACATTCTCGAGATGCATTGTTGGCTCGAAGATAAATGGATTGAAAAATCAGATGAAATCCAGCTCTAGGAGTCAAACCTACCTCGTTATATCTTTACTCCTACCCACAACACTCCCGATTTCATTACAAAATTATGTGCCTCATATTTTCCAAGCCAAAGGGCCATAACCAATTCCAATGCACAAGTTTTATTTACCATAACCCCTCAAGCTATTGATCAAATGATGCTATCCGCCACAATCAACAATGGTACCCCATTTTCTCATGAAGCTCTGGTTGAAATATACCAGAAATTAGACTTTTCTAAAGGAGCCCAAACTCTAGAATTATTTCTAGCACAAGATGCTTCATTACCGAAGAAAAATCCTCCTTATCCTTCATCCCTATTCCCTAAGAGAACCAAGAAGATAACCATTGTTATATCTTACCTTCTTGGATACTACTATGATAAATATGTAGATGAAGCCATTATAGGATTTTTGTCAAACTTTTGTAATGATACCAAACCTTCAATTATGTTCAATTTCAGCCATTTCCTTGCAGATTCTATTCATCAGTAGTTGGTCAATTTTCACACAGAGGAGGTATCTAAATATACCTCTGTCTTAGTCTACTTGTTCCTACATTTTTAGGGGGACAACATGAAATTGTCATTGTAGAAACTAAATGAGAAAGGAGACCAGCAGTCGGTCATTTTCTGGACCACCCTAGTTATGAAAGATCAGAATGAGTTCACATATAAACAATTCATTGAGATGTTTGTTCACCCAACCATAGATCTTCTGAGCAACAGAAAAGAACCAAGGATTAGTGAATAAATCCAAAAGATTTTGCAGCTATCAGAACAGGTACAAACAGGATATTTTTGTGTATATGAAAACTACACAGAGATAAGAATTTTTGGATGTGAGCTGCAACCATATAAGTTGCCAAAACTCCTCCCAATGAGGATTTTTGCCTTAGAATTCATCAGACAGATGATTAAGATGGATCAGGTCCATTTTTTTGCTGCCAAGAAAAAGTCTCAGTTTAAGATAAAAACACAGGTTGGCCCATTCATCTGCAACAGCACAAAAGCAGGAGCAAATAAAGACCAATTATTGAAGAAAATGCAGTTTGACCTTAGATTCACTTGGTCATATGATCCATTAGGGATAATTTTCAAATTAAGGGTAGAAACCAAATCTACTCCTTATTTTCACACACCAAGGCCAGAAATAGAAAAGTATAATTACCAGCCAGAGTGGATAGAGAATACATTACATGAGGCAGAATAACATCAAGTATCTCCATCAACAGTGCAGACTCCTACAAATCAAGAGAAGACAACCAAAAGGAACATAGAAGAAGGATCCCCTTCAGAGATAGATATGTTCAGCAAGGGATCTAAAATCATGTACAGAAAGAAGGCTAATCTTAGTTCCAGATTAAGCCTTAGCAAAGATTCAGAGCATCAGACTCCTATCAATACTAATGAGCCTCTTGTATCTTCACTAGTAGGTGAGCAGTCTACACAGTCTCCTACCACTTCCATGACTACAACAGAGCAGCAGCGGATTATGCACACAGGTACATCTACTTTAAGTGAGCCAGAGAAAATCACCATGTATATCTTCAAGGAAATAAAACTAAAAAATGAAGCCTTGAAGGTAAACACATACAATCAATTTTGGAAACAAACCTCAGGTGCCTAAAGCAGGCTATTGTCAGCCTTCGACTCAGAGAAAGGAAAAATGCTAATGGAATTTCTTCAGGCACAAGTTCCTCAGCCCAAACGAGAATCATATTATAATAATACATCTCTTGAATTTGATGTTAAGGACATACATCCCATTGATCGAATGAAGATGCATAAAGAGTCTAGGGAAATTATTTTCTCCACTATAAATAACACTTCTATGACCTTGTCCAAATTGCAAGTCACATTAGCAAATGTCTGATCACATCTCAACATGGAAAAAATTTCAGCCTTTTCCAAAGATACCAGGATTAAAACCTTGGAAGATTTGGTGAAAAAAGTGGGTTATGATCTTACAAACATCAATGCTGCAGAGGAGCTGATTAAGAAAAAGAATGTAGATATTGCAGCATTAAGGAAGCAGTTGAAACTACCAGTAACAGAAGATCGTTTAGCTAAGGAGATTGAGCAGACAGAGACACAAAAGGAAGACATAATGAATCTCATCATAGAACATAATACACAGTTGAAGCAAATGGAAACAGAGATGTATAAGTTGATTAAATAAAGCAAGAAGTCAGCTAAACAAACTGCTCCTTTAGAAGCACTTCCTATTACAACTATTCCAACTGTTATACCTGCTACCACTAGTAAAGGAGATGTTGCAGACCAATTGGCCACTACACTCCAAAATATGACCTTGCAGACTGAATAAATTAAGAAGTTACAGGACCAAGTGAAACTTCTAGAGAATCAGCAAAAGAATTCTGACACTTTCCATGCAGCAGAGCTTCAGAGAGCTCAGAATCAAGTAGAAATATGGAATAAATCAACAACTGAAGCTTCTATTGGATACACTCTTGGTAATGTTAAGGAAATTATTTTGAACAACATCATTGAGGAAATGAGTGAAATCTGGCCATGTGTCCAGATCATCTTTGAGAAAAATGAATTAGTGGAAAAGGCAAATCAGACCATTACTTATATAAATACTCAACTGGGAGAAATGCCTAATATTGCCAACAACATTATAAAGTTTCTAAATTATAAAGACGATCGAGAACTTGATGATCTAGGGGTAGATGACAGGACTGAGACCGTTCTTGAGGTGAAGAAAGTTCTGATAAAAAATAACTTAGCAGTGCAGTTAACAGAGAAGTGTCACACTCTTGATGTTTTTATCAACATATTTCTTTCAAGAATTGATGCATTGAACCAAAAAGGTTTGCCTTCACTATTTGTAATAAATGATAAATTAATGCCTAGGGAAGATTACACGAAGAATCTTAAAGAAAAAGTAAGGGAAACATCCATGTCCTCTATTAAAGGTTCAATGACAGGCAGGGCGTTTTATGAAGCTATCGAAAATATCAGTGTCATTCAGCATGAGATAAAACATATTTATACTGTAAAACCCACTTTTTCTAAGTATACTGAGGCAGATGAAATCTACCGCGGATTAATTAAAGTTTCAATTCCAGATCAAGAATGGTGGGAAAAGCTATGTGAATATCAGGAATAGAAGAAAATTCATTTTTTCCAACACAGCACCAGAATAGTGGCCACTCAGCAACAATTTTCCATCAAAACAGGGCCAGAAATGCAAATTCATTCCTTTGGATCGAATTCCTTTCCTTTATGTTAATTTTGAGAAATTATAGCTTGCCTTTTCACTCAAGCATTTATTGTAATTTTTATTTTTGTTTAAATACTTCATTCATGTAAGTATTCGGGGTTGCACCCTTGAGCTAGTTATCAGACAGATTTTTAATAAGCTGGAGCATTTTTGATATAATAAAGGATTGTGGATTTATTTCATATGGCTTGTATTCCTGTGAGTTATTTCTATTGTGTTTTTCATTATGTGTTCTTCAGATAATTCAATTCATTAACAGTTATCCGATTGGAAATTTAATTGAATCTCATTTTCATTTTCGGTCTGTTGTGAATTTGTAGTTTGATTAAGAGATTGATTTACAAGGCTAATTGTTATTGTAAATTCCTCTTGAAATTTAATTACATAAAGGTTCCTGTTATGACTTGATTATATTTTGTTGATTATGAAAACATAGTTTTCATAATTTATGCTTACCAATGGTGAAATACTCTATCTTAATATTAAATCATTTATACTTCTCTATATTCTTCTTATCCATCCCACTTAAAATGAAATTAACCATATGTATTTAAAGAACATCCTTTTTTTATTAAGGATATTTCTAAGTTAAATTCACCTGTCCAGAAAATTGTTCACTGGTCATCCAACTATTCAAAAACAACAAATATTTTAGATGCTTTGGCATAACTTACTGACCTTAGGTTATCTCAACAGACAATAGGAGAAATCATGGACCGAGAAGTACTCTTCCAGTAAATTCACCCATCTATCTACGGCTTCTACGTCTATCTGGCCTTAAAATGCAAGAATGTCGAAGTTGACATGTGCCTTGAAAGGAGTGGTGCCTCCAGAGTGGATGTTGGATGCATATTGGTGGGCGGTCGTTGAAGGATCTGGGAAAAGCTATACATCACCACGTTCGTTTGTTTCTCGAGGGCCTCCTCGAGCAATTATTTGATAGGATCTTTAGCTCCCTCATCTTTCTTTTCTTCCGCCATGGGAGGTCATCGGGGTTTGTGAGGTTGATCTTACAATGGTTCAACCATATTGAGCCCTAACTCCTTATACCCTCACCATGTTGGGGACATGCAAATAAAAACAGAGAAAGAGAATATCCCTCTAATACCACTGATCTGGATTTATATAGGAACGCAATAATATACGGAAATAAACAAAAACACAGAGATGCGGAGGAAATAAAAATTCATTTCAATAATATCATATAACAAAAATATGCTTATATACATAATGGAAATAAACTAGCTAAGGTGCTGGTAGCTTATCTCTGAGAAGAGATGTGGCGGCTAAAGGCCTCTGAACTGTGTTACATTGAGGCACGAGGGCCTATTTATTATTAAGAAACAATGGAAAATCTTAAACATCCAATAACCTAACCCTAGGAGATGAAGTGCCAAAACTATGGGCCCCGTTTGGGTAAATTGGTACATCAATTTCCCGAGGACGTAACTTTGGCATACGATCTTCATATGACGTGCCCAATACCTCGTTAGAAATATCTATCTAAGGAATACAACTTTTTATGTGAGCAACATCGTAGGAACTTCCATGTTGCTCCCAGGTTTACCAAAAAACGTCGTTTAGTGCCCCAAGACAGCTCTAGAAGTTCAAGACCCAAAAAACTATTAAAAATAGTAAATTTGTGTACAATTAAGGAAACTAAAAAAACTAAAAGAAACAATGGTGGGGCCCCAAGTGGAATAGGCAGGTGGCCACCAATATCCACCTAGATCATTCTCCCCCCTTAGGAATCAATGGTCTCCATTGCGTTGAGTTCCTCCATGAGATGAGGAAACTTCTATTGAACTTGGTCCCCGATGAGCCACTTGCATTGGTGATGGTGTATGGCCCATATAGGACTGGGAAAAGCTTGCGGTGGAGTCCAACGAGGTGCTCCTTCTGAAAATTTATCCACACTTTTTCGCCCACCTAGAAGTTGTGTGGCACCCGATGTTGATCATGGTGTTGCTTGTACTTGTCATCAGATTTTTCCAAGATGTCGCGGACCTACTGGTGGATGTGTTGGATGCATTCAACAAATTTGGTTTCTTTATCCACCTCAGACATTACATGTGTGGGTTCTGTCTATGTGGTCGCATGAGGTATGCCAACATCAGGCAGCAGTGCGCCTGGAATCAGATCAATGGAGTGCTTGACCTAACAATGTAGAGGAACCTATGTGGGTGAGGAGAAAATGTCCTTGTATTCCTCTAAGGCTTTGTCCATCTATTTTTGTCATGTAGGGGAGCCCTGTTTGGAGGTTGTGGCCACAATTTTCTTCTTTCCCTCTGGGTGAATTGTAATGAAAATAAATTTCCTGGTTTGGGAAACAGTCTTACTGCATTTTTTTGCAGTAGTCAAAGAGATGGAAGGAGGCGGTACTACCTCCGGTATCCTATACTATTTATTTCCCAAAGTAATAACAACAGAACGTCGGTCCTAGACTCATACACAGCATGTCGCTTCCACAAGTATGGTTGGCCAAATAATACATCATACACATCAAGAGGAGAAACATCACACAGTACCTCATCCGTGAATTGCTTGATCTTGTACGGAAGGCGACACTACTAGTGGGCGCGGAGATCTCTTCCTTGGTGAAGCCACCCAATGGTATAAAAATGTGGGTGTGTTGTTTTGGCTTCCGTTGTTGACAAGGAATTGTAGTGGAGAACCCTTCACCCACATCTTTGAATGGAAGAGGCGCTCCCCCTCCTCTATATCCTCGGGCTCCTCCCTCTTGATCTTGGTGGTGGCAACGGTGACACTGGGTTCCGCATAAATAATTTTCTTCCCTTTTTCATCGCCCTTGTCTGGTTCTGACTCGGGATCAGAACATGCATCTGATTCGGGTGTCTTCATTTTGGCCACCAGCGACTATTTGTCCTGACACTCATTTGTGCTGTGAGTGGGGTTGTTATGAAATTCGCATCACTTCCCCACGTCCTTCTTTGGATTTGTGGTGTTGTTCTGAGTCGCCCCTCTTTGGCTTTGACTCTTTTTCTATGGTTTGGGGGCTCCTTTCCCTCACTTCAGAATCGCAGATCTAAAGTCTTGCTTATTCTTCTTAAATTTATGCTTGATCTTGGAGGCATAGTGATATGTCGTGCCAAGCGAGGTAATGTCGAGGAACTCTATTTCCCCTTGAATGTATATGTATAAGCAACTGTGGTACTTAAGCACCAAATGTCTCTTTGAATCTTTAATACCCAACTTTGTGTGCAATGTATGGAACAAATTCGTCAATTCATGCACATCTTTATCCCTTTGCTGCCGCAGTGTGGTCCATTGGATGTACTTGTCCTCATAGCTCCCCACAGGGTAATATTGTTCCTTGATGTCATCTCGAAACGAATTCCAATTGGGTGTATCCAACAACAGATAGTGTTCCCTCTTGTCCTTTTGCTCACATTAGGTTTCCCACCAGTCTTTGACATGGGGGGCGACTTTGAGGAGTGAAAAATTACTATTTTCTCGGTCGAAGAAATCATGGAACGATAAGTACCCTTCCAACAAATTCACCCATATATCTATGTTGTATGCATCTATATGGCCTTCAAATACAGGAATGTTGAATTTGACCTGTACCTTGAAAGGAGTGGTGCCTCCGGAGTGGCTGTTGGATGCATATGCACTGCTGGTGGGCAGTCGTTCAAGGATCTGGGCAAAGTTATCCATCTCGCGTTCCTTTGTTTCTTGAGGGCCTCCTCGAGTAATAATTTAATAGGATCTCCTACTCCCTCGTCTTTTTTTTTTTCCGCCATGGGAGGTCGATGAGGTTTGTGAGGCTTATCTTGCAATGGTTCAACCAAATCGAGCCCTAACTCCTTATACCCTTACCTCGTTGGGGACATGCAAAGAAAAACGGAGAAAGAGCAGATCGCTCTGATACTGCTAATATGGATTTATGCAGTAACACAATAATATACAGAAATAAACACAAACACATAGATGCAGCGAAAATAAAACTTCATTTCATTAATATCATATAACAGAAATATGCTTACAGACATAATGGTAATAAAATAGCTAGGGTGTTGGTAGCTTATCTCTAAGAAGAGATGTGGCGGCTACAGGCCTCTGAACTGTGTTATAATGAGGCTCAAGGGCCTATTTATTGTTGAGAAACAATGGAAAACCCTAAACATCCAAAAACTTAACCCTAGGAGATGAAGCGCCAAAAATATGGGCCCTGTTTGGGTAAATTGGTACATCAACTTCCCGGGGACGTAACTTTGGCATACGATATTTGTTTGATGTGCACAATACCTTGTTAGAAATATATATCCGAGGGCTACAACTTTTAATGTGAGCAACATTAAAATAACTTCCATATTGCTCTCGATTTTCCCAAAAAACATTGTTTGGGGCCTCAAAATGGCTCAAGAAGTTCAGGACCTCAAAAACTACTAAAAATAGTAAATTGTGATACAATTAAAGAAATTGAAAAAACTAAAAGAAATAATAGTGGGGCCCCAAGTGGAATAGGTGGGTGGCCACCAATATCCACCTGGATAAGTTGGTATGGTAAGTATATGGGCCTGAGGGATAATTTATTAATGGCGTTAAGACCTGATATCCTACTAAATTAGATAAATAAGAATAACAAGAGTGGACTAGCAAGATAGATTAAGTAGTGATGGACCCTACAACAATAACCCTGAAATCTAGGTCGGGACAAATCATGGATAGGGCACGTAGAAAAATTGAGCTGAAATGTGGATGTAACCTCCAATTTCCACAACCAACCCTACTCGATATGACTTGTAGTCCCAACCCCCAACTTGGGGTGGGGCCCAAGAGTTAGGCCTCAGAATTAATTGAGAATAGAATAACTATGAGTCGGGTCTAGTACACCGAGTTCCTAAGTAATGTAGGAGTAATGCAGTTGGTGTCACAAAATTTTAATTTGGTTATACGAGTATTTGGAAGTCAAGGAGGATGATGAAAGGAGAAAAATATTCATGAGATTGGGAAAAAAAAAAGATAAATATTGAATGTTTGTATCAAAGTTGAGCTTGATTTGGCACCACCTAATCCATTCACATCAAGACAAAAAAATCCTTTTTATACAAATTTCACCTCTCTAAATATTTTGACTGAGTAATTTGGTTATATATGTAGAAATTTGCTGAATAATGATTAATTATCCACCGAGACTATCCTGATCACATACAATTCGAATTTATATGCAACACATAATCTCTTCCACTCAGATCATCAAACATGCGGAAATAAAATCAAGCGATAACACATCAAATCATCATACACATTAACACAGTATGTATGGGGAAAGCTTATAGCTGAAAACCCCGCAGCTATTGGGTATATTATAATGGAGAAATCAAGTAACAAACTCAGTACAATACTCCTCACAAGTACTCAGTACTTTCTCATACAGTTACCCACAATCTAGCTCAGTTTTGAACAGGTTACTGGTTCAAAACTCACCGCCAATTGCCTTGCCTCTTTTGTGCAATCTAGGCCTGTCTATATAGAGATCCAAGGTTTGAATCTCCTTGGATTGACTGCGCAATTTTCATGGACAAATCCTCCAAGTGTGGTGCAAATCTCATGCACAACTGATGTCGCCACTGATAGCTAACTCCACCCTTTCATCTACCTCTTTCACCGGTCTCCACTGAACTGATCATGCACTGTAGTGAACTGATGTGTTCTTGAGTTGAATAATGAGTTACTAATTAATGAATTAAATAATATTTAATTCACTCCACTCATAACTAATTGATTAGCTAGTTAAACTAATCTCAACCAGTTCAACTAAAATAAACCGAACACAACTCCACTAGCTGTCCCATTAACTCCACCAAACTTCTGCCACTGAAGTCCTAACTGAAGTCAACCATGCATGATGCCATCAAACCCTTGGGAACCACGTGATTCCTCTGTCAGATGCATGAGCCACTTCTGTAGCTCGAACTGAAGTGCTCCAAGAGAGTAAACTGTTGTTTATAGTCCAAACATTATTAAGGGTAAATAATATTTGACTTCCCTGTTTTAAGGAGAGGCAGTCTAAAAATAGACTTCGACCTCTTTGACCTCAAAAATAGAGTCTCATCTATTTTTACCAACATGACACATACTTCAAGAATATCAAACTGGAATCTCCGAACGATGCTCCATATGTCTAAAAATAGACATAGTCTAAAAATAGATTTTGCGCCAGAATTTGCGTGCAGGCCCACTTAGTGAAGGCGACTTCATTTCACTAAGCTCCATCATCTTGCTGCATTTTCAACACTCCCTCTCAGCAAGATATGGATTATCTGCAACCCCTATCCTACCTCTGTGGAATTCAAACTTGCTCCTGGTGAGCGCCTTCGTCAGGATGTCGGCATCCTGATCCTCCGTGGGAACATATGAAAGCATCATGATTCTCCGTTGAACACAATCTCTGATATGATGGTACCTGATGTCGATATGTTTGGACCTATCATGAAATACTGGATTAGCCGAGAGCTTGATGCAGCTCTGGTTATCACAGTAGATCACCGTAGGCTCCAAATGCAACCTGAACAAACCTGCGAGGATCTTCCTCATCCAAATAGCCTCACATGCAGCCAAGCTTGCTGCCATGTACTCGGCCTCTGCTGAACTGAGTTCCACGGATCTCTGCTTCCTGCTGTACCAGGAAACCGATGTCGACCCAATGCTGAAAACTCCTCCGTATGTGCTCTTCTTTTCGGTCCAAGTACCGCTTAACACCTAGTGTGTCCTAAATTGCCGCATTTAATTTGTCAATCCGGAATCGTAAGCTGATGAAGTGCGGCGCACTATATGTGCAGATAACTCCATTTTGTGTTAATGGTCAATGTTAGTTGTCATGCCAAGGAGGGAGTGACAAGGTATGCTAAGCATTGGTAAGGCATGCTAGGGAATATCAAAGCATGTTAAGAATTCCCAAAGTGTGCTTGGGAGTTCCAGGGTGTGCTAATTATATCATGTGCCAATTAATAGTGCCAAGATATGCCAATACATGCTGGGTGCTAAGGATGTGGTGTAGGGGACCAGGGTATGTCAATATGTGTCAAGGCAACAAAAGGAAGAACCAATAAGAGGGTTAATAAGTCAGGACTTTATCTTTTTAAAAAGGGGCATGCTAGGCACACTAATAATAGGTCCTAATACATGCCAAGTGGCATTGTGTGCCAAGTGCTAATGTATGTCAATGCATTCAACCAAG
The DNA here is from genome assembly GCA_034641835.2 of Pinus albicaulis. NCBI lineage: Eukaryota > Viridiplantae > Streptophyta > Pinopsida > Pinales > Pinaceae > Pinus > Pinus albicaulis. Next base: position 158,495,847 of record CM076574.1, read on the forward strand.
GTGTTCTAGGGCATGCTAGGGACTATATGCAGCATGCCAACACATGCTAGGAGAGTTCCATGTTGTGTTAGCGCATGCCACCATGTGCTTGGGCGTCAATGTCATCAAAAGATGTTCTAGGTACAAATATGTTCCAAGACATGTGGGGTAATAAGAAATGTTAGTGTGTGCCAAAGCAGTAATTTAAGGTGTGCCCAAATTGTTGAGGATTGTTAGGTCTTTCTCAGTAATAGAATTTTCAGAGCCTGATTATGTATTAAATAATATATTTCCTACACACAATAGTGGAACTTTATCTAAATGTGTAGAAATTTGAATAATAGATGAATTATTCACAGAGATTATCCTGATTACACACTATTTGAGTTTCATGCATAATACATAACCTCTTCTACAATTGATCATCAATTTGCGGAAATTAGAAGCAGTCGCATGCGCACATTAAAACATAATCAAGAACACATATAACACAACATGTAATGGGGAAAGATTACAGCTGAAAACCCCCAACTATCTATATATTATAATGATATAGAACATGTAACAATACATAGCACAAAGCTCCTCACAGCTCTCAGCACTATCTCACATGCTACACACAAAACAAGCTCAAATCATGCACATCCCATGCTCCAATCTGCTCCACCTGTCTGCCTGCCTCTACTGCGCAATCCAAGATGAGAATGAATAGATCCAAGTTCAAATCCCCTTGTCTTGTACTGCGCAATCCTCATTTGCAATCTCAATCAATGTGTGTGCAAATATCATGCACAGCTATAGTCACAACTGATAGTAGACTCACCCTTTCACCCACCTCTAACACTGGTCTCTACTAAACTGTCCATGCACTGCAGTCAACTGATGTATTCTTTAGTTGATTTATGAGTTAATAATTAGTGAATTAATTAATAATTAATTCACACCACTCATCACTAGTGTATTTATTAGTTAGACTAAATACAACTAGTTCAACTAAGTTAAACCGAACACAACTCCATCAATTGTCTCATCAACTCCACCAAACTCTGCCACATGAGTTCTAACTGAAGTCAACCATGCAATAGCTCAACTAAACCCTAGGAATAGCGTAATTCCTTCTGTCAGCTGCATGTGCCACATCCATAGCTCGAACTGAAGTGCTGCAAGAGGATAAGATAATGTTTATAGTCCAAATATTATTAAGAGCTAATAATATTCGACTGATCTATTTTTAGACTGGCAGTCTAAAAATAGACTCTGCCCAGTATGTCTATAAATAGAGGTCCATCTATTTTTACCAACTTGACCAATCATCCAAAAATAGCATCCTGCAACTCATAGACCATGATCCACAACGAAAATAGGGATGTTCAAAAATAGACTTACACAAAAATCACTTGTGTGGCCCCCACCTAGTTTTGGTGATCACTTTCCAACTAGGATCAAGAAAGATGTTTCAGGATGCCTCCTTCACTGTTTCTTCTTTCCATCTTCAACACTCCCTCTCAACAAGAAAGGACTATCTTTGCATGCGACATGCAACTCCATGCATTTGCCCTACAACCTTCACAAGCGCCATGCAACTCCATGCATCTGCTCTGCAACTCCTCTGAAACTGAATAGGCTCCAAACAACTCAATCAGTCTGATGCATCTATCATCAAAGTATTCGACTTCTGCTGGGCCCAACTGCACATGTCATCAGGAACCACTGCACCGTTGAACTCTTGCACCCATGCACTCTGCACTTGCTGTCAACTCTGATTCGCGCTCCAATATCCGACACTGTTACTTTGATCTGCCTGCAACAATCCAACTGATCATGCTACTGTTGCGCTGTGGGCACCTCGTAGCCAAGTTCAACTCATGAGATCCACACCATCTCATGAATCCTTCCCAGAAATCTCCTCTTGGGATTAATCATGCATGTCACCCCACCTCTCACCTGGTGGTATAGCTGCATGCACTCCCTCTGCCCATCTGGCACAAAATTTCTCTGCATGAGTGGTTGCTCCCACTCCATGATCCTCATATTGTGGCTGCTCCACATATCGAGGTTCACTCTTACCTGCATGAAAAACTTGCTCCCTCTCAAGCATCAATTGCATGTATTTCTCGCACTTCCCAACAGTAGGAAGCTCTGTAGACATCCCATCTACTTCAAGTCTATAGAGATTCTTTGCTCGAATCCCAATATTCTTGACTTGTCCTGTTGCCTTCTGCCGAAGGACAACTTTTCCTTCACCGAAGACAACTTCATACCCTTTATCCTCTGGGCCATTGTGACCTAGATCAAATTCTTTCCTTAAATCCGGAACATGCACTACATCTTGTAAAAGAATGAGTTTAATTTAATTCTCTAAAGGTTATGGTACCAATGCCTACGTATTGTATCATCCATTGCCGCCAACCCAACATGCAACTGGAGATCTTTCTCCACCAAGTCACTGAAAAGATTCACATCTCCCGTCATGTGAAAGGAAGCGCCACTATCAAAATACCACCCCGATCCCAATGCACTAGACACCATGCATGCGATCAATGAGAAGTCCAGCTCAAATTACGAGGCAAGAACCTCACCAGCTGCAGCTCTAGCAACCTGCTTGTTCTTCTTCTTCTGTGGACAATTTGTGGCATAATTCCCATGCTTGTGACAGTAAAAACACTTCACTTTGGACATGTCACGCTCTTTACCATCTGCACCAGATTGAGAAGCATTCTTCTTTCCCTTCCCCTTCCTTGCTTTGGCAGCCAAAGCGCAATCCTCTTCATCAGATGCCTTTGATGAAGATCCATCCCTAGTACTCCGCCTTATCTCTTTTTGCACAAGATCCGACCAAATTTGCTCCCATCCTGGCAATTTCTCCCAACCATTGACAGAATCCTGATAGGAATGCCAACTCTTCGGAAGCCCAAGGAGAGCCAAGCTCACCAATTCCTCATCATCCACACTAACTCCTACACTCCCAAGCTCATCCCTGCAATAGAAAAACTTTGTCAAGTATACCGGAATAGTGTCATTCTTCTCCATCTTTATTTTCTTGAGTTTATCCTTGAGCGCCAACTTCCTTTTATCACTCTTGCTTTGGAACAAATATGTCAAAGCTTTCCACATCAAGAATGGAGAAGCTTTACCATGCAGGCTGGATACTATGTGATCCTTCATGCCCTCCAACAGAATCCTTTGACACTTTGCTGTCTTATTTTGCCAAGCCTCAACTTGAGCAGCATCAGTAGGCTTTGGGACTTCAGAATCTATGAACTCCTTCAGCCCATTGTCATCTAACACCGCCTCCATCATGTGCTTCCATGCAACATAATTCGAGCTGCCCTCAAGGGCATACTCCAATCGCAATCCATTGAAAGACATTTTGACTTCGACACCAAGAAAACACAACTGCAAATTCGAATTCCACCAGCTCAAAACTCAACCGCTTCTGATCTGTGAGAACAAAGTATTTCTAGCACAAAGATCGAATGTAGGGGAATTTACTAGATATATCACCTTTCAAAGAAAGGATGGATCCAGAGCCTACCTGGCCCTCGTACAGACTCTGTCTACCGAAATAAAATGTAATCACTGTAATAGATCCGATGATCAATTTCGCTCTGATACCATGTAGAAATTTGAATAATAGATGAATTATTCACAGAGATTATCCTAATTACACACTATTTGAGCTTCATGCATAATACATAACCTCTTCTACAATTGATCATCAATTTGCGGAAATTAGAAGCAGTCGCATGCGCACATTAAAACATAATCAAGCACACATATAACAAAGTATGTAATGGGGAAAGCTTACAGCTGAAAACCCCCAACTATATGTATATTATAATGATAGAGAACATGTAACAATACATAGCACAAAGCTCCTCACAGCTCTCAGCACTATCTCACATGCTACACACAAACTAGCTTAGATATGAACAAGTCACAAGTTCAAATCTCTTCCACCTGTCTGCCTGCCTCTACTGCGCAATCCAAGATGAATAATGATGAGATCCAAGTTCGAATCCCACTGGCTTGTACTGCGTAATCCTCATTGGCAATCTCAATCAATGTGTGTGCAAATCTCATGCACAGCTATAGTCACAACTGATAGTAGACTCACCCTTTCACCCACCTCTAACACTGGTCTCCACTGAACTGTCCATGCATTGCAGTTAACCGATGTATTCTTTAGTTGATTTATGAGTTAATAATTAGTGAATTAATTAATAATTAATTCACACCACTCATCACTAGTGTATTTATCAGTTAGACTAAATACAACTAGTTCAACTAAGTTAAACCGAACACAACTCCACCAACTGTCTCATCAACTCCACCAAACTCGGCCACATGAGTTCTAACTGAAGTCAACCATGCAATAGCTCAACTAACCCTTAGGAAAAGCGTATTTCCTTCTGTCAGCTGCATGTGCCACATCCAAGCATCAAACTGAAGTTCTCCAAGAGGATAAGATAATGTTTATAGTCCAAATATTATTAAGGGCTAATAATATTTGACTGATCTATTTTTAGACTGGCAGTCTAAAAATAGACTCCGCCCAATGTCTAAAAATAGAGGTCCATCTATTTTTAGCAACTTGACCAACCATCCACAAATAGCATCCTGCAACTCATAAACCATGATCCATATGTCTAAAAATAGACTTTGCGACAAAAATCACTTGTGTGGCCCCCACCTAGTTTTGGTGATCACTTTCCAACTAGGATCAGGAAAGATGTTTCAGGATGCCTCCTTCACTGTTTCTTGTTGCCATCTTCAACAAAATGGAATTTTCTAGATAACAAACTTAATAGATATGAATCATGTGTTGAATCATAGGAATCTCTATTCGACTAGTCATTACTTGAGGGAAATGATACACGCTTATTACTTCTTAAAAAATTGACCGACCCTAACCACTATGGCCTTGGACATATTATAAAAAATTCTCAACAATAATGGTATTAAATCGTTATCTTTTGAAAAAAATTATATTAACAGGCACATAGCATCATCAAAAACTCATTGGAATTATCAATGATGACGGACATTTTTTTATCGTCACCAAAAGTAACAAAAATAGCATTGGTGAGGGTCATTAAAATTTCGTCACTAGAAGTGTCACCAAAGAGAGAATTAGTGATGGGCCTTTAACGACCCTCACCAAAAGTGAAATGTCTTTAGTGACGGACCATAAAGGACCATCACTATATACACTTACAGTGACGGTTTTTAGTGATCAATGATGATGGACATTTTTTGACCGTGACCAAAAGTAACAAAAAGAACATCAGTGAGGGTCATTAAAAGTTTGTCACTAGAAGTGTCACCAAAGAGAGAATTAGTGATGGGCCTTTAACGACCGTCACCAAAAGTGTCATTAAAAATGTCTTTG